>VWZG01006755.1:0-36776 GCA_013396735.1 Grallaria varia | reverse complement strand
AAAAAGAGAAAAAAAGTACATAGGATGTATTTCCATGACATAACTTGTGTAAATCAAGTTGTATACAAAATTTAATTCCTCAAAAGTTTTCTGAGTCAGAGATTATTTATCTTTGTTTCAGGTAAATGGCTATTTCTTCAAATCCCTCTTCAACTTTAGGAAAATAATTGTCTTTCTTTTTTGTCAGCATCAGGTTTGTTTTTTAAAAAAAGAATTATTAGTTGAAAAGCAGGCATCTTGATGTTGGAGTGAGTTCATGTTCCTAGGATATCATCAGTACAGCAAAATCCAGTAGAAAAATCATAATTATGCGATGTAATTTTTAATTAGTGACAGCAGATGGTGTGAAATATTTTATGAAGACAGCCTATTGAGCTCCTACAGTCTATTTCTTTTTTGCCTTATTCCCAGAACTGTACAAATTCAGGGTGAAGAAGACATTCCAATTTAGCTCTGTCTTTCATTGTAAGTAGCACACAGGCACACATCTGATCTTTCTAATCTTAAGCACTTAGATAAGAGCATATTTTCTCCATGGTAAATCAGAGAGGAACTTCCCCTATGGACTACTCATCCCTTCAAAATCTGAATTGTCTGCAAGCGTTATGTCATGTGGCTAGAGCTTAACCCAGAAGTAGTGTCTCCAGTGCCTCATGTTAAGCAGGGTGAATTTGAGTCTATCAGAGTTTGTCAGCAGTTCAAGTTTATCAGACAGTTCAACACTGTCTTTTTACCGAGTATTTACTGTCGTAAAAGAAGTACTTCTCTTCCCAGCAGAAAAGCTCTCACTGATGAAAAGTATGTACACATAATGCTACACACATTAAAAAAAAATAGCCTTTATTTAATAAAGATATCAGTTAGAATTATAACTGAAATGAAGAAATCATCATTCAAATACCAGCTTCCCTCTCATTAGCTGTTTAACTGCCTTATCATTCACTGTTTCTCTCCTCTCCCTTCTCCTCCCCTCCTTTCTCCATCCCATGCATTCACAGCTGAATAAATACAGGGTATTAACTTCCAGTTACTTGATATCCATTCTTATTAATATAATAAGCTCCCTCATTGTTTTTACCATCTTCTTTGGTTTTATGCTTTTTTGTGTGTGTGTACAGAAATATGTTTGTATGTAAAGTTTAAACCAATCTTTTTAGTGACTGACAGTGAGTTAGAAGCAATTATTTTCTTGCAATATGTGAAAAGTACATTAGTTGAATGTACTGGACATAGGAATGAGCTGACAGAGGGCTATGTCACGTCAACATGCCATGTGCCTGTGTGACCACCACACAGTGTATCCTACATGACACTGTCAGTGTTTAGTAAGTAATAGCAATAAAATCCAATTTGATTTTGCTGCCCAACGAACACCAATGCAGAATCATGTAATTACCACTGCACTGTGAATAAACCCAGTAGATTTTGGTTCCTCTTACACATAATTACTTGAATGATTCATCCATTTGTTCCTATGTTTCAGTAATACAACTCATCATGGCAGTCCCAGACTCCTTTGAAAAGTCAATGCTGGCAAAATTGTAAAGCCTCTGCACTCTGATCATTGCTATGCTTTGTTGGATGTGTCTGGATTACCATTTGTGTGCGTCGCATTGTTACATCTTGCATGCTCTTACTGTCTAACAAAAAGAAATTTTATTTTATGAATTTCGGGGGAATGTCACTTTGAGGACATTCACACATTTATGCATGAGAATTACTTTGATTGTGTGCAATAACCATAACAGAATGTAACACTATTCTATAAACACACAGCTCATTTATCTATTAAGACTTCTAATCAGAGAGTGCAATAGCCGGTTAGCAAAATACAGAATTTTTTGATGCCTTAAACAGTTGTTAGATGTCATCTTCACATTCAAGCTAAAAGACAGAAATAATAAATTTTACCTTCTATTGAAGAATTGATTTTCTTAGTATGAAGATCTCATTCACTGAGCTTTGTTATGTTTCAAAAAGAACACTGATAAGTACTAGATCATAACTGGTTTTAACCAGTTTTGTTCTTTTAATCTTATATAGATATTTACTATGGTGATATTTTTCCCCTCTAACATTAAATATGAGAGTGACCTTCTATTACTATTGACTTAATGTATTTACAACACATTTTGTACTAAGAAAGTGTTATTAGAGACACGTATTACTGACTTTGTAGTGGTACTATTTTTGTTCTACCAGTTGAAACACTGATTTCTTTTGTGTATTTAGTACAATTTCTTGGGCGAGTTGGGACCACATACACAGATAAGAATGAAACAATTGCTTTTAGCTCACTGTTGAGCACTATTTTTGGGAAGGGTGTATTTATTCTTATAAAATAAATCTATCTTCTCAAAGTATTTCTGGAGAAGTCCCAAGATGCCTGAAAAACAGCCTTTAAGGAGAACGTGCAATCTGAATTCTTATAGCTATAATAACATTTTTGCTAGTATTTAACTCTGCTACTCAAATATCTTTAGTAGTTTTTTAGTAAATCACTTATTATCTGATAGGCCCCATGCTAAAATGGATATGAAAACTTGGATGATCTTTACAAAGATAAGCAATTAATTGCACTGTATCACAGACACTTTGAAAATAGCTTTGAGAGCTACTTTCCAAACATTCTTCATTGTCTTTCGCTATTCAAGACACAAAATAAGATGCAAAAGAAGTGTGCTGATGGGATAATTTCTTTTTTTCTCCTGTCTATGCATTCTCTATACAAAGCTAGAAAAATGTCATTTTAAGATGTTTTTAGAGATATAGAATTGATTTAAAGTGGTAGTGATATTTCTTGTTTACTTGTAATGGGCATACAAAAGTTTTATCCTCTTTTCCCTCTCCTTCCCATTAAGAATTATATTTTCTGGGAATGGCAGCAGCATGACTGTACAGCATGCTCAATAAGAAAGGAGCTGAAAAAAAAAAAAAACCTTTAAAAAAAAAGTTTAATTTTTGATCCAAACATTTTGGTTTGATTAGCCATAAGCATGGACCATGTTTTGAATTTAAGAAAACAGAATTTGGTCTCCTTATATTCTTTGGTGTTTTTTTAGAAAGTGTGAAGGTACAAATTTATGATATTTATACAGAATTCCACCCCATTTCCCTTCCCCATCTGCTGTGTGTTTTTTTCTGGTCAGTTTGTCATACTGTAATTTTACTGAAATGTTAAGAAAAGGGTTAAATGTTAAGTAAAATGGCTGACAGGAAAAGAAGCAGAGTAAGGGGGGAAATACCCACTTCAATTCCTTGTTCTTTAGTAAGTGAAAAATATCTTTGGCTACCTAGTCATTGGAACAAATTTCTTCATTCTTTTATGTTTGGTGGTTTTTTTTTTGATTGCTGTACACAGCATGTGCTTTCCTGAGAAGTAATCGGAAATAAATGTGTGCAATAGTTAAGGGGTTTTTTTTTGTGTGTAATTGTTTATCAAACAGTAGTTTCTAATGCTATGATTGCCTGAATTTTTGTGGGGTTTTGAATTATTTAATTCTATTAGTACATCCTTTACATGACAAAATTTAATTCAAACTAGAAAACATGAGTAATAAAAATTTTCTTCACACATTTTCTGTAATTTTCCCTTAACAATCATGGTTATTGCTAAAAAAAAAAAAAATAAATTTTAAGAATGTTTTATTTGGTGACTTGCATTAAAAATAATTGTCTGAGACTTACAGAAAGGAGACTTCAATCCTTGTAACACATAAACACAAACACCTTTATACTCTTTAGGATTAGTAAATTTTATTACGGGCTGCTTTCCTGCTTTCTGCTAAGGAACTGAAAACACCAGGGACAGTGCCCTTGCAATGTTCCTCACATTTCTTGAAACCAGCCCTCTGTGTGACATGCATGACACTTAGAGTTCAAGAGCAAAGTAAGCTCCATGGAATATTTGTGTAATTATAGAATAACTATGGAATGCACCTAACATTTCAACTAGATAAACCCTATACAACTTCACGCAGATGTTGAGTCCAGGGGATTTTGTTTGTCTCTTTGATTTCTGGAACTCTTGTCTGTTCTCTCTTCAAGCAAATTTCCATCCTGGTGAAAATAATTTAAAGGAATTCTGTCTTCTTTTTGAGGAGAAAAAGTTCCTATTCCTATCACAAAGTGAAAAACAAAGAAGCAAACACCTTACATTCAGCCATCCCAAAATGTTCATTCTGGGAGAAGCAGGGCTGTAACACTGAGAAGTATAATAGATTTAAGCGTGAAATTGCCAAGAATTGCTCATCTTGTGTCACAAAGATGTCTCATTGAGCCTTTTAGGTAAAATCTTGTTGTTATGTGAAACCTAGCTTGTGATAACGCTAGAGATTTGTGCTGTTGTAACTCACTTAATGGGAATAAAATTATACAGGTGTTTTCTGGAAGAACATGGAATAGACTCGTAGCCCCAGTTTGGAAGCCATAAACATTAATCATCTCTTCCTTGTTTTCCTAGCTCCTGTACGCTACTTTCAATGTGTCTTCCTAAATGGACCTAATGGATTTGGGCTGCAATTTCCCACTAATCCCCCTTCAAACAAGGAAGAAAAGACTCACTCAAAGACTTCCAAGAGAAAGACAAGAAAACCGGGGCAGTAGTGACACTGAGTCCTGTGATCACTGACAATTTTGCACTTTATCTTTTCTGCTGAGGTCCACAGTAGCTACAGTGGTACTTGTCATTGCAAGAACATGATCCACTTGCACACATGTACCTGGATAAAATTTCCATGGGGCAGAGGCAGAACAAGCAGTAACGAACTGTGTTTAACAAAGAGAAATGTAAAAGTGCCCCACTTCTCATGGAAAGGCTGCAATGCTAACAGAGCATTGATGTGACTGTGTGTGTGAGCATGTGTGTGTGTTTTCCTGCCTCTTTTGCTCTTCTTGTTTTACTTTACCTACATGCTCAGCATTGAAGTGAGTCTGTTTTCCATTTAATCTTATCTAAGGGGTAGAAGGTTGTATGGAGCTCGTATATCAGCAAGATTGCAAGACTCGCTGCAGTCCGAAATCATTTCTTCTTAAAGTTCAGTCAGATTGCTGACAGGAAAAAAACCTCACTAAGTCATGAAAATGTAATCTGTAACTGGTTCTATTTTTATGTCTCATTGACCAGTGCAGCGTGAAGCTCACACTTACTTGGAACAGCTCAATATACTACCAGTAAGTTGACTCCCCAAGTCATTTTATTGATGAATATTTCTGTTTAACTTGATGCTGTAAAAGCATGGACTGTTTGCCCTGCCTCTTCTCCTTCTAAAGCCCAAAGTGAGAAGAGAAAATGAAACTACATGGCAAAGTTTAGGAAAAGCAGTGTCTTACCAACATGAAGGTCCCAAGAAACTAATGAAATATTTACAGTGTTTCTAGTCTTCTTCTGTGGCTAAATCAGATTGACTTGCAGCGAAGGAAGACCTTGTAAATGGAGACTATGCCACTCAAACATTGGCTACTAGCATAAGTCAGGTGAAAAGCTACGACATGAGATGCCATTAATGAAATTAAGGCAACAAAAATTTCCAATAAGCAAGTTTGCAAATTTGGTGCTATCTCAGATCAGTTAATAAAAACAAGAAAAAAAAAACAACAAGCAATAAAACAAGCAATCAGAAAACAGCAACAGGAGCATATGAAATAATACGTGTAGCTCATTTTACTGGATGAAATGAAAATACTTCCTCACAGCACACTACAGTAGATAGCTTACAGTAGAACTGAAAGTAGATATGCCAGTCCTCAACCTTCTTTTGTGCATTTATGTGGAAATAATGGATTTGTTGCCTTAAGAAAGAGGCAAGATGGCATTTGACCTACATAAAGGCACATGACTGAAAATTGGCATCTCACCTGTCTATGTCTGGCAATGTAAATAATCATGCATTTTTGCAAGCTGCTATTTGTTTGTATTTCTTTACTATACTTTTGCATTTAATCTGAGAAATATATCTAAAAGTGATCTTAGTTATGTAGTTTCCTGGTGAAGCAGCGTGATTCTCTTTGTACAACCTGACTACTTGTAGAGTCTGAACACTCCAAAAGCTATATATTACTTTTTTATTTTTAGTATAGTTCAAGATAACATCAACGTTTTCCCTCATCTGCTTTCCCTGCCCATCCATTCTTACCTTAATCAAATAATTGACTCACATGAGTCTTGGGCAACTGATTCTTTGACAGATTAGTGCAATTCAGGAAGCTTTGCAGTTACACCACTGGGTCAGGTTGGTACTCTCTCATAACTGCTCATGGCTCGGTCTTAATGCACTCTGGTATTGCACAGGTCCTCTGCTGCAAAACCTGTCATTTCAACAAGTAGTTTATGCAGTAGTGTGTGGAAAGAGGTAGGAACTGGTCCTGCCCTAGGGGTAGTTCTTCCCATTTAGGACCACACTGCAGATAATGTTCAAGTGAATGCCCCACAGTCCCCTGTGAGATCTTCACTGGAGACAGCACTGAATAGTAAAATGATAATCTTTAATTTTCTTTCAATGCCTCTTTTTGTATTTCCAGTGACTATTTCCTTCCTAATTTGTGATTTTGTATACATTATTAAGGATGTTATTGCCCTAGTTTTTACTGTGAAAGCTGTCTTAAAAATGACATTATAAATTTCTGAAAAATCAGTTAATTCAAGATTTTATCTAGTACAAATAATCAGGATAAAATTTTAATGTAAGACTTTATTTTTTCAGCTTCTTTTGGCAAAATAAATTTATCTCATTATAGTCAGCCTTAATCCTTTCTTCCTATTTGAGATGGGAGATGACAAGAATTTGTTCTAGATCTCATTTCCATAATGTTTCAATTAGCTATCTGAAAGCTTTGGAAATATAAACAATTTGTATAATTGAATAAGTGGCATAAAATCAGTCATTTATTGCTGTTTCCTAATCTTAGTCACTGCCTCAAAGAAACAGAGAAATAGGTCTGCTCTCAAACCGGGAAGAATTTTTCTCTTTAAACTCACCTGGAAAAATTTTTAAAAATTACTTGATATGCATGGTTTTACTCAAGTTAACCTGAGATACTGCAAAATCATATGCTGATTGTTATACATTTTGGAAAATAAAAAAATATAAACTTTGTTTTGGTGGCTGTTATATGTTGTTCTGTGAATCCAAAAGTGGAGAGCAAGGGTTTACATATGTAAGTTTTCTATCCCTACTAAGTATATAAAAGTCTGATTATAAAGATGCAGTAAGGCTGGAAAAATTATTCATTCCGCATTGTATTTATTCATAATGAGTTTTTAGCAATACTTAGCTTTTTTTACATACTTTGTTGATTACATTCTGACATAGGAAAAGCTAGATTGTTGCTGCAGTCATTCAAGGTAGGACTTCGTCTGTACCAAATCACATTTGTTTATCAAAGCAGTTATTTAAAATACAACGCACAACCAATACAGACAAAGCTATGATCTCCACTGACTAGTTTGTAGTTCAGACAACTGGGAAAGTCACTAACAAGGAGCTAAGAGAGTAAAAACTTGCAAGATTCCCTCCTCCTACACGCCACAGGAGATACGGTTTTCCTATATCAGCAATTGCTGAGACAGATGAGCTAGCGTGGGAACCAGACTCCGGGCTGAAGATGATACAATTTCAATTGCACAGCTCTGTACTAGGGCTCAAGAGTCCTTTGCCCTGTGAAGTTTGGTGAGCCATCCCAGGTGCCAGGTGTGTCACTCAGGAGTTTGGCTGTGAACCTTTCTCTGAGATGCTAAAATCCTGCTGGAGTCCACAGGAACTGGGCACCTGCACACCATATTGTGGTGAGTTCACCTTGGCTGAATGCCAGGTGCCCACCCAGCCGCTCTATCACTCTCCTTCCCAGCTGGACAGGGGAGAGAATACAGGTAGAAACAACAAAACAAAAACCACTAGCACAAATCGTGGGTTGCGATAAGGCAGTTTATATTTATACAAACAGCAAAAGCAAAAGCAGGGTGCGCGCGCGCAAAGCAGAAGCAGCAACTAATCTCTACTTCCCATGTGCAGCGATGGTTGGTCACGTCTCTGGCAAGCAGCGCCCCTATGCGCGTGCTGGATGTTAGCAGGAAGCCATCAGAGACAATGAGTGCCTCCTCTTCCTGCTTCCTGCCCCAGCTTTTATATCTGGGTTGACGTCATATGGTATGGAATATCCCCTTGGTCAGTGTGGGTCAGCTGGCCTGTTTGTGTCCCCTCCCAGGATCTTGCCCTTGACTGAACAGTGAGCGCTGTGCTCAGTGATAGCCAAAATATGGGTGTGTTATCGACACCAAGGCAGAGCACAGCACTGTGAGGGCTCCTATGGAGAAACAAATTCTGGCTCAGCCAGACGCAGCACACATATACCAGCAGAGTTAATCACCAAAGAAGCCTCTTAGACAGACTTTCTGACAGTAACTCTACAGTAACTGGGGTGACAGAAATGAGTTAATTTCCAGCAAGCCCAGTGAGATCAGTTTTGCACTGCTGTCTGTCCCAGAGCTGTCCGCTCTCACTGGTGCACTCCTCAGACCTCATCTGCAGCCCTCGGTCCCTGTTCCGTGTTTCACACTTCTACCCATTTCACAGCTGGAGTCAAATTTTGTCCATTTTAAAACTTCGAGCAAATGGGAGCTTTTCTCAGTGGCACATTTCTATCGTACCAGTTACTGAGGGGTGGTCAGAAAGCCTGCGCAAGAAGCCTCTTTGGTGATTAAGTGTGCCAGCGTATGGTGTATAAGTGCCCGGGGGCTGGTGGGAGCTACAAGGCAGCATCTGTGCGGAGCAGCAGGGACTGCTCTGGGTTGGACATGGCTGGCTCCAGTCAGTTCCAATGCACCCCCTTCAGGGCACAGCTGAGCCCCACAGCTGTGATAGTGGCGCCACAGGGAAAGTATTTGTAAGGAAGGTTTGAAAAGTTAACAAAGAGAGGAGGACAGAACAAAAAAGACTGGGAAGCAGCAGATGAAGCACCAAGGTCAGAAGATGAGGAGGAAGATAAGCTGCTCCACACCAGGGCAGAGATTCCCCATCAGCCTTTGGAGCACCCATTCTGGAGCAGGCTAGAACTCTGACAACGACATAGCAGTGGAGTGGAACCACCACGTACCACTGCTGGAGACTGGTGTGAGGAAGTGACGTTGATCTTGAGAAAGGCGGGGAGAGCTGTTGATTTAATGTTTGTTTTTCTGTTTCCCACTATCCAAATCAGCAATTAAATTTTCATGAGCTAATTTTCCCTGAGTCTTCTTTGGCCACAACAGTAATTAGTAACAAATGTGCCAGTCTCAACTTGACCCACAAGCTTGCTTATTCCTGTTCTTCCTATTTCTCTCCCTGAGGGAAGAAGCAAATGAACAGTTGGGTGGAAGTTCAGCTGTTTATCAAGGCTAACCCACCACTAGTTGTTACATAGACACTATACACCTCCTACTAAATGCCAACAAATTTCTATTTGTTCCACACTTAGGGTCTCCCCTTAGAACACAAGACAGAACACATGTAACTTGCACATTGCTGTGAAGATTTAGCCCATTGATCCCTAACTCTAAAACTGCACTGCTAGGGGTTTTTTATACACAGCCATTTGCTACTTAGCATAGTCTAGTTTACATGACAAATTCTCTATGCCAAAAACACTATAACACATGGCTTTAAGACAAAAGAATAGAATTGCAGTAAGCATAATTGCAGAGGGATGTCTCTAACTGTTAGCACATAGGCACTCAGGAGAGCAACTGAAAGACTTTTCCCTTCCTGATCTTGCTGAAGACTTTTCTTCCACTACTCAGTATAGTGAGAAATGAGTGACTTACCCCCATAGGGAGAACACTGGTTATTTAAGCTGCTTTGTACTTAAGACAGTCAGCATCTGACTGCCCTCAATTGCATACCATTGGCAACATTTCTTTCCAGGGATTGAAGATTTTGAAAGCCAAGAACAAAAGTAAAAGTATTACATGTGTAGTACTGGTGAAAGTGAAGGTGAGAGGGGCTGGCAATTGACAAAATAAGAGGAAATATCAAATGCCTCATGAGGGTTCCTAGGCAGAAACCATACGTAAAAGAAAAATAATTTTCTAAAAATTCATCTTTAAGAAGGTGATATTTCTGCCACCTTTTAGTTCTCCAGAAGGAAGAAACACAAAGGTGATTGAAAATATGAAGCATGTGTTATTTATACACCTGAAAAGGTCACTAAATCCCTAGCTTGCATATCAACTATTTATTCTGAGTGAAGTTCTCCAGAACTCCCCAATTAGCCAAATACTTAGGGAGTCATATTATTCACCTGTGGGCAAACAGAGTGTACTTCTCAATGCAGAATTCTTAACTATTCAATTTAACAATGAAATAACATTTTTCAGGTTTTCTCTTGGTTTATGGATTTCTGTCTATGCACACTGTTTGCGATACGTACTTCACACAATCTGGTCTAAAGACCTCGCATCTCAAGGTTTGGGTTAGTTGATGTAGTAAATATTTCTCTGGAGTTTTATTCGATTTCCAATCTTGTCTTTCATTATGATAGGAATTAATAAAATTTTTAGAACACATTTTGTTTTCTCATCCAAAAGCCCATCAATTCAATTTATTCTGTGATAATTGGATAAGGTATTGCAAAAAATGCACTTTCCAGCTACTTTCATTATCTATCTGTTTTACCAATACTCACTCGACAAGACATGTTTTAAACATTGAATCTTTTTCTTTGAATGAGTTACTTATTTTCAAAGGGAAAAATAAGTTCTTGCTCAAGTGACCACAGTGACTCTTGTGTTCCCTTTGACTTGAGTCTTGTTCTATGTTAAGAAAAATCTAAGCAGTCCCATTTTTTTTCTCCACCCACTGTAGGAGAAGACCGAGTTCAAAACCATTTAAGGAACCTGAAGGTGCACAAGTCCATGGGACCTGACGAGATACATCCATGGGTCCTGAAAGAACTGGCCAAGGAAGTGGCTAAGCCACTATCTATCATATTTGAGAAGTCATGGCAATCTGGTGGAGTTCCCATTGACTGGAAAAAGGGAAACATACCCATTTTTAAAAAGGGAAATAAGGAAGAACCAGGGAACTACAGGTCAGTCAGTCTCACCTCAGTGTCTGGCAAGATCATGGAGCAGCTCCTCCTGGAAACTATGCTAAGACACATGGAAAATAACGAGGTGATTGGTAACAGCCAATGCGGCATCACTAAAGTCAAGTCAAGCCTGACAAATTTGTCGACATTCTACAATAGGGTTACAGCAGTGGTGGATAAAGGAAAAGCAATGGGCACAATTTACCTGGACTTGTGCAAAGTCACTGTCCCACATGACATCTTTGTCTCTAAACTGGAGACACATGGATTTGACAGATGGGGTGCTGGGTGGATAAGGAATTGGCTAGATGGTCACTCTCAAAATGTTGCAGCCAGCAGCTCAATGTCCAAGTGGAAAGTAGTGACAAGTGGTGTTCCTCAGGAGTCAGTACGGGAACTGGCACTGTATACCGTCTTTGTTGGTGACATGGATAGTGGATCTGAGTGCACCTTTGATATGTTCACTGACAACACTAAGCTGTGTGATGCAGTCAACATGCTGGAGGGAAAGAATGACATCCAAAGGGACCTTGTCAGGCTTGAGAGGTGGGCACAGGTGATCCTTATGAAGTTCGACAAGGCAGAATGCAAGGTCCCGCACTTGGGTTGGGACAATCGCAAGAACAAGTATAGGCTGAGCAGAGAGTGGTCAGAGACTGGCCCTGGGGAGAAGGCCTTGGAGTTGCAGGTGGGCGAAAATCTCCACATGGGGTGGCAATGTGTGTTTGTAGACCAGCAAGCCAACTGTATCTTGGGCTGCATCAAAAGCAGCATGAGCAGTGGGTCGATGGAGGGGATTCTCCCCTTCTACTCTGCTCTGGAAAGACCCCAGATGGAATACTGTATCCAGGTCTTGAGCCCCCAACACAAGAAAGATATTGACATGTTGGAGCAAGCCCAGAAGGGAGCCATTAAGTTGACCACAGGGCTGGAGCGCATCTCCTATGAAGACAGGATGAGAGACATGGGGTTGTTCAGCCTGGAGAGGAGAAGGCTCCAGGAAGACCTAATAATGATCTTCCAGTACCTAAACAAGGTCTGCAAGAGAGCTAAAGAGGGACTTTTTACAAGGGCATGTAGTGACAGGACAACGGGGAATGGCTTTAAGCTGAACGAGGTTGGGTTTAGTTTAGATATTAGAGAGAAATTTTTTACTGTGAGGATTGTGAGGCTCTGGAACAGGTTGCCCAGAGAGGTTGTGAATTCCCCATCCCTGGAAGTGTTCAAGAACAGGTTGTATGCGGCTCTGAGCAATCTGGTCTAATGGAAGGTGTCACTGCATATGGCAGGAGGGTGGGAATTAGATTATCTTTAAGGTCCCTTGCAATCCTAACCATTCTGTCATTTTATGATTCTAAACGATAGTCTGCCAACAGGAAAACTTCTTTTCAAATTCGTTTTTGCCTGAAATCTTCTATTAATTTTCTTCCACAGTATCTAATGGCAATAAGCATGCCATGCCCTAAACCTTTGGGTTTTGTCTCAGTCACCAATAGGAAATCGTATTAGATAATATTGGCTGGTGGCTGAACCAGTAAATCACTGAATTTCAGTAGTAGCAGAGGTAACAAGCAGATTCTGCCTGTTAAGCATGATATTTGCCTTTAGAATTCTATAGTTTTCTCATTTTTTGTGCTAATTTTTGCTCAGAAATTCATTTGTTGTCTCATGCACCCCATGCTAAGCTCCAACTGGCAGAAAAAGCAAACATTCTTTGAAACTGAATCACCAAACTGAAAAATTGTAATTATAGTAAAATATAAACAGAAACACTTTTTCCATCTGCTTTTTTATTTTGCAGAGAGGCATTACAAAATGAAGGTCTTGTTGGTTTTGAGCCTTTCAAAGAAATGGGAAAATAAAGCTGCTGACATTAATACTCCAGTGCGCTTTCCAGCTGAATGACAAAGATATAAATGCACATTTATTGTGCAACCCACATTCTGTGCTTTTTTTTTCCTTCAGGAACAAAATAATGCAAAGGAGGAGTCTTGACTACCATAATGTTAAATTAGGGCTTAGCAGTAGTGTTACAATGAAGTAAAGGCAACATGAAGACAACTTGATGAGAACCTGCCAGGCACTTCTCTAAATATCATATCTTCCTTCCAAAGTGATATGGCCAGCCTTCTTCAAAACAACTGAGTCTCTCTTGTCTCGACCTTGATGTGAGTGGGTGTAAGTCTGGCTTGAGAAAATATTAATAAATCACTGCTTCTTGATGATTTTTTTTGAGTGTGAAAGTCCACACAGTATTCTACTGTCATATATATACATATAAGCATATACGTAAGTATACTGGCATACCTACATTTCAATCGGAATGACAACGTGTTCTCTGATGGATCAAATTAGTAAACTAGAAAAAGAAAGACGGAGAGTTGACTGAAATAACATTGTTCTTTTAAATGCACACAAACACACAGACACAAAAAAAAAAAAAGGTAAAAACCCCAAAAGATAAAGATAAAAACTGATCAAAACACCCACTTTCCTAAGATTTTCAGATCCTTCCAAAAGATAAAGATAAAAACTGATCAAAACACCCACTTTCCTAGGATTTTCAGATCCTTCCAAAAGATAAAGATAAAAACTGATCAAAACACCCACTTTCCTAAGATTTTCAGATCCTTATTGTTTAAATCATGCAAATCTTCCCTCTTTTTAGTTTACTGTCAAGAATGTTTTTCCCACTAACACCTTGCCAATTCATTTATCATCTCTGAGCACAAGTAACAGAAGTTAATAGAATCCTATAGACTACGGGGACATTTGGATCCAACTCGGAATCTATTTTTTCTTTAACTGATTGATCATTTAGCTAATTATTTTGGGAGCTTCCCCAAAAAATAGATGACAAAACAGAAGTAACAAAGCATTTTTTCATGTATTCATTTTGAAAACAAAAGCAGAAAAGACCTTTAGAAAATTAGTACAAGTGAAGGTGAGGTTATTAAATGCCAAACGTCAGGAAAATGAAAAAGCTGGGTGTTCAGCTTCCAGAAAATAAAGACAACAGCATGCCTCTGATCTGCCTAAAACTTAAAGATTTAAGGAAAAAACAGTCTAGCAATTTCAGCTGATAGCAGTGTTGTTGATGTTCCACAGTTTCAGCTGGTTACAATCCATGAAAATGACAAGTCCATGTAATCAAAGGTAAAAGTACTGCAAATTTAATCCAGGTAGAGGAGACCAACTCACATTTTCATAGGGATATTTTACAAATTCATCTGTTTGTGGGCAGCTGTGTCATGGACAGTAGTGGCTGGCAGGCTCCAATGTAAAGGTTTTCTGCAATTTAGTTGAAATCGTAAATTCTCAGAAAAAAAATTGCAGCAACAGAGCAGTTAGCAAGTTTGAGTATGATTCCATTTGATAGCTTTCACCCTTCATGCTGAGACCCCAAAGTAAAGGAGTCTTTTATCACATGCTATCATTGTCAGTCTTTTTTTTCCAAAAAATATATGATTCTCTGCTTTTATTTAGATATATGCATATGTAGGAGAATTGGAATCATTCTCTACCATTTTTTCTCTAATATTAATATGCTGTAAAAACAATATCATCAGCTAAGATGCAAAGAATTTAGTTGTAATATGGAGATGAGTAGCTTAGGGTTGTAATGGAATAATCAGTATAAGAAAATTCTGGTTTTCATTTTTAAATAAGGCCCGTATCTTATTTTTGTTGCATAAATGTCTTAACTAAAACTTTTAAGTGAAAGAAAATTATTGAAATTAAATTGGGAGGCTGTTTCCCACTTCTACTAAAATTAAACAGTAACAGTAAGGAAGACCTTTTCCAATAATGTCATACTCTTTAAAGGTTGTTTTTCAAAAATAGCGAACAATAATTAAATCCAGAAACACATTACATAGATGCTGTCTTCTGAGATGTCAGAAATTAATGCTTTTCACACTGTTGTTATGATCAGGTTCTTTTAAAAGATGATGCCTCTGTCTGCATTATGTTATAAAAAAGACCATATGCTGAAGCTAATAGTACTGATTTGTATTTAACAATAAATGTGAGGTAAAGGGAGAGAGACAGAGAAAGAAATGGGAAAAAGAGAGAAAGGGAGAGAGGACAAATGACAGAGAGATAGATCAAGTAGAAAAAATATCACCACTCTGTGAAATCTGACAGCATCCTCTTGATCCTCTTCTTGTGGTCTTCTTGGTGATGAGAGACCCAGTCTTGTCAAAGTGATGGTTGCTACCTGGAGCCATCAAGAGAAGCCCAGGGTGATGAGGAAAAAAGCCTGTGAGATGGAGGAAGAAGGCTGTGTGGAGAGGGAAGGAGCCCGTGTGTGGGAGAAGAAGCCTGTCTGTTGATTGAAGACCAGGCTGTCCAGGAAGAAGACCAAGAGTGGCTTTTATTAGGCTTAGACTAGGTGGGAACACCCTTGTAACTCCTCTGGGACAGGAACTTTTACAATGGATGATTTAATACTAAATCACAGGATATTTCACGATTCTTTGACAGCTTCTAAGATGTTACTCGCTGCATACAGTGTCCATTATGGCCCATCAGTAGAGATGAGCATCTCTAGGCTATGTGTAAATTCTCCAGATGCTTCTCCAGAGGGGAGTTATCACAGCTGAGTCATTTTTGTAAGGACAAATAAACATTACCCCACTTTGAAGGATTTGACTCTTTCCTTATCTTACCCAGTTTGTAGGGTGAGGTGTGGGTGTGCCCTCAGCACCTGGGTGGTCACTTTACATGTTATCAGCTTGCACCTTGATTGCCTGAGCTATTAGCATTCCAACCTTTCACACTTGCGCATACGTTCTTTTTCTGGGTTAATTGGACAATAGTACCACCCATCTCAAGCTCCTCTTGCAGTCCAAATTAGCAGGCATTTTCCAGGAGGAGCGTGCTCCGGTGTGCAGTTGCCTCTTTGCACAGTTTGCTACAGTGGGCAAAAGTCCTGCAGTGATTTTAGCAATGTTTAGGCCATCGCCCATTTTAGTGTCTCATAACTGCATATGACTTCTCATGTGTTGGTGGCTCAAATACCAATCACTGGGAAAGTATGTCTACTGGAGCTACACCATATCAACAGTCTGAGGACATAATTTTCACAGTCATTGCAAAAGAGGCATGCAGAGCCTGATGAGAAGAAATGGAAACGCACATAGAGAAACCTAAGCATTCTTCTTCAGCATACATTTGTCCATTCATGGGTTCTAAAGCTGAAATCAGCCCTTGTATTTTAACCTATGACTTTTTATATTAAGTCAAATAACTCAAGATGAAATAAAACATAACTCTTTAAAAGCTAGTTTGGACAAACTAAAAAAGAGTTTGTAGATTAAGTGCTCTCTTTTTCTCACATGGTATGTAATTATAAGAGGTCTCAATCACCCATGTTACCCTGTCTCATCTTTCCACAAACACAGCTACATGAAGCTAGGCTAATTTACTGTTATATATGACTCTCAAAATTTGATTTTGCCAACTGTGAAGGCTTGCATGAGGCAGAGAACTGAACATATCCCTTCACTGTGGCTCACTGCTGAATCTATGCCAACTATTATTATATTTGATCCTAAAGATCCGATTTTTCCTACCATGAAAAACCTTCAGGAGTCGCAGATTCACACAAACCCAATCAATGGTGTTCTACAGGAGATGAATAATGAAAAACTTTTAATTTTGGAGCACTGAGATGTTTAGCCAGGACAACAGCTTAGGTTATATTGAATGTGTGCATATTTGCACATTAAAATTTGAGGTGTGTACATTAAAATTAACTGACTTAAATTACTTTAAAGTTTGAAAACAGATTTTCCTTTAATAGAAAGCCTTCCAAAATATCCAAACTAGTACTGCTTTATGAAGCCATCTTTAGACTTACAAAAAAATTGCCTAGAGAAAAATTATTGAGTGGAAAATCAATATGATAGTAGATAACAAACAATGTGATAGTGAGTGATTAAGGATACAAACATGAGTGCAACTGAGCTAGTGTAATTTTGTCTTGCTGAGGAAGACCATTTTCCATTCTTTCTCCCTCTCTCTCTCTGAGAGAACATCCCTGCAATGAGTTGTCCACCCCAGGAAGAAATAAGAATCACAAAGTGAAAGCAGATGAGAGCAAAGTCAAGGCTCAAGGGACTTGAGACCCTGGGAGATTTGGAGGTAATGGAAACCAACAAACCATAATATCACTACTAAAAAGTTAGATTTTAGTACCCTCGAGCATTTTATATTCTTCTGTGGGACAGTAATGTTCAATTTTGCAAGTATTTCTGAGGAACTGTCTTTGGATGCACAATGCTCAAGTTCAGTTTCACAAACAGGGAATTCAATCTATTTCCCTTGCAAACCACAAGCAGGCTTTGTCTGCTTTACTTTAATTATTTTTTTTATAATGGCTTTGATGGATATCAGTCCCTGATCAAATCAATTGGCCTCACCAGCATAAACCTGCAAGCTGTGCAGCTGAAGATGCTGACCCTCTAAAAAAAATTAACATTCTCCCTTTCTTCTCTGTTTTCTGGCAAGCACTGAAATGTGCCAAGCTGTCTGTACCATCCTCTGCTGATGGACAGACATCACCCTAAACTTTGACTGCTAGTTCCTCTGGGAAATAAAAATTGCCTCTGCACAGTGTGATCCCAGTGCTCTTTGGAAAACTGATGCTCACGCACTGGATAATTACTAGAAATGGAGACTTGCTTCTGTGATGCGTTGGAAAGCCTGAATCTTCCTGGGGACTCACCTCACAGGCAAGTAATTACCTCACCCACCAGATACAGTCTCAGAAGTACTAACGGAGATGAGGCTCATCATGTGAAGACTGGGAACTATTTGCTTCATGAATTTGTCAGAGCAGCTCATGCCAAACAAGGCACTCAGCCAGAGTGCCCCTGAACTCCTCTAGGCTGGATCCTCTGTTAATTGTTGTTATCAGTAACCACCATTTGCTACATATTTGCATGGGTCTTGGCACACATCTCAATAACATAGAAGAATAATATACATTAATAATTATATACTATGATAATGACAGTTTAGCTAAAAAGTCATCTTGTATTTAACTATCAGGAGTCCAATGTATATTACTGTGTTAATACCTGTCTTAATCTGAAAACTGACAAAAACAAAGCACTCATCTAATTTCAAAACTTAGAAACACTGGGATTACGTAAAAAGCGTATCCTCTTAGCCTATTTCAATGGGCAATAATTTCTATTATACCCTCATGGGTACAAGAAAGGAAAACAGAAGGCCCCAGATCTCACCACTGAGCCTGACAGAAAACCAACTCTTCATATCAGAATTAATTAATTTTGCTCTTTCGTCTCTTTTAATGCATTAAAGTAATCTTCAGATATTTCATTTCTTTTCCATTGAAGAAAATATTAGATAATGCTTCTGTTGGGATTTTTGTTTAAAAAAAGAAGTAATCACTACAACCCCAAAGGGCAATTAAGTATCTTCTATCTAAGCTCAAGTAAGAGGGGTGCGGAGCCTGATTTCACATCAGTAAAACTTTATTCTTTCCCACAGCTCCTGTCAGCCTTCCACAAGATTCTATGAAACATTTGTTGCATTGCCTGCTTCCCCCAGTCACTCATGACAGAATAAAAACCAGCTCAGTCTTTTTAACCACTATATTTTCTTGCAAACCATAGCCCTGGGTCTAATAATTCTGCCTTTCTGCCGCAAAAAAAGTATAACTTCATATAACAATACTAGAAATTCTCTGTGTGAAAAGAATATATATAATAAATCTTTTTTCCTGCAGAGTAGGCTCCATCTCTTCTGATCTGTGTGGTTTACTGCTTCAACAAATGTGACTCTAGTTGCAGAATAAAATTCTAATGAGTGAGGACAAAAAGAAAAAAATGGTCCTACTCCTCTTACTGCAGATATAGAGATGGGATTAGATTATCTTCCTACACTCCAACTACTAGAAAAAAAAGTTAAAAAAACTTCAGGGTTTTGAGTAAACTTTAAATACCACTTTCTGGTTATACAGATAGTTAATAAGTGGAAAATTTGTACACACCACAGAATTTTCAGAACTTTTAAAGGAAAAGTGTGATAAACACACATCAAGAGTGACACTATTACAGTTGATCCTAGCTAGGGGCATGGATGACCACCTCACAGTGTCTGTTCTAGCTCTAAGTGCTATGGTTGAGTTAGTGTATATTCTTAATATTTTTCTTGCTGTAGCAATGAATTCTGAAGTGACAAGAAAGTATATGTACCTTCAAAGTCAACCGGCATCTAAAACAGCATTTGAGGTATTTTGTTGAAACAGTTGTATTCTGACCACCATAACTATAGTTTATTTTCAAATATCTTTGAAAACAGTGGTCTACACTAAAATTCTTTCTGGTAAATCAGACCTCACTTCAGTAGTAAAACCTTTGTGAATCCCACTGGCACAACCGCTCTTTCAGGAATGTTGAGTAGCACCAATATGAAGAAGTTAAAACTTGTTATTTAAGATTCCTGAAACTGGACTAACTTCTGCATATGCAGCTAATTTGTAGAGGAATGAAAAAAAAAAAAAATCCATCTGTATTACATATTTCTATTACTTTGGACTTTATGCGAATGAATCTATAAAACAAACTGTGAACAGGCTCTGAGTCTGTATTTCTGATTTCCCCATAGGTTGCAGTGAAGACAAGTGACTATATAGAAGAACAGCTAAAATTCAGAGTGAATACAGAATCGTATTGCTCAAAAGATACCGAATGTTATTTGTCTCACTTTATCTCTGCTTTGTCATGTGTCCAGTCTAAGGCTCAGTCAATGCTAAGTCTGTAGTCAATGAAGAGAGACCAGTGACTCCTGATAAGAGAGTTCATTTAGTCTGAAATAAAAATCTGAGGAATGGGATGAATCACTCATGAGAGGAACAAGTCTCTCTTCACTTCCTGTATTCTTAGCTAGCTAAGAAGAGATCTCTGTAGCTTTCATGAGACTGAACTGATATCAGATTCACCTATGACTCCATGATGCTGTTTGCCTAGTACTAAAGCTAGAAATTGACTTGCTTTCAGTATATGACAATAATCTTGATACATGGAAAAAGTGCAATGCAACATTTTCTGTATTTATGTCAGGTTTTACTTGCCAAAAGCAAAAGTATTAATATCAAATTTGGTACATTAGTGTCATTTTCCTCATCTCACTCCCTCTCTCTTTTTAATTCCATATCACCTAACATGCCACAGGACTAAAATTCCATTAGATTTTCTATTTGTACTGTTTTTCTCACCAAGTGGTGACATTTTGCAGAGGTTGTATTTAAAACCACTATTTACATAACTGTATCTAGTGAATGAAAATGGAGCAAGCATAACCTAGTTTTATAGAATTTGCCTTTTTGGGGAAAATGAGGTGGAGTTATACAAGGGCTTACTGATCTTGAAAGTATGCGCTTTCATAACAGAGTTACTGCAGACCCAAACAAGGAAAAGTCATCCCTAAGTTCCAAAGCTGGCTGGTAAGTCCCTGATCCTATAAACAATAGGCTACTTTCCATTTCTATACTGTTTTCTCTTAAGGAACAACAGGAAGAAACATAAAAAAGAAAAAAGATATGCAGCAGCCAGGTGGGACTCAAACAACATGAACATAAATCAGTTCAAAATCTGGACAATATTTTTTTGGTATTCCCTGACTGCCCCCATTCCCACAAAACTACATAGAATATAGGGCTTGCTAGAATTGTTTGGGACATTATAAAAACCTAGAGAAAAATCTTTTTTTTACTGATACTGCTTGTGTAGATGGGGCTTTTTTCCCTTAGACTTATTACAATCACTTCAAATTTACAGAGGTGTAAACCATCATTTCCTAATCAGTGATTCATTCCTCTGCAGAGACACTGATGCCAATAATATTTCAGTTTAGGAGCAAAACTTTGGCAAAATCTTTCCTCTCAACTCTAAAGCCTGAATCTGAACCACTAAAGTGGAACATTTCCACTCTTCAAACCACCGGAACGTCATGTCCTTAAACTACAGCTGCCAGACAGTGCAATACTAAAGGCAGTGTGCCTTCCACCACATGGATACAGAATATTTGCCCCTGAACCTCTTCTCCCTTGGGGGAGAGCTCCTCAATGACAGTGCTGGGGAGAGCAAGCCCATGCTGGGGTACAGTTATTCATCCATTGTCCAGAATGCAAGATAATTCTTCTGATTCAACTATGTGTCAAACATGACAAATTTAGAGCTCTGAGTACACGGTTCTGTCATGCTTCCTACATCTTTAATAAAAGTGAACATATTTTACCCTCACCTTAGCATAACACCTAGAGCACCAATGTTATATTTTTAATTCTTTTGTCTAAATCTATTTTTCAACCTGCACCATACCCACTGTTGAATAGATCCCCAATTCTTCTCTTTAACTTGAAAAAAAAAATAACACCTACTTTCACAGATATATCAGACTGAGGTAGGCAGAGAGGAATAAAGAGCATGGACAAGTTATAAGAGGAAAGGAAGCCTGGAATCTGGACCTCAGAATCCCTATAACCTCTTTTTGTTATAAAGAGAGAAAACTGTTTGACTGTCCTCCAATACCCTGATGAAGCAGAAGTATTTCAATTGATACTGAATGTGTACAGAACAAAGAAACAATGTATTTGTCTATACAACATACTATGAATATAATTATTCTAGTTGTCGAACCATGGAGAAGAACCTAGATAAATGAAAAATAGTTTACAAAAAATTCAGGCCATAAATGAAATACTCAATAGATACCTTCCTTTTCGGTCAGATAACCACAGACCTACAAATTCATTTCTGACAAAGTGTAAAACTGTCAAAACCTGTCAAGGTGCTTCATGCTCACCATGGCCAAACCAAGCTCCTGGAGATAGAGAGTACTGAAGATCTTCACAGGACACAAGCCATCATACACACTGCTGTGATTTAACTTCAGTCAGCAGCCAAGCACCATGCAGCTGCTCACTCACTCCAACAGTAGGATTAGGGAGCGAACTGGAAAAAGGTAGAAAACTCAGGGTTTGAGACAAAGACAGTTCAATAGACAAAGCAAAATCCACTCACACAAGCCAAGCAAAACAAGCAATTATTTCACTGTTTCCCATGGGCCAGTGCTGTTTAGCCATCTCCAGGAGAGCAGGTCCCCATCATACTTAACAGTTACTTGCGAAGACAAGTGCAATCTCTCTAAATGTGTCCCGCTTCCTCCGTCTTCTTCCCACTTTATATACTGAGCATGATGTCATATGACCTGGAATATCCCTTTGGTCAGTTTGGGTCACTTGTCCCAGCCGTGTCTCCTGCCAACCTCCCATAAACTCCCGATTTCCTTGCCAGAGTGGCAGTATGAAAAGCAGAAAAGGCCTTGGCTCTCTGTAGGCATTGCTCAGCAATAACAAAATCATCTCTGTGTTACCAACCCTGTCTTCAGAACAAATCTGATACACAGCCCAATAGTAGCCACTGTGAAGAAAATGAACTCTGCCCCCGACAAAACCAGCACACATACTCAGAGCGTGCTTAACATATAATAAATAATACCAAAAAAACCCCTGAATTTTGTATTATTGTGCTGAATAAGCCATTATACCTCTCAAATTCTCTATACTGTTGGCATTATTGCCATTGTTTTTTAAGCATGTTTGAAGGAGTCTGAAGGAATTTGCTTCCTCAAAGAAACTGATTTAGATGCCAGGTTGCATAATATTTGTAAGTGAACTCTAAATGGGTCCCACCCCAAAATATTGCCATGTGCCAGCATGAATTCATGGAGACCATACCCACACAGTTTTTCCTGTGACTAACTATGTTATTGAATTCTTAATTTACAAGTTATTTAAATATGCTATTTTATCGGATAAAATTACCATTCCATTATAAAAGATTTTGATATCAGAAATATTATTATGTATGAACAATAGGCCTTTAAACATTTCAGAAGAAAAAGCAGTAAAAATAAAAAATATTTAAAATGCATTAATAAACATAAAATAGGAAAATAAAATGGAAAACTTTATTGTTCACTTCAAATTTACAGTTTTTCTTGTACTTTTCAGTATTTTTTTCTTCACATTTTTTAGATAAACTTGGATTTCTACTAAGACCCTCTTTGTTGGCAATTTTTGCCTTAGAAAAAAAAATCACAATGAAAATACAGAGTCAAAACAATGTAATTCCATTTTTAATCATAGATGCATTTGTGGTTTTAATGTTTTCCTTTCAGATACCTTTTTTGAGTGATTAAGGTATAATAACGAGGTAGTGTAATACTGTTAAAGGATTTCTATTACTATTTATTTTTATTGCTTTAATTTGTTGAAGAAAGTAATGAAAAGTTCACTTAAATGAAAAATTATAACTAAATTTTTTCTCTTTTTTTTTTGGCACTTCTGTGCTCTAGATAAGGAATATTTCCAATGAAACATATAGATTTCCAATTAAACAGATAGTATTAATAAAAAGCAGGCAAGTCACATACAATTTCTGAATGCTCTGTGTTCTTCACTTAGCATAGGATAAATGAAAGGCCTTATTATGTAAAATCGTGATGTGAAGGTAGACACCAATACGATTATTCATCTTCGTGCTCTCCATATATACTTTACATATGGAGTGTATACAGAGGAGTACGTATATAGCTGATGAACTGTGCTGAATTGCAGCACCACTGAAAGGGGTGACATCATACACAAGTTTTTCTATCATTGAGTAAAGTTCAGGGCTTAAGTTTCTCATCATCCTGTCTCTAAAATTTAGCTTTGTCTTGTTTCTTCCCCTTGTATGTGTTTTAATAAAGAGCTAGTCAGTGACTCAAAGGACATGTCCAAATACATAATTTCTCTGAGGGCAACAGAGAAAGAACAGGCAATTTAAAGAATTAAATTGAAAGTCATTCTTTTCCTTTTTCTGTGATGGGGGAATAAAAAAACCTATCTAGCCAACAGTATCATTTCAACCATCAGACCTTGTCCTTTCAATACAGCATCTATGATGTAATGTGTCACTATTTCCATACTATTAAAATGTATGGATTCTTCTCCATTCCACCGCAAATCAGACTTTGAATGGTACATTTTGCCCCATTTATAATTCCCTGCATTCTAACTTCTTCTTCAGTCTCTTAGCTATTCAACTTATTGGAGAAAACTTCATTCACTTTGACCGCTGCTGTGACCATACTGAATCCTTCTTCAGATGTCTCTAGTGAATTCTCTACCACAAATAAATCATATTTTTGTGCCATCTCTTTTTTCAAATTCTGACTAATTTATTTCCCATCCATAATCCTGTTAGGGGGTGGGGGGTGTACAAATATATGGAATATTATTTTTTAAAAATTTTCTTAGGAGTTAATTACTATCTATTGTGTGATTTCCGTTCAGCTTTGTCCTAATGCTGAAAGCCATATACATGCAAAGAGTATAAACAGTAAATCACTCCCAGATTAGAGCACTCATTCGTTACATTTATAATTATTTACATATAATTAGAATCAAATATTGCAATTGCTGTAAGAGTGGCCCAGTCAGTCAAGAGAGATAAGAGGTGAAACCTGTTAGTTTCCCTGACAATGGCAAGTATTCTCCAGATATGAATCTAGGACTAACACATGAAAAAGGGGAAAACCTAATGTCATAAAACTACTGAAAGCAAAGGAACTCTGCGCTTGGCAGAGTTCATTTTGCATACTTGTTAGGTTATAACTATTGAAGTCTATGACAAAGCTAAGTGAGTGAGTTAATTAGGATAACAGAAGTATATTTAGAAATATCTTGGGTAAGTCTGCATTGCACTGCATTGCATTAGGTACACAAGAAGGGTCCTGCTCAACTGGATTACGAGGCACAATCTGGAATGAGAAGTCAGAAGGATTTCAATTCTTCTGTCTACTCCATGACCACTCAACAACCTAAATGAAATGAGTCACTCAGTATACATCAAAGATAGGGTAAAGAAAACACAATCTCCTCTAGGGCAATAAAACAGCACACCACTGAACCAGTATAAACAATTTTACACTTGAACAGAAAAATACATATTTTTGCTCTCTTTAGACCAATGTCTGTCACTGGTAGAAAACTCCTAGGGAATATTAAGAACAGGGCCAATGTATAAAGATATTTTCCTTAGAAACTCAAAAACATGCAGAAATAAGTTTCCTGAACTAAGTTTGTCTTCAACAAATTCTTTTTTTATAAGTTTAACTAGTTTTAAACTCTGTAAAATGTGAGTATCCAAAATATTTTGACATGAATGGGCTTTGTTATTTAAAAGGATGCTGTATGAGTAGGTATAGTTTGTTTTTACCTGCCACTTATTAGGTTCATTTTGTTGACCTCTGGTTGTGTACTAGAAGGGAGTGTACAATAATTTCCTAATTTTGTCCTTTACAATGCTCCTGATTTCATGATATTCTTTTGTATCCCAAGTCATATTTTTTTTCAACCTGAAGAGCCCCTAGTCTACATTGTCATTCACCAATGAAATAATGTTGGAAAGGTGATATGTTCATTTGTGCTATTTTATAGAGGAAAGAAATAAAGCAAAAGTGCTACCAAACATACACATCTTTTGCTGATATAATGATTTTTATCTACAAAAATTTGTCAAGAAATCCATGTGTTACTTTCCACAAGTATTTACACAAATTACCTAAAACAGATTTTCTGTGAGGGTGTTTAGTTTAGGTGTTTGTTTGAGAACAGGTGTCTGAGTTCTGAAGACCTGCAGTTCTGAAAAAAAAAAATAAATAAATAAAAAGCAAGATCTCTTTGGTAGTGGCTTTTCAATAAACCTCTGGGACATTATACATTAGGGTTTTAGCATGTGTGGTTAATGTGCGTTCACAGTTCACCCCAGTATAGAAAACATGTGCAATGCTGTTTGACCCTTAAAAAGCACCTCCTTTGTAACCCTTTTTTATCAATAAACACTAAGAATGGGCTGTATGCTGAAATAATTCAGAATTAAACTTCTAGTTCCCTTAAAGAAGTTCTTGCCATAGAGACAGCTTCTTCTTTGCAAAAACCTGGCTGTGCCCAAGGAGGTTAATTTTAATATGGCCATTAAGCTGGAATGCCGCAATCTTGTTGCATTATAACCTTAATATTGCCAGCATACAGATTGCCAACACCCAACTCTGCTACAGCAGAGAGGCCCAACCCTCTACCAAAATGGAGAGCCCTAGGAGCTCTAAATAGATACTTGTCTCTGTCTAGCAGATTTGGTAAAATCAGTCACAAAACGTAGTCATGTATAAAATGACAGGCCACAGTTGACACCAGTATTTCAACTCACAAAATTTATATCTGCGAAAATGAAGAGTATAGGATGAAATGATGAGATATGAGGCCTAAGAGCACAGAAGAACAGCAGAACCCAATAAAAACCATTCATCTCCTGACAAAAATAACCCATCATCAGACATCTGTTGAAAACTTAACTATTCATTTTCCACACCATGGTGCTCAGAGAACATGTTATTCGTACCTGACTAAATTTTATAGTCAAACATCTGTAGAGGTTAGGGGAAAGCAATAGGATACCAAGAGTCAGCACTAAAAGCTGGTTTCAAGCCAGTCCCAGCTGCTACTGCCTGAGAATTTTTTCCACATGACAGTGCAGCCGGCTCTGAAAGCAATTATTTTCTCAGTTCACTTCCCAAAGAAAAGAAGCCCACATTACATAAGCCAGTACCATGCTGGCCATTCTTGGTTCGTTCATCAGCACTTTTTACAGTTTAACCTCCTTGTGCTTTTAATCCATCTCTATTCTTTCAGTGAATGAAATAAGGAATACCTTATTATACCTTACCCTCCAGAGTGTAACAATGACAGATATTCAGGTCTCCACATGCATCCTACACACACACACACACACTGTCACACTCACACACACCCTCTACCTTTGCATCATCTCTTAGAGACAATGTGAGTTCTAAGATAAGAACGCCGGATGGGGATTGCAGGAGGAATTGTTGGAATGCTCACATAACTAATGCGTTCCAGAGGTAGCGTAGCTGAGATGTTTTCGATTGGCCTTGGTGCACCTCAGCCTGCAAAAGGGCATGAAATGCTGCTGAAAACTGATGCCAAGGGGAAAACTGTGCTACTAAGGTTGCAGGCAGCTTCTGGGTGGATCCCCATCCTGGCAAGGATGCCTGCGGAGTACATTCAGTCCAAAGAGAGGGAACACTCACCTTTTGGACAGGTAAGCAAAAAACACTATTGATTTGTAACTGTGAATTTTGCAAGGCCAAAGACTGTAAACCTGTGTGTTTCTAGCCAAACCTGTTTATGTTATAATCATTTACATACTATAATCCAATGTAACAGAGGATAAAGTTGCTATTTAGACATCGTATTGGCAATATTTAGCTACGTGTTAGCAATAAATCTAATCATAATCATCCACACATCACTGTGTCCTACTTCCCACACCTGGCTGAGAACCTTCCCTCAACTACTCTGGCACAGTGAGCCAAAGGGAGAACTTTGCAACATCGGCCAATGCCTGTTCTGCACCACTCCAGTGGCATATGCAGGCGTGCCTGACTTCCACCCATCACTGTTGATAGCACCTTCATAACCTGAATGTACATCTAAGATGTAATTTCCTAGAGGAAAGAACACCAAGTTGATAAATATTATTGAGTTACTAAGACTTTGGAAACAAAACATTTCAGTCATAACAAAAACTATGAAATATGCCTCCAAGAAGACAGCTATACCATACACAGAGATGCTGCTGATTGGAAAAGCTGTGTAAACAGAATAGCCACAGTAGTGGCTTACATTTAATACATCAAGAGAATTCAGAGGTTGTCATGTTGTCCAAGTAGGGGAAATGCATCAACACACTCTTTTTTATTTTCCCCTATGAAAATAAGAACAATACTGTATTTGAGACAAAGTCTAAACAAAACAAAAACACAGAGAGACTTTTCATCAGGCTCAAAAATATATTTCCTGTTCCATCATTTTTTTCTGTAGCAATGAATATCTTCTTTCATTCCATGGCTTCCTTTTGTATCTTTTGATGATGAGCAGGATATCTCAAATGGAAGGGAGGGGAAATCTGCTTTACACCTGTGCTTAAGTGCGTAGTATGATTCTAATGCTTAGCACTACATTACCTCAGTTCTTAAGTGTTTTTAAGCATAGGGGAAATGTTTTACTTTCTCTCTTCTCTTTTTCTACCCTTCTCTTTCTTCCCCTCGGTGGGGGGGAAGCATTTTTCTTTTAAAGGGCGTGGACAGGATCAATCACATTTTTGTCTTCCCCTCCACTCAAACCAGGCAAAAAACTTTTTATAAAAGAATTCCAAGTTTAATGCTATCATTAGTGAATCTTTTATGCATAGTGAAATTCCAAGCTTCTAGCAGGAAGCCTATGAGTAATTACAGCTGTTCCACTGTTGAACACACAGGTTTCACAGTTCAGTACCTACCATGGCTTATGGGGCAGGCACTATGTCAGACCTCTCTGTTTGACACTGGAAAGTGCACTGTCAGTTTAGAGGCTGATTTAGATCAAAAGCCACATATCTGGACTGGGAGTGATCTGTTAATATTAGGTGATTAATTTATTCTGCTAAGAGAGGATATATGATTAAGAAAAGGTTCTTCTGTGCATGCTGGCTCGGCATGCAGGTTCACCCTTCCCTAATGTTTAAAGTCAATTGCATCTTTGAGCTTGGCCAGGGCAATTTTTGAGTCATCAGTGTGTATCCTTATTTCTCCTGCGGTTATTTATCTGCAAAATACTTCCAGGTAGAAGGGATGATTATAGATGCATTCCCCATTGCCCATTCTGTGTGGTGACCTTTGCCAAAGTTTTGTAGTCTGTCCTTCATTATATCACAAGAAATCATGAAATGAAACAAATGTGGCCACCTTTGGCACAGTTTATTTGTCTTCATTAGGTACTTACAACAGAATTGGCACATCCAATGACTACACAAACTCTGAAGAAATGTTAACAGTAATATTTTTTTTTTCCTGATACTAAATCATGTCAGAAAGAACCTTAAACCAAAATTCAGTGTCCTCTGTAAGACACATAACATTGCTATGTTACCAGGAAAAGGATGTTCATTTGTGCAGGTAAAGCACCTCTTTAGCAGACTCCAAGGTGAAATGACTTGGACTTCTGATTCATCTGGGTGTTCTCAGAGAGTGAAGTGTCTTCAGATTTAGCCCTGTAGAGCAGTGCTAAGTTTGTCTTCATTTGACCCTTCTGTAGAGAAGTCCTAGTACAAAGATCCCAAATGTTTAACAGCCTGTAAATGCTCAACTGTGCTTTTTCATATCAAGGGGTTTTGTCAACTCACCCTTAGAACCTGCTATGAAAATAATGTTAGTTTCCCTGACAGAATCTAAAGAAGAAAAGGGATTGTGAGTGATCATTCTGATACAGATCTGGCACAGGAACACTTCAGTTTCTTTTTAACTAGAATATAACAGGTTCACCTTCTCTCTACAAGAAAACAGATATATGAAGTGGTGTGAGAGTTGTACCACTTAATCTGTTCTCTTAATATGTTCTACTGCACCAGCAAGGAAGTTAGAACACTGCAGGAACTGCCTCCCATCAAATATATCCTAACTGCGGAATATGTACTCCTTTCCCGCACAAATATATTACGCAGTCAGTGAAGATAGAAGATGATTCTGATTGCCCTGAATCACCTTCTGGAAGTGTTTATCACTCCCTACAGACTAGAGAGGCAGCCTAGGCAGACTACTTAGCTCCTTACATTAGGTTTCTGACTTGTCACCAAAAATAATCAATACAAACTCTGCAAACAACGGGCTGAAACACGTGATTCCTGTATAACCTGTTTTGATTTACAAGACACAAGTAGATGAAAGAAGAATCACAGTAAAAAATTCTGAGGAATACCCTACCCAGTCCTTTCAAACAAATAAAAAAAAAAAAAAGATACAAATGGTGCATGCTTTTTAGAACTTTGTAAGTATCACATCAACACATTTCTGATAAACTCCATGCAATTTATTCACTCATTCTGGTCTTGGTCATACTCTCCTCCATTCTTCATCCTATCAGACTGCACATTTTTATTTCCAAGCATGAAAAGCTTACCATTCTCTATCACTGCCAAGATTCTTTCCAGACCAGTTTTGTCATCAGACTGTCTTTTCACTAGTCCAGCAACACATTAACTGAATTAGTTCTCTGCATATAAAATTTTCATGACACATCCTTCCCAAAATTGAGTTTGTACACTATCTTACTATTATTTTAATTAGACTCACCTGGACTCCTGTTTCTCACAAGATTAATAACAAAATTATTTTTAAAAAAAAACCTGTGAGCACATTTCCAAGATATGGAAAGAATGCTAGGATCATAGCACATAAGACAAACTAAGGAACAGAAAGGTGAAGATATTTGTTTGAATTCATAACAAAGCAGCACTATTAATGTCAGAATTAACAACTAAATAAGGGAGACAAAAATTAGTGTTGTTCTGCAGCAGCTGAATTAACAAATCTTCCTATTTCCCTCGGTGATAGCAGTTCCCTTCCACACTCTTGTAATTTTCCCTACCTCAGAAATCAGCCAAACCCTTACAGCCTACTGCCATAATGTCATGAGCTCTCCTAGCCACATAGCACACTCTTCATTTTTTCAGCAGAGTAAGAGGAGGTCAAGACATAGCCTCTTGGAGACGTTCTGATGTGCACCACCACTGGGGTGGCTTGCCACTGTTCCCATTTCCACACGATTTTCCACCAAACGAATCACCAATGAGGCCACCTCTCCTCTCTCTAGGCACCACTTCATGACATAGCCCAGTAGGAGCAAGGGACAAAAGGTTCTTGACAAGGCAAGTGAGGTAGAAAAGTGAGGCTCTATTTGAAAGCTAGCACCGGCTTTTATACAGTTCTGGTGGAAGGTTCTGGAAAGGGGCGGAACCTGGGCGGAGCATGCAAATACAAGCCAATCAAAGGAAAAGGGGATGGTAACACTGCACTGTGGCAATTGTCAACCAATCAGGGAAAAGCACATAACGAAATACAGAAATGTATAATTTTTAACAAAACCGATTAACGCCTATTTTTAACAATCTCAACCTCTATTTCTAATAACAAAAACATCTCTAACACTTAAACGAAGACTGTGTTCACATGTTCCTCTGCTTCTTCGTGGCTTTCTTCTTGCTTTTCATTTTCCTGCTTCCATCTTTTATACGCTTCTCGTTTCTGGCTTCTGACAACTTCATGTGGCATTTGCTGGAAGAAAGTCAATTTAAGAAAAAACTCCCCTAACAAACTCGGTTGAAGTTTGCCTAACTATTCCAACACCTAAATAAAACAGACATAAACAGACCTAGGGTCTGATCAGCTCATTTCCATAAGGAACTGGTCTCAAAAAAGTTCTCACACAGCTGTTTCACGAAAGACCTCCTAGTAGCTAAGCTCTATCTATAAAATTTGCAGTCCTGTAGTTCAGTAATAATTTTGTACCAAATGAGAAAGTTTTGCTGACATAATATATTACTATTACCTCATTACTTTCACATTACCTATCTTCTCTGTATAGCTCTCTTTGGATGATAATATTTTGCCAAAAAAGGCAATGCAATACTACGTGAAGTTCAGATATGACTTGGCTTGAGCTTGGCAAGTTTCTCATCAGAAGGATTTAAATTTTTAATTCTTTAAGGGAGGTGACCTCTACATTCCTGTACATTATTGAAGTAGAAATACCTTATTCTTTGACATGTTGCCATTTATTTCAATCATGTGGTAATCTTCCATGTTCTAATTGCATTAATTCATATCACCTTTGCTTTCTTTTTATTTAGTCAATGAATGACAAATAGTTAGAACCCTCTAATTTATGACAACAAAACCAACACTGCTATTTGTTAGAGGCCTTTCATTTCGGGTATTTTCTTGAGGCAATTCCGGTTGATGGGTGCTTTATAACAATATTTCATTTCCCTTCTTTCCTCTCATGATTCTCCTGTACCTTATTAGCAAAGAGAGGCAAATGGACAATTTGTAGAGACACACAGTCATTAGCTATATTGCTACAGCTGCTGATCTGTCTTGGAAAAACAAATTGAAGCAATTCTTAGTTGAAGTTGCCTTAATTTTCAGAAACTTTATGAACCATGCCGAAAGATCTGAATGACAAGCTCTCATCTTGTTTGGACATGTGACACTCTTTATGCTCTTCTCAAATACAGCATAGAACCACACAGAGACTTTTCTTTAATGAACTATTACATTTTGAAAAGTCTGTCAGTCTAAGACTGGAACAGACAAAGCCAGTGATAGAGGAAGGCATAATGTATCTATAGAGACTCCGATGGTCCAAAATCGGTTATATGTGCTTCACTGACAAACAGCAGTTCTTTCTCAGAACACTGGTGGTAGACATATCCCAGGCTTGCTTAGCAATAACTGTGATGGTCTTTCCTAATTTACCTTAATAATGAGTCTTGGCAAGAACTGCTTCTTTGGAGGAGGCTATTTATTTCACTTTTTCTTCAAGAAACTTTGATTTGAAAACACTCCAAGGTTGAATTTAAACCCAGTTCACAAAAAAAATGTTTATGGAGCCTACAACAAACTAAAATAATTAAATTGAAAACATACAAGGAACTTTCAAGTTAAATGTAAAAAGCTTATTCTGAAATAACAAAGAAATATTTATTCTAATAAAGAAAAATTTTAGATATGACTCCTGCAGTCCAATGGAGATTTTCTAGCATGGAAGTGGTGTGATCCCACTGAAATAACTAGAGAAACAAAGTTTCTCTGTATCATCATTTAAGGACCAATACTTCCCAACTATAAACACTTTTAGAAAGACTCAACTGACTTTAGTCCATTACTAATTACTTTTACGCCCCCATATAAAGGTGAAATCAGAGCCAACATATACAGATGCTGAAATCTACTGGCACAGTATACTCTGTATCAGAGGCATGGTATTTGTCTGACAAAGCAATTCTTTTCTATCTGTGGAATGTCAGAGAAACAATGCCAACAGAAGTGATATTATTGTATATTAAGGCACAATTTTCTATCATTAGAACAGAAGCCTGTTCTAACATATGAAGAAATTGATATCAGAAGAATTAATCTGATGTGGCAGGTAGCTGGTAAAAATCAGAAAAGCTGATGATCAGACATAATTTGGTGTTTAATTGGTTATTTTTTTCCATTTGAAATTAAATATTTGAATATGTTCATGAAACAGATTTATCTCACAATAATTTTTCTTTGGTTGAAAATATCGGCATTTGTGATAGTAATAGTTCTTTTCAGTTCCTCTTCTTTCTAGATTTTTCCTCTCCCTCTTTTGCTTTCTCTTTTTTTACAGCCTCTGGAAATTGCAAGATAACCTGTCTGGATTCCAAAAAAAGAAAAATCTGAAATTCAAAAACTGCCATGAAATACAGAAATAAAATAGGTCATTTGAAGGACAACTATTGTAACTAACATTAAAGTAGTAAATAATTTCTCTAGATGTATTCTTTCTAACATGTTAGAAGAATACAATTCTCCTTTTTCGTATCTTGATTGGTTTGTCCCTGTGAGTCAAATTCAGGGAAATATTGACAATTTCTTCTTTGATTAATTTTCCAGCTATTTCATTGGAATGGAAATAAATCCCCTTTAACTATAATTCCTGGAATTAAACAAATTTTTTTGTTGTTGTTGGTTTTTATTTTTGTTTGTTTGGGTTTTTTGTGGGGTTTTTGTAATCTGAAAGAGATCCAATAGCATCGTGTAGTTGTCCCCAACAACTCAACTAATTTTGATAAATCTTAAAATGCAGGGCTAAAGCACAAAATCTGTGCACTTGAAAGGCTACTTTACTTAAATTTTTATGCAGCCAAATGACTCCCAGCTGTGCCATACAATTGCTACTTTCTGGAAAGGTCCTGTATATTATTGTTTATGCACCATGATGCCTTCTAAAATTTCTCAAATGCTGCTTGTCACTGTAGTAGACGGGTTTCTTAACTCATATTTATGCTTATTAAATGTTAGAATAAGTCACTCTGTGAATTTCAGTTTTAAGTTCTAGCTGTGAGTGACTGAGTGCTAATATTCTTCCTAGGATCACTCAGTTGCTTCAATATGTAATGTATTAAAATCAGTAGACAATTTATCCAAACCAGAAAGAGACTAACTTGATTTTATGCCTGATCTCTTCAGTGTTAAGGGGGCTTACATTTTTTTTCTTACAAATTTTCCTGCTCTAGTACAAAGGACCTTGATGAAACAGAAAATGAAACTGTAATTTCCTTTCATGTGTGAAAACGATCTCTTTTGTAACCCATTGCAAATTAGTGTGCCAGGCTGGGGAGTACACTTAAAGAAATGGTGGTTCAGAAGAAAGTTCTTCAGCAAAATTAATTTAATTGGCAAAGAACTCAGTTGAGGACAAAATAACTAGAACTTTAATAATGAAACTTTTATAAGACCTAATAAAGAATAATATTATCAATTCAGGGATCATAGGAAAGAACTAGATGCTCTCCAAAACTGACATAACAGGAAGGAATGAAACAGAGTAGAAGGCTGTTCACAGAGGGATGATGATCTGACAGCTAATAATTCAGAAATTAAAAAGCATGAGAATGAGGACTGGTGCTTGAGGGTCTGGTTATTCATAGGAAGCAGCTGTGCAAACATATACAAAAATGTATCTAGACAAAAAATATTGATGCAGCAACCTGTAGATGAAAATCAAGTTATAAAGCAAATATTGTGATTGTAGCTTATTTTACAACATTGTTTCTCCTAACATCAACTGTTTAGCTGAAATATTAACTGACCTAATTGAAATATATCTTTGCTTCAGATTTAAAATTATGACAGTAAATAACACTTGTCCCAGAATCTATTGCCTGCTCCATTTAAACCTATATATTGTGTGATGGAAAGTCATCCAAATTCATTCATGTGATGTGGATTTCAGGTCCTAGAGGCAGAGCAATTTGATCATTGAAATAAATTGCTACAAAAGCAAGTCTTTTCACTGTCATCACATCTTGCATCAATTTCCCCTTAGTGGATTTTCACATCTTTCCTAACATGTATTATTCAGTTATTAGCAATAATGAAATCTGAGCCAAATCTGAGTTCTCCAATATAAACCCAGTCTTAGTTTTCCAAGTTATGAACCTGTCCTTTTCTACTTCCTGAAGCTAGAGAAAATATTTTCAAAATGAGGGAAAGCAGCACTTATTCAGAGCAAAAGGAGACACCATTGTATTTTGTCACAGTGTCCCTTAAAATTGCACTTTAAAATTACTAAGCCTGCTGAGAAAAGAGGATGAAAGTTAACTTAAATTTTAAACATACCTATGGCATCTCACCTACGTGCTGCACTGACTTTCAAAGTAGTTATATGTGAAGAGCTTTTCACAAGAAAAAACTGGGGTCATTATGTCTCTATGTCCTCTGTCGAAAGATATATAATTCAATAAATAATGTCCTGGCTACATTGTGAAAAACATTCATTCAAACAGTGTAATAGGGAGATATCGGCTGTGAACAGCCTTTTTTATTTTCTGGTGAGGGAAATAAAAAATACGAAGCAGATTTAGTCCAGTGAGACCCTCTCAGGTTTTCAGTGAAGACCTCACTCCATTTTATTCTCTCCCAAAGTGTGTTACACATATGACATTACTAGAAAAAATACTCTTTCCACTTGCCTCATGAAAACTCATACATTCCCTATAAATCATTCAACAGTCAAACAATTCAGGGCTGCTTCCTGGCATCAAACTATCAACTCTTAACCTTCAGTTTCTTTGTTTCTTGAAGAGACTTTTTTTGCAACGTTATTCACAGCACTGGCAGAAACAGGTGAAATGACCCATTGCCTTCAGTGTCAAAGCTCAGGATAGCAGATTACTCCACACCTTCTAGCTACTTAATATTTAGGTGGGAATAAGATATCTTTTGTTCAAGAGAAGCATAGGTGTATGTCAATAGCAGTATTCGGGAAGGAAAATGAAGGTACGGGATAGGCAAGAGTGAAAAAGAGAATGATGTTTCATTCCTGCAAAGTGACTGGTTTGTTCTCTTAATGCATCAGTAACTCCTATTCCAGATTAAAACATGAAAGAGGATAGAGAGTGAAATGATAGAATTGGCATTTGGGCAATAGGTGATGCACAAAGTTCTAAGTAAGAACCTTCAGTTCTTGGTTCCGCTGGGTGAAAATTGTGTGGAGACCATATTCATAAAATAAGGTCTTTTGGGGTAAAGAATCTGGTAAAATCCCCAAATTTGAGAAAATGCTGCTTGCTCATATTTAATCCATGTTTTCACTCTATAATACATCAGCCCAAGGGCAAGAAACCACTGGAGAGATGGAGACCTCTCTATTGCTGCCCCTACATCAAAGCATTTCCATGCAGAGCATAAGGACAGTAGAGGAAATGTTGGTTTATAGATACCTATATGTCTTTTATATTCTGAGTTACATCTGATTTTGCTTCATAACTAATCACAGGGTTAAAGAAATACTTTTTATATTTTAAGTTCAGGTCTTGCTCCACCTTTCTAACCGAAGGAAGAGTTCACACATATTCATACAATTTCCTTCAGCCTTATCAGTGATTTGGCAATGGGAAACTGTATTTTCTGGAACTGAGCGATTTGTAACATTTTCAGCATTTTAATTACACTGTTACTCTCTTATTCTTCTCCACGGACACCCC
>VWZG01006754.1:6194-24746 GCA_013396735.1 Grallaria varia | reverse complement strand
GCCGGGCCGGGCCGAGGGGGCCGTGCGTTAGGTGGCGCGCGCGGCGCCCCTTACATAACAGCGGGGAACGGGGGCGGCGCTGCGGGAACACCGGGAGCGGGGCCGGGATGGGCCGGGCCGTACGGGCAGCTGCACCTCTGCTCGAGCAGGCGGCGGCAGGCGGGGTGCAACGCCGGGCCGGCGGGGAGGGCACTGCCCCGAGCCCCCTCCGGGCCTGACCTGCCCGGCCCTGCAGCCCAGCGGGCCTCACGTGTCCACCCTCGGCTGCATAGCCGTAGCAGCTGCTGCTGCTCCTTGGGCAAGGTTAACTTTGTTATGTGTGCTGCAAGATCTGTTCCAAAACATTGAAATATACAAGACCCAATGTGTTTCTCTGCCTTTTCTAGAGTAGACTAATACATAGTAATTTATTATTAAAAAAGAAGCTGTTAAAGAGATCAGGTTTTGGTTTGGTTTTTGTGGGGGGTTTTTTTGACATTTTGTTCCCGTTTTAAAGGATTTTTCCCTTTTTAAGGGCTTTACTTGAGATCAAATATGGATATGTTTTTTCAGCGTTTTTGCTCTTCTCTGATAATTACAGAAATCGTTAGGGTTGGAGGGACCTCTGGAAATAATCTACTCTGGCTCCCTTGCCAAGGCAGGGTCACCTAGAGCAGGTTACACAGGAACTCATCCAGGTGGGTTTTGAATGTCGAGAGAGAAGGGAGTACATTGAAGGACTGTGTAGTTCAGGATGATACTGGAGAACTTCCATAAACCAGGACTTCATATTGTAGCGCAAACCAAAATAAATAAAGGATGTGTGTTGTGCTGTGTTTATTGCAGTATTTGAGCTTTGTTTGTCATCTTAAGTAATAGGGACAAATGCATATTACAGTGGAAAGGCAGTTCCAAGAAAAGCATTTTATGTCTTGGCTTTTGTCGCTTTGGCATCATTTTGAATGTAGCTCTTTGTCTCGTGTCACTTGATTTTCCAGCTTGAGAGGATTAGAGAAAAAAAAAAAAGAGCCTAGAAAAACATTAAACACCGGATGGAATGACAGCACCTTTGTAGTAATGTCCGTCAGGTTGTGCTGTAGACATCTTTAATAGTCATGGAAACTGATGGTTTGTCAAAGTATTAGTGATTTTAAAATCTAACATTTAAAAAGGCTTACTTAAACTCTGTAGACCAATAGTCACTTGCACTGATGAAATGAACTAAGTGAAACTTTGGTCACTTGGCCTCTGGTTGTCCAGAAAACGTGGATTTTTGCAAGCTGTGAAGGGAATACTCAGAAATGACCAGGTGATTTTCCACCACTCCAGTAGCTGGTAAATCCATCTCAGTGGACTTAATTCAAACAGCATAGTTGATAATTTCTTAGAGGTTGTTACTAGTGGTAGACTTTGATCATACTTGACTTCAGTGGGTGAATAGCAAGACCAGGAGGAAAAAGAAGAGGGAGTTGTTAGTTAGATCTTAAGGTGTTGTCTTCTTTAACTAAACCTTTGTGTTAAACACTACACTAAAGAATTTGGACTTTTCTGTGTTTATATATATAAACATACATACATATGCAGGCTTAGATTTTATATTGTAGTTTTACCAGTGTTACCCTCAAAAGCTGAGTAGTAGCATGGAAGTAACTAGTCTATATACTCACTTTCCATAAATACCACTAGAATGTTACGACTTCTTCTACAGTTTCAAACCTCAGTTCCTCTATTAGAACTTCATACCGCTTGCCAGAATGCCAGAGAGACCTCCCAAGGTTAGAAAGCTTTAAACACCACCACCACCAGCAAAGACTATGTTAGTGTCTAAAGAAAGTCCATGCTCTCTAACATTGTTTGCCTAACCTTCTGCTGCATGGCGTCAGATTGACTTTCCTATTGATAGTCCGATAACAATATTATGGTCATTGTGATGCTGATGGGTTTGTGCTTGACTGAATTGTCCTGTGAAACTAGAAAACTGAACTGGCTGGTGAGAGCTTAGGTAAGAGAGGCAATGTGGGGTCATAATGATCAGATCTAAGTGAAAGCTACTTCACCTCAGGATGAATTTGAGAGTTGCTTCTCTGTAGCAACTGAAAGCACCAGAGAGAGATGATTTTGGTTCTTTCTAGTTGAATCAACTTATTGCTAAATAACATAATCTTAACTTTTCAGTATTGCAGTTTGAAATTCAGAGAGGTAATAGGCAGAGAATCATTCTCGGAGAACAGGAAGGAACTGTATTATTCAAGGTCATTTTTTCTGAGCCATATGCATGAAGAACAGGATGCAAAGGGTATGTACACATAGAAAAACGGTGACTGTTGCACAGTGGAATTCCCTCTGAACACAGCAGTAGGTCATAAGGTACATAGCTTTACATGTTGACCCTCAGGGGGGTTTACTGATTTGAAGCTATTGGCTGCTTAACAGTCCGGACCATTACACTCCTAATGTGTTTATTTGGATTTATAAAACAAGTGGTAATATCTAGAAATTCTCATGGCTTTTGAAAAAAATAAAATTTAGATTTAACTTAATCCTAACCTTAGTTAACTTAACCTTAATTAACTTTACCTTAACTTAGGTTTAACATATGTAAGTTAACAAAGGCAGTCCTTTCTAAAATACAGAACAGTTTTCAGAATAAGTGAACAGGTGGCTGTGAGAGTCAACAGGCCATTAGTAAGCAGATTCAGAGAGCAGTGGGCATCTTTTAGGGCGCAGTGTGCTTTTAACTTGCTTTCTTTGGGGCCAGAGAGTATCCTTAAAGCAGTGGTTTCATGTTGTGTCTCTTGTACTGGTTCTAGCACTTGTCTGACCCTTTGTGAGGCTGACCCAGCTGACAAAGTTGTCAACTTGCTGTAGTGAAACAGCTCTGTTGGAAAGAATGCAGAAGGAGGTGGGCATACCACAGTGAGTGGGTAGAGCCTGCTTGTCAGCTGAAGAGACCTATCCTGTGCAGCCATCTGGAAATGCTCTCTGTGATAAAAGAATCATTTGTTAGGTGAAGTAGTAGTTCTGGTCATTCTTGTCAGCAGAGAAACTAGGGACTCCTGATGTTTGCAGTGATATGTTGTTGCTCAATGCTGCTGTGAGAGAAGCACTCTTTACAGGAACTTGTAGCATCATTGATGTGATATTGAATGCCTATTTCTGTTAATTCTAGGGTTTTGCGCTGTGTGAATGAATTAAAAATCACTTTTATAGATAGAAAATAGTTTGGTGGGTTTTTTGTCCTTTAGAATAACCTGAATTCTTATGCTTTATGTGTAGAAACTGTTCTGATGCTGTGTAAACTATGGATATGGTCATATTGTGCCTTCTTTATAGAAAAAAGAATTTAATCTTTGGTATCTTTTGGAACTTTTTGTAGAAAAGCATTGACTTTGAAGATCTCAATGAAGAACAAAGATAGGTGACTCAGACTTGAAACTGCATATGTGCAGTATTCTTATATCAGTACTTTCAATTGGTATTTTTCTAACAAAGATCTCTGGTGTGTATGTGTTGCACTCTTCCAGATTTGCTGGTTGATAGAGAAATAATTAAAAAGAATATCTTAAGCTCACATATTGTATAAAAATGGGCAATTTACGTTCATTTCTTTAATAGAAATAAAGGAGGAGTAAAGGGAAGATACCATGCATCTGTCAATAAGCAGATAAAATACTTGATTTTTATTTCTGTTTAATTGTGTGTTTAAATGCTCTGGCTGACTGAATGGTATTAAAGTAGACATACGTGCTTTAGAGGGAGAGATCTATGGTCACTTGATTGTCTGCAAAACATCTGGCAACCTTTAGTTGTAAGAAAATGTCAAAAATAGGGAATAAAGAAGGTATAGGACCTATTGAAATATTACTGTTATTATTAAATAAGAAATAAAAAGTTTTTCTCTCATGACTAGACAGTAGACTGTTAAATGGCTGGCTTTATTCAACTTGGGTAGCAAACTCACAAAATGCCTATGTCTGTTTATTATGATTGTGTTTTTTCCTTTCATCAAGAGCACCAAGGAAACATCCATATTAGGTTCAGTAGTAGCAAATTACTTGTCTAGCAATTGTTGGACATTATTAAATCTCTTCTGCTCAGCTTCTCTTTAACTTGTTCAAAACTCAGATGGAATGTTTCCATTTCTAAGTCTCCACTTTCAGGAGGATTATCCTTAACAGTTTGTATGTTGTTTTAGTGACGACTTTTTAGGTAAAACTCACCTCCTCTTACAGTTTTATTGTGTCTATTTCCTAGAAATCTTAAAAATATTGTGAGACTTCTTCAGTTTTTATAACATGATCAGGTGGATAACATTCTCTTGTGCTTTTTCCGGTGATCTCTTGGTCTTTGCCTTGCACCAGATGAAATCTGTCTTTCATCCTCTTTATATTTATTCTGGCTTCGGTTTGCTACATGCAAGTTTTCTAGAATGTAATTGTATAATTTATCTTGTAAATTTGAGTTCTTTGAGCAGTAGTGTAATAAGCTCTTTGTCCTTGTCAGCAGATATATGCAGAGTCTGTCGGTCTGAAGGAACTCCTGAGAAACCCCTCTATCATCCATGTGTGTGTACTGGCAGTATTAAATTTATTCATCAGGAATGGTGAGTTCTGTGTCTGTAGGTTTCTTCTTTTTTGTTTTGTTTCGGGTTTTGGGGGTTTTTTGTTTGTTTTTTTCTAATTAAAATACATTAACATGTTTCTAAAAACACTATTCCCAGAGTCTTCAGATTAACTGGTAAGAAAAATCCCATTTTCGGTGGAAACGTGTTGGGGGTTTTGATATTTTTTACAGGATGATTCATTGCAATTCACAAAAAAAAATAGTAAGCATGTAAGAAAGAAAGTACTGGTAATTGCTTGTGTTTGGGATTACAGTCCTGATTTTATGTCAGCTTTATGAAAACTAAGCAGAAAAATCAGTGTGGTGGAGCTTTTTCTACCCACTTACAGCTGTGAATAGAAATAACATCTAACTTCATAGCAAGAAATAAAAATACCCTAGTACTTTTCAGTCATTTTGAAGTGTGTGTTTTATCAGGAAGTGCTAAAATGAAAACTGTAGTGCTGGTCTATANGGGGGCCAGGGGCTCCCACGTTGATGCCGTCGGTGCCTCAGGAGAAAAAAACTGTAGTAACTCCAAAGCGATGGTGACTGTCTGTCCCTCTGAAGCTCAGGGCACACCGGGCCAGGAGCAGGAGGCAGGGAAAGAAGCCAAAACCCACAGGAGTCCCTCGGAGGTGCCTCCTTCTCCAAACCACCGCTGGAGAAGTGAGAGGAAAAAAAAAAAAACTACTCCCAAAACAGGCAAAAGAACTCTCCTCCCAGCTATCAGGTTGGAATTCGGATCAATAGCCGGGTCTTTGTCAGGGAGGGTGTCAGCTCCCAAAGTCTCTTGGTAGGGAAAAAAAAAATTCTGACAAATTCTAAAACTATAACAAGCACACATTCCTTTTGATGGTATTTTTATAGCCATTCTTTCAGAAATACAACAGTTCTAAATCTTGGCTGTGTGCATCTATATGTCATATCTTGAAGTATGTATAAGAACTGGTGTCACTAGTGGGTGTCCATGACAGGATGTCTGCTTTGATCAATAACATACTTAAAGAATGTAATTTATCAATAATATAAGTGATGTATGTCAGCTTACAGGTTTTTTTACTTCTTAAATTTTCCTTGATGGTCTAAATGGATTTAATAAACGTGCTAATTTAAGTCATGCTTGACAGTACCAATATGGGATCTGTGTTTGAAAACAGAGAATTGGGGTGTTTTCCTTAATGGAGGAATAGATCAGAGGAATATATAATATGTGTTAATATGATCACTTTTTATTGCAGCTTGGTTCAGTGGCTTAAACACAGCAGAAAAGAATACTGTGAATTATGTAAGCACAGATTTGCTTTCACACCAAGTAAGTATGTTTTACTGCTCCTATTTTTTCAGAATTTCTTTTTCTTAGTATGTTTGAAATGATTACTTTTCATTCAGCATGATAGATCCAATCTTGTGTTTTAACTTCTGTGTTCTTGTTTGAATTGCAATTCTTATGCATATTATTGCAGACTGTGTGAAATGTTTAAATAATGGATAATTTGGTTCTTGTGTGAGACATAAAAGAAGTATTATTCTGTACCTCGTCTGACAGCCTCAGTCCCATTCTTTTGTTGCCAACATTACATGTATGGCATGTTTTCAGCTTCATTGATAAATTTGAGTGTTTGCAAGTCTGAATGGGAAACCACAGCAAAATTTCAACTTGAGAACCAGTTTTCTGTTACCTTTGAACAATCTATGTGTAACACTACCATTTGACTTCTGTCTGTTTCAGTTCAAATGATCCTGACAGATAATGCAAATTATGATTATTCCCCTTAGGTTTCAGTCAAGACACAGTAACTACCGAGTATTACATTGCCTTTTATGTCAGATACAACTAAATAGGTTAGGCAACTTATGATGAGGAATTAGTGTATATAGTTCCTGAAGGATTCTTAATTACATTTTAACTGATTGTAATAGAAATAGCTGAGGTCCTTTCGCTTGGTGGAGACTAGGCGCCTTATTTAGTATTCCCAACTTACTGTCCGTTGAGCAGGTAAAGTGGGTTTTATGCTACATTTTTCTCTTTACATTTACTTGTGCTGATTTATTCCTTACAACTGCTGAACTCAGTTCTTCATGTTGAAGATACGGAATTTAATTTTTTTAAAACTGATTAGTGTCTGCACTGTAGAAGCTGTCTTGAATTGGGAAAGATGATGGTTTAACTGTTTTAGGTGTGTAGTACAATAAAAATCAAAGCTCCTTTTCAGGGTAGCTGGTCGCAGTTGGGAGGAGAGAATGCTCATCCCATCTCCTGCTCTGCTTTCACCTTTTTTTGTGATTTTTGTTCTTGGGGTTTTTTCCTACTAGTTTTGTACCTTTGTTGAGAAAACCGAGGCTAAGGTGATTTAGCTCATGCATCTTCTTTTCCAAAAATCCCATAATCCACATTTCTTCTATATGTTGAAACTCAGTATTTTGCATTTCTGCCAACAATTAATTAAACACATGAAACCAGCAGTGAAATGTACAATATTAACTCTCTCTTATGAGCATAATAGCATATTTTATGTTGAACATGGCAATATTCAGGTTATTATTTTTAAATACTACAGAGACCTGTATAAGGAATATAAGACAGAGATCATCTGCTTGCAGGTTTTATTTGTTAAACACTTTTATAAAGGCATTATATTGGTTCCTTGTGGAAGCTTTGCAAATTAAGGGTGATCCCCAGTTATTTCCACTTTCAAAATTGCGTTCTGCTACTAGATCCTCTACTAATTCAGTATGCAAGACCAGAAAATGGCATTTCAGTGATTTATTAGTTGAGAAGAAAGATGACTTTCTAGTTTTGTACAGGAAAAAAATACGAAAGTGTAGTGTTTACCTTGGGATCTAGGAGAAAAGAGGATGATACATTCTAAATGAAATACACTTTGTATGTGTGTTGCTGTTGATAAGAGGAAGCTTAGTCACTGTCCTTATCAACAGAGGTGTTCCTGCAGAAGTTAATCCTTGACTGACATAGCTGTTACCAGCACAGCTTGTAATGTAGTTGTAGGTTACAGACATGTGAGAAATCACAGTTGAGTTACTCTGGCTTAACAAGTTACCATTTGTCATAGTAACTTTGAAATTGGTAATAAGTGAACCTTTTTCTTCCTCATGCAATAGAGTACTCCCTCCACATTCAGCCTCTAGGAAAGATCTACCTATCCTCCTGTCACACACTTGCCACTCCCCTGACTGAGCAGCCTCAGCTGATAATGTTTCTTCTTGGCTTTCCACATTGCAGCATGCTTTTTTCCTACCAGGTGGTGCACAGTGATAGCACATGTCAGGTACCGTGCACAGATTCCTCCTGCCCTCACTACCCAATGTGTCTTGTTTCATTGTTTTGCTTGCACCTAGCAGTCATGCAGTGGTTCCCTTAGTTTGTCTTACCCCTCTTCTTTGGAAGATAATGTGGCTGTCCAGTCTGGAAGCTGTATCTGTTTGGGGACTCTGAGAAAGAGTCACAGGTGCTGGAGAGAATGATCAGGCAGAAAAGGGATTAATGTATATACCCGTCATTGCAAGCAAAGTTGGATCTGGCCTATAACCATGCCAGGTGTAACACACTTTCAGATAAGTTAATTCCCCTTGGGTTGTGGTCACGTAAACGTATGTACGTAATTAATAGCTGTGCTTCAACAGACAGGCACTAAGTTGAGAGTAATAGTGCAGTAATACCAGCAACTCCTCTTATTTAGCTTGGTTTGCTTGTTAAGCCTGTTGATGTCATTCTGTTGAAAATGCTTCTTTGCTAGTATAATTTTTTCTGTATGGAGTATTCATAAACTATTTCCAATGCTTTTTTGCTTTAAGTTCTGTAACATTTTGTGATTTCTTTAGCACCTGAACTGCTAGTTTAGTTATTGTTTGGAAGGAAGGAAAGAGGAGAAGATTCAACTTGCATCTTGGCAGGACTAGAAAGGAATAGGTTTTTCTTTTGAATAATAGCATCATTCTCTAAATTTGTTTGGTCATGTAGGCAAATGATTTAATTTTTAAATGTATGCTTTAAAGGTAAATTTTTAATGTTTTAAATTCATTTTCTGTAGTTCTTTAACTTACAAATTAATGCAACTACTGAAAGTAAAAAGTAGCTTTGGACATTTTTTTAATTATGTCAAAGTACTTGTTCATTTTCAGCTCTAAAGTTTTCTTTCTGAGTTTTTAAAGGGCAACTCCTCTGTATTCTTTTCCTCCCCACACGTGCTTTCCTTTGTCATGTGCAAGGATGCACTTCTGTTGATGCCACACTAAACATTCATAAGCACTGACTCATGAAAGAAGCTGTATTTCCCAAGAAAATACGGTTTCAGAACTTGTCCTTTCTGTAGACGGTAACCTTAACATAAATACTGTCAAAACCACAAATACAGAAGTAGACTAGCATGATCTTTGGCTGGAGATTGGAATGGGTTCATTCCTCCACTTCCTATGCAGCTTCATTCCTTGGTAAGTGATTGATACAGAGTCACAAGCTCAGTTAATATAAGGATTGTAAAACTGAAGGAAGTCGTATGGGCAGGGTATTGTTCCATATATGAATTATTATAATCTGACATAAACTTTTGATTTGTGCATGCAGAGTTTCTAAGTGAAGGCTTGCATGCACTAGGGCCTCACTATTTTTATTGTTCCTGCTTTGTTACTGTTCTTCCTCTTTCTTGTTTCTTACTGCCTTTATAGCTGTTAAAATGAAAATTTGATGGATCAGGAACACAAATGATTCACAGTTCCTGTGAATCATTTGGATTGATTGAGCTCCTAATGTCCTATAGTATACTGAGATTCTCCACATTAAATACTTAAGGTTGGGGTTTTTTCAGTTAACTCAGTAAATTTCAATTAATCCAAGCCTTGATATTTTTTATAATCTTAAAACGTTCCAGATAAGACTAGCATAGCTAGCTTAATGTGAAAAAAATCATGGTTTATAGATATTAAGGTAAAGAAAAAAAGAGTATCACTGACATAATTCAACAATCAATTATACATATTTGTAAGTAACTTATGCAAAAAAAAAACACTTAATAATTGCATGTTGGTTGTAGGTACACTTCCAAACTTCTTGATCTTAACTTTTGTACAAAATTATCTCTAAGAAGCTTTGTAATTATGCTGTGTGACACAGTCGTCCATAGCTTCAGCATTTCTGGAAAGTCCCATTTGGAAAAACAAACTTCTAAGACCAAATACTACATTCTGGCACAGAATTCATTGTGTCTTCTGCCTGCTCCAGGGTGCAGAGCATACAAGCAGTTGTGATTTATATGAATGTCATTTCATATGTTTGTTAGACCTGTGGCTTGCAAGAGAAGGGGCTGCGTTTTTCTCCTTTTACCTTATGCAGACTTTGCTATAGATTGCTATGTCTCCAGGGTGTGAAACACAGAAACATAGAATGGTTTGGGTTGGAAGGGTCTCTTGAAGATCATCTAGTCCAACCTAAAGAATAACTCATAGTCCCTGTTTTACCAAACCAGTTATTTAACCCATGAGTTATAAAATACGCCATTTTTACTTATGAGTTACATAGTCTTTATTTCATGGTCAGTGCACAGGATGACCACAGTGGCATATAAATTGCTTGCAAGTATCATAATAAATAGAAGATCTATGGGCAAAAGGGCTGTAAGTATGGAGACTCTGTGAAGTAGGCTAAATGGCAGCTTCTAAAGATAGCCTTGTGTTTTTCCTACCTTGTTTGGGTCAGTGTAATAGCAGATTTTTGTCATGCCATCTGCTTTGGAGAAGTAAAATGAATATTTGTGTTCCTGGAAAAGCTGGGCTTACAGGAAGGGAAGGATGAGTGGAACAAGACCCCACCCCTGAAAACAACGAGCCAAACAAAAAAACACCACCCAAATTTAGTATTCACAACTTTAAATAACAGTTACACTGCATAGGTTTGACCTGAGTATCACAGAAGTTTTCTAGTAGCTTTTCTGTGCCCTGCACAGCTCAAAGAAGTTGAACTAAACCTGTGGAAAGCTCAGTGAAAGTATGTTTGAATTTCATGCTGTTCTAGAAAAAAACCAAAACCTATTGGTGTCTAGTAGAAAGGTTTTTATTTAGAAAATTTACTCTGGTAAATTATTTATTACTCTGGTAAATAATGTAGGAAACTGATTTCTCAGACTGAGTTAGGAAAGGCTGGGGGGATGGGAATTAAGAGGTACAGGAAGGATGAGGAGGACAAGTGTGCAAAAGGGAGTAAAGAGGATGTATACTGTCAGTCAGTCTCAGGCCTCAAAGTAGTAGTGGGGAGGGGATAAAAGGAGGTGGAATGTTGAGAGAAAATGGCAGTAGATGACAGACACAAGCGGAGGGATTAGCTATGAAAATCACTGACAGCAAGCTTCAGTGCTGCAGTGTGCTTGCACACCAGGGTTCCTGTCATGCTAGAAATTCTTGCATTTCACCCACCCAAATGTTGTAGGACAGAGAAGGGCTTTCTCTTGTCATCTTGGTCTAAAGCTTCTAGTGGTAGAAGCTTTATATATATTCAGGTGTGGCCATGCACGGGAAAAACAGCATTCTTCCCTAACCCTGCCCCCAACTCCTGAAATCATCAAAAACATCAAATTGTTAAAATTGGAGTGATATAGCTTGTCTTCTCTGAGTAATAGCTGCATTGTGCTTTTATTTGAATGCTCAGTTGTAATCTTAAAGCCTTTAGAGAAGTGAGTATGTAGAACTGCTAACATTTATAAACACTTCAGCTTTACTGAGTTTAGATAGACATCCTTTTTTATAGTTTCCTGTGTGAGTGTTCAGTAACTCCTGAAAAAGGCTTTTTGCTTTTTTTTTTTTTTTAAATTTCAAGCCCTTCCAACTCCAATACATCATTAATACAAAGTTAATGTTTTCCATGTAGTCCTTGTTGCAGTCCAAAATGTTGATCAAAATGTATTTTTTGAAAATTAAAAAGACCTCAAAGTGTCTGCTGAGTTGTCTTGAGTGGTACCATAAATATGTAACAGGTACTGCAAGTAAGTATTTTTTTGCATTCTTAACAAAGGGGTTTTGTCTCTTCTGGCAGAGATTTTCCAGAATGTTTGTTCAGTGTGAGCTGTGAGATCATTAGTAAGACTTCAGTTGGCATTTTCTATGGTACCAAATTGTGTACTAAATCTGTCTTTGTAACCAGAAAATTGTCAATGGGTAGACAATGTCAAAATATGTTTGTATCCTGCTTTCAGTTTACTGCTCTAAGTTGTCACAGGTACACTTCCCTAGAGTTATACTTTAAGTACTTTCTTGCGTGAATCCCAGCTCCTTGCCAGTTACCTGGTGAATAAGGAGCTTTGAAATTTAGAACCAGTTACTATTTGCCTAAGAGTGACTCTTTGTTGTCACTTTGTGTCACATATAATCCACAGGTTGTTGAAATGCACGGCTCTCCCCCCATTCTTTGGCTACTTGCATGTTGACACTGATGCTCTATGTTCTTGAGTTCTCTTTACAATACAGAAATTCAGGGAAGTAGCCCTGGAGAGAAAAGAATTTCTTTCTCCCGTAGAGGCTTATTCACTGAGACTAGTAAAAAGATAATTAGGAATGTAGGTAAAGAGAATGCAGGTAGATAGCATAAAGCAGTGTTTCTTAGACTCTTAAATCAAAGGATTGCCCAGGAGAGGGAAGGAAAACTCTTTTCTATTTGTTCTTATAAAAATTGAGTTTCCTTATGTGGTTAGAAGCATGTGAGGTTTTAAAAGTTAGTCTGTTATGTTAAAGTCTTCAAGTGCAGGTATTTCCAGCATAACAGACATGAAGGCAGCAATGTCTTTGTGTAACTCCCAACTGTAGTTTGTCTTCTTTATTCAAATCTCTTATTGATAGTGAGCATTAGCAATTCTTGGTATCCATATGTGTATAGAAACTAAGTAAATGTAACGAAATTGTTATATGTTTTCTAATTGCTTGCAAAAGAAGAAACCTCATCACTGTTTTTCTTGACTTTATAGTAGGGATGGGCTTATGCAATGTATAGGTGTCAAATTTTAAAAGTCAAGAAAATTTACTGTTATGAAAATACCTATACAGGGTGAGAGATTAGCATTGTGTTCTATAATAGAAATGTTCTTAGAAGAAATCTTGCATGGTATGAAGTAGATATCTGTTAAAAGTCATTATGTGTAAATTTCAATGTATGTAGACATTTAATCAATTTTTCTCTCTGTGTGCTGCTTTTATTTTGCTGGGGGTTTTTTTTGTGTGTGTACCATTGGATAGCAAATGAAATCGAAATTATCTAGCACAAACAAATGGACAGTTTGCAAAATTGCTAATTGCTCTTGTTCCTTGCACTCTTTCTATGAACTAGGTTTATTAATAATAGACAGAGGTATATTTGAGGCAGTATTGAGTAGGAGGGCTACTGAATTTATAATCTACCTTTTCCTGATCTTATTTTGAGGTAATTAAAGTTTACAATTGGTAAATAAAGCTATTAATAAAACTTCTCAAATCAAAAACTATCATGGAGTTTATTAATTTTCCCATTCCACTCAATAAACAATGTAACAAATGTGAAATTTTTTTTATTCTTTGTTTGGAGTCATCTCTTGAGAGTCTATGAAATACACTTATTCTTCTGGTAAGCTTTTGTCAGATACAAATATTTTGTAATTGGCAATGCTTTTACAGAAATGTTTCTTTAAAGGACAAGCTGTTTCACAACTGCCTTTTCTACACAGTTTATTCCCCAGATATGCCTTCACGGCTTCCAATCCAAGACATCTTTGCAGGACTGGTTACAAGTATTGGCACAGCAATACGATACTGGTTTCATTATACACTTGTGGCCTTTGCATGGTTGGGAGTAGTACCTCTTACTGCATGTAAGTATTAATTTTTTTGTACATAATACTCTTATACATAGGGAAATATGCCACTTCCTGCAACAAGGTTTTGTGAGCTCATTATTGGTTTATTTAAAAAAAAATAAAGACATTATTTCACTTATTTTCAAACAGAAGTTCTACCTATTTGACTTCTAAGCCAGTAGTGCAATGCAAAAGTGTTAAGACATAGGTGAAAACTCATGAAAGGGCTTTAAAATTTCCTATTCCAATAAAATACCTCTTTTCAAGTATCTTCTTAAAAACTACATGGAAGTTTTTATTTGATGCTATTTATTAATATTAAGACAGAAGAATAGTCCTCTTTTTTTCTAACCACCTACCTATAAAGGAAAGTGCAATATTTATCTTCTTCTGTGTAAAGTAAAATTTCTTTGAAAGACAAATTGATTAGTAAAACTCTTAAATGTTGAACAAAGTGATATAAGTAGTAAAGGAATTTAACAGAAAAGAGAGTGCACATTTAAATTACTGTAGTATCCAGTTTGAAATTCAGTTTCCAAATATGGATGGAAAGAGAATTATTGATGTTTCAATAAGCTAAAAATAGAGAGAAGATGGAGAAAGGCAAAAGGAATATAGTGTTCAGTCAAGGAAATGATTGGAAGTGCCTCTTTACAAACCATAATATACCCATTGTACAAAAGAGCAGGGAGTAAATGCATCTGCCCAGACAGTTTCTCAGGATATTCTGTGCTTTTATTTGTAGCTGGCACAGGCTTAGTTTGAGAGTAACACAATACTGGCGTCACCTAATTTTCTGAAGCAGACACTGGTAGTCTACTTTTTAAGATTGTGTGACCAAAGAATCATGATAAAAAGCTACCATTAACTAGCATCAAGTATTAATCCATAAAACAGTTATTTAAAACAGATAATTAAATGGTGATGATCCTTGCTACATGATATCATAATACCAGAAGATTACACAGGTTCAAAATATGATTATTTGGGACAAAAAAGTCCATCTAAGATTAATTGGCAGTGAGATACTGTGGCACAGGAACTGAGCTGCTTTGCATGAAGCATATGAGAATGTAGTGTGGAAGTATTGCTGCAAATATCTTTAACCTGCTTCCATATTCTTCTTTAGGCATCCAGTTGTGTGACCTGTGCTGAAGACAGGTCTAGATGAATCCTGGGTCCAACCTAGTATGGCAATTCCTACACTTTGTGTACTTTTCAAGAATATGCAGCTAAAATAAATACAGCTTTGTTCCACGTGGGTGTATAAAGTCTTGGGTTCTGTTCATTCTCTGAAAGTTGACGTTTTCTTCCTTGCCATAAATTTCGCTGGACACCACTCATGAAATGAGTCCAAGTGTGGTCCACGTGGGATTATAACCAAAATCAAATTTATACCAAGTTTCTGTTTATTCATGCAGGTCGTATCTACAAGTGCTTGTTTACTGGCTCTGTGAGCTCACTACTGACACTGCCATTAGATATTCTGTCAACGTAAGTACTTAGACAGTTGGATCAAAGAGCTGTTTCAGTCAGACTATGCTAAAAATTGGTGCTTTGGAACTTAGTGTCCTTTTCTTCCAGGTTATGCTTGTTATTGTCCACCATCTTCCTTGAGCAACTGCCCTTACCCTTCACATAATGAGATGCATGGCCAACAGTATTACAGGAAAAGTCATTTCACTTTTAAGTTCCCTTATTCAGGATTTTTGGAGCTGGAAGGCTGACTTTAAGAAGTGGGCCCTAGTTAATAAAGATTTGTATTTGATGTCAGGAAAACTTACGCTGCAAAATTGCATATAATTGAAAAATAATTCTCCACAGTTTAAATCAGATGCTGCACAGTAGAATATAAATGAACATGCTGTTAATAATGTCACATTCTGTTTTCTTTGTTGCATTTTTATATTTTGCGTTTTATTTTATCCAGTCTCGTATGCAATAGTGGTTATTTTTTTATCAGATTTCCTTCTAGCTGATATTTGGATTTTTAATGCTTCAGCCACCATCTACTATTGCATATTGTCTATCTTTGTTCTTTTTAAATCAATTTTACTTAAAGAATCAGTAAGTACCAAACAACAGAATTTCAGGGTAGTTCTTACTTTTTCATTATCATGAAACACGAGGAACTGAAACTCAGTTTAAGTAGAATCAGTTGCACATCAAGCAAGTGACCTATGTGAAGGGTCTATGCAGTCCAGCTGAGTCATCTCACTTGGGCTATTTGATTTGTCAGGTCATGTTACCTTTAATTAATTTTTACTAATGGAGAGGGATGCTTGCTGCAGTCTAGTAACAGTGTTTTTCCTGTGAGCTCTATAATGTAGATTCTACTTTTATTTTTCTGAGAAGAATTTGAAACAAATGAACCTGAGCACCTCTTCTTTTGTCTGTTACGGTATAGGGAGAAAATAAAGAACTCAGGTATTTGTCAGATTTTAATGTCCTGTGCAACTGTGCTTTGACCTTTATTTCTTTGACGGAGACAATTACAGTAGCCTCTTTTCATTGTGGATTTTATCTCCCCATGGTATTCACTGTACTGTGCAGGCACAAGTGTGTGGCTGCCAGGGGAACCGAACTGATGCTTCTTTGGGCATGGCATGTTTCTTACTTATTATTAAAGAGTATACTGTAGTTTTATGAGCAAATTCTCTGTGGTCAAGGAGTAGTGCAAGGGTGGAAACAAGTGGGAGGATGTACCTGAAATTAGAGGTGATTGCTTAAGATGGTTTAAGTACCTCTCATTGCATGAAACCATAGTTTCAGTTGGCTGGCTGAACTTTGTTTTGCTGCTGCTTTACAGTTACATATGACCTGATAGATTAGGGGTTTTAAAGTACAGAGATATTATCTGGGGTAAAATACTGCCTGAAACGTATAGAAGTTGAAGGGAAACCTTGCAGTTCCATTCTTCTGGTTAGGATAGCTCAGCAGATAATACATACAGCCTTCCTAAAATAAACCTCCTTTGAACAGATTTTTTTTAAATTAAATGAAAATTAGGTCTAGATGCTTTCTTCACCTAGATAAATAAATTCAGCTTTTTGCCCAAATACCAGTTTATTTGTTAATTTGGACTAGATGGATCTGTTTGTGATAGTTAACAATGACTCAGTTTAGTCTTACTTGCAAAATATTTTTGTCATTAATGCTTTTTTTTTTTTCTTTTTTTTTAATCTTTTGACAGGGAGAACTTACTGGCTGACTGTTTGCAGGGCTGTTTTGTGGTAACCTGCAGTCTATGTGCGTTTATCAGCCTTGTTTGGTTACGTGAACAGATCGTCCATGGAGGAGCACCGCAGTGGTTGGAACAAAATCAACAACAGCCGCTCAATGGTGTTGGTCAACAAAATGAGGTAAAACGTAACTGCTCAGTAGTTCATGATAAATTTAGAAAATAGGGGTTTGGGATTAAATGTGTTATCAGAACCCAGTGATGTTACTTTACTGGATGGTATCTTTGTTTGTTAGCAGAAGTTGAACATGTGTTCCTGTATAAACTTAGTGACACCTCTGTTTTGTTTTTGAAGTTGTTGTTATTGTATAAACCGTGTTTGGAGTCTTATGTCTATATCTTTACGATTTTTCAAAATAATTTTGTATATATAAAGCTGGATTCTCAGGCATAGTCAATGAAGATGCTGTTTGCTTTTATTTTGCCTTTCACAAGTATTTCAATAGTTCATGAGGTAACAACTTACTATTCTCAAAGCAATTGGACATTTTATTGAAACCACTGAAATTGGAGCTTCTGTGCCCTCACCCCAGCACAAACATATATCAGGAACCCCTTTAGTGCTTACAGGAGCCTCTTGGGAGGGAGAAGAGATGATATAAGCAATACATGCATAGGGAAGAAATAACTCATAAATTTGTCTTCTTTTGTCATAAATACCAGGTTTTTTAAGTCAGAGGTAGAGATTCTCATCTTGCTGACTGATTCAGGTTGGCCTTGAATTATCATCATTGTAATAAAATGATACTTCTCATAAGATGAAGAGTTCCCCTCTACTGAGCACTGGTGAGACCACATCTGGAGTGCTGTATCCAGTTCTAGGCTCCCCCAGTACAAGAGAGCCTTGGACATACTGGAGTGAGTGCAGTGAAGAGCCAACAAAAATGATTAAAGGGCTGGGACATCTGCCATATGATGAGGGGCTGAGAGAATTGGAATTGTTCAGCCTGGAGATGAGAAGGCTCTGGGTGGATCTTAGCAGTCTGTATAAAGGCCTGATGGAAGGGTGTAAAGAATCATAGAATTGATTGGGTTGGAAAAGACCTCAGAGGTCATCAAGTCCAACCCTTGGTCCAACTCCAGTCCGTTTACTAAATCACGGCACTCAGTGCCACGTCCAATCTCAGTTTAAAAACCTCCAGGGACTGTGCATCTACCCCCTCTCTGGGCAGGCCATTCCAATGCCTGATTACTCTCTCTGTAAAGAATTTTTTTCTAATATCCAGCTTAAATTTCCCCTGGCAGAGCTTAAGCCTGTGCCCCCTTGTCCTATTGCTGCCTGCGTGGGAGGAGAGACCAACCCCCACCTGGCTATAACCTCCCTTCAGGTAGTTATAGAGAGTGATGAGGTCACCTCTAAGCCTCCTCCAGACTAAGAAGACAGAACAAGAGTTATTTTGGTAGTTTTGAGTGACAGGACATCAGGCAGTAGGCCCAAATTAAAATACAGGAAAGTACATTTAGGCAAAATAAAAGTGGGTTTTTAACTGTATGATCAACTACTGGAACAGGTTGGTCAGAGAGGCTGTAAACTTTCCACCTCTAGAGTTACTCAAGTAGAAACAGTACTGCTCAGCCTGCTGTAGCTGACCCTGCTTTCAGTAGTTGTGTTGGCTAAATAATCTCTAGAGGCCCTTTCCTACCTCAGCTATTCTGTGAAAAAATTTGAATGTTTCTTTTCCTGTTTTTAAAGGTTTAGTGGTCCCAAATGTAATGCTTGTTGTGCTGGTTTTAAAAGTAAACCGGCAGGAGAAATGAACCCAACTCAAAAGAGTTCAGAAGTCAGAACTACAATTTAATAAAAAGATTACAATGGATACACTGATACAAAGGAAAATTGGTGTCAGCCCTCAAAACCCAGTTGTACAACCCAGCCCCCTGGGGCACAAACAGTATGGTGCT
>VWZG01006753.1:7001-25983 GCA_013396735.1 Grallaria varia | reverse complement strand
AGGGGATGTCCATGGAGAAGAATTAAATAATTAATATGGGCATACATTTACACATACATGCATATATATGTATCTACACAGATATACATATGTTCATATATAGTTATATATATCAACATAAAGAACTGTGAAAAATGCTTTATGTCCACTGTTCCAAGTAAAGACCAGATTCAACCTTTTCTTGCCTGTTATTGAGTTTTTGAAACTGTATCCCTGGAAAAATAATTGTTCCTAGTCTTGTAGCAAGACAAAAGCTTCAGTGATGGTGTAATATGGAAATTTTACACATGAAATATGCATGTATATATATAAGAATCCAGTCTCTTAGCAAGGCATATCTTACCAAATAACTGGTAAAGAAAGATATTTTATTGACGTGTTCGGTCTTACAGTTAGAAAAATGTATCAAACATTGGTTTTAGTAGTACCACCATCTTATAATAATTGCAGTCAATGTTCAGCAACAGATAGAATCAGAGACATATTTCCACTTATGTCTATAGTTATGGGTTATCAGCTACTTCATACATAAGTAAATTATTCATGTTTCCCTATTTATAGGATACCATTGTACAGGCAGATGATTTCAGCAAATGCCTTTATCCCAGCATCAGTACTGCACTAGGCTTCTGCATCAGTGTGCCCTTGAAGCACAAAGCCTTCATATTTCAGTCAGTTTTCCAAGTGAGAAGCTTTGGTCTTACATTGACACAACCTTAAAATATTTTGTCAGGTAAAAAATGCAGAAAGGGGAATAATTTTCGCAGTACATCAATAATAATAGTGATTATTTATAAAATTATCTCGAAAAAAACTTGAATAGAAAATTGTGTTTAGTTCATTACTTTCTCTTCCTTTCTTTTGGTTAGTAATAATGAAATTTATTCCAACTTGAGCATCTGGATTATTGGCAGAGTTAATTAAAGAATTTTGCACTTTCCACCTGTTATTTATGTATTTTTAACCATTCCCATTTCCATTTGAATTTATTGTTCTTTCAGCAATGAATGCTCTATCTAAGCTTGTTGAGTTCAGTGGGAAGTTTACTTCTAACTTCTCCATTAGAATCAAGTCCCATACACTGTACAAATAATTTTTGCAGGCACTAGGGCAATTTTCTATTTGAGTATAGCCATCAGATGGTGAACAGAAACCATTTGCTGATTGAATCCACCAGCTGCATCTCACTATAAAGAGCAAGCAGGTATGATAGGACAGTTTTAAAAAGTGGAGATGGCTGTAGACAGATCTTTACATATGGTATCTATCATCCAAATCTGGTACAGCAGTTCTCTGTTCATTGTGAGAATATAGCAATGTATTAATGTTTCATAAATTCAGCAACAGGTTTTTAGTTGATTTTATTGTACAAAGTGTTATCTTTTGGATTTCAAAGTTTGGGAAGTGCTGTGTGTCTGGATGTCTACCATATTAATTACAGCCGGCTAGATAACAGGATGTGTAAGTTTGGGTTGGCTCCCGGCCAAACCCTCAGCAACCCGGGACAGCCTCCCCCCCACCACAGCCGAAAAAAACGGAGAAAAGGAGGAAAAGGTAGCAGGGAAAAATTGCAGCAAATATATATTTATATATATAGCTATAGAATTATATACAATGAAACACTATGTACATATGAGTAGGGACCCCAGGGAACCCCCAACCAACCCCAAGGGGAAAAGGGGAAAGGGAAGGGGNACAGGAATTCTACATCACAGAAAAATAATAAACCCCAAACCAAACTTCAGGTGTCACAGAAAATTATTTAGGATTTTTTTTTCAATGACATCCCAAAAAACAATCAAGCAAATGTGACTGCCTCCTGCACTCCTCTACCTTCTCTTCTTCTCAGTCAATAGCTGCGAGGTTAAGCCATTTTTCTGGCATATGACAGACCAAGTGTAAAGCCCCTCCAAAAGGAATGCTTCCACCAAAGGTGTCCATATCTGAAGCGTGGAGGGTTACACAGCTGTATGATCCAGAGTCAGTCCCAAGACTTGAGGAGTAAATTGCCCCTTTATCCTCATCTGTGTAATGTGAGAGGGGTGGGAATGTCCTGCTGCAGGAAGAGGGCTTCTTTCCTGCTTCAAGGCGAGCGTGCCACGGGAAATGCTGGGCTGCTGTGAGCTGCCAGGGATAAACAGGGCAGAAGTCTAATACGCACAACCACACAAATGAATTCATCTTAGTTGTGATCATTAGGGTGCTTCTTCCAGAGTAATGAGCCTCGTCTCCTCTGTTTCTGCCTCCAGACTTAAGAAGTATTCTAGTGAAACTTTTGTGAAAACAGTCATGTTGCCAGTAAAAGCTGCAGTTGACATATCATTGCTATTTAATGGATTTTTTTTTTAAATTCCTTTCTGTTTTCACATCACAGTTTTTTAACTGTTAGAGGAAGTAGTGGGTGTAGAGAGACAGCAATCTCAGCAAATGCTCAGAGGAAAATCAGTGAAATTAGCTGGGAGCCTAAGGAAAATCATGAGCAAGTAAGGGTGGTTTTTAAAAAATAAGCAATAGGAAGTCAGTGTGACTTCTGCTCGTAATTATTTCAGTTCCCTTGATACTGCTATCTTGAATCTTTCTTCTGATCAGCTCTCTGTCATCTGAATGTTTACATTATTGATGACGATTTCACTTCACTAGGAAATATTATTCTGTTGCTAGGAAGTAAACATGGTAACCAGAATGCTGTAAAACAAAAATAAGTTTATAATAATTTTCTTAAAGCATGATATTCACATCAGTTAATGTTGTCTGCGCACATGGCAATGCTGTGATCATTTGGTAAAAGAACAGCCTGAGAAATTTCTCTCCGGAAAGGAGAAACTGCAACATTTTCTTCCAAAATGATTACTGAAGAAACATCTGAGACATTGGCAGGAACATTAATGTGCTGGCTCATATAGTAGGTGATTCTGAGAATGAAGTGGGTGATATACAGCAGAATCCTGTGGAAATAAGTCCTGTTATAGGTATAAGGATTCTAATTCAGGTACTGTAGTTCATTAAAAATCAAAAAAAATGGTGTTCATTTAGCATCCCTCTACTGATAGAAAACAACTGCATGGCACACACATATGGTGGTTTGACACTTCTCTTTCTTATCCTTTGTCTAGTGACATGCAAAATAACAATAAAATATCCTTGAGTTGGACTAGAAATGCCAGTAACTTCACAGGTACAAGGCAAGGAAAATATCATATGTAACTTCTGAATCTGACTTCTGCGGGAAAATTGCAATTGATTCTGGCTAGAATCTTGCATGGTCCGATGGGAGTGCCAAGACTATTTATGTTTTAAGCTTTATTAGTATAAGATGTAGGATTATTATTTTCCTGGAAGAATATTGGGATAGGGCTTTGTGGTTGTTTGCTGTTAAGTGGAATGTCTAAATAAAAGTATAGTGGTTAGACAAAAATAATGGAATATGTGATTTGCCATATAAGGATTTCATTTTTCTCTCTCCTCTTGAATAGTATTGTAGCTAAATTTCCACTGTTGTGTTTGTATTTTCAAATCTATAATTATTCAAGGGCTAATTTTATTGTACATTTGGGTTTAATTACTTCTTTTGTGGGCCCAATCTGTTATTTAGACATCTAAAGATTTGAGAACAATCACAGTTATTTGCAAGCATAATTAATTATAATATCAAAAAGGCAAGTGAAAAGGTGAAATTCTCTTTGTAAATTAGCCAATTATATACTTTTTTATATAAGGCACATGAGGCCAATTCACTTTTGGAAAGACAAGGTGGAATTCTTGGAAAATCCCAAAGCACTCCTCTTTCCTCACTGATGCTGTAGGAAGCAGTCAAAAGAAAATGTTTAGAGTAGGCAATACTGCAATGCATTTATATATTACAAAAAGTCATTATACACAGCAGCATTGAAGAGGGCATTTAAGTTCTAGACCTTTTTTCTGAATGTTTGGTATATATTAAATTTTCATAGAGAAATTAATAAATAGAAAAATCTTACTAAGTGTTTTTGCAGAATGGACTGTGAGGAAAAATATTTTTTCAGATATTTCTTTAGCTATCCCGTAGAAATGTAATACACATTTATATTTATTTAAGTAGAGCTTTTTTTTTCTTCAGAGTTCAGCAATTACCTCTGAAATTGCTTTGTCATATATTGAATTTTATCTATTTCTTATTGTATTATAGAACAACTTTTCTATTTTACATATAATGATTTCCATTTAATCCACTTATTGATAATTTCATAAGCTGTCCAAATATCTGGAACTGAAACATGAGAAAATAAATATTTATATTTTTACTGTGTTTAAACAAATATTTCCAAAATATTTAAGAATCCTCACCAGATTTCAATTTGCTTTTAAGAAAAAAAAAATAAATATTATGACAGACAAGAAAGAAATGTTGTAAATGCAAAATAAATTATTATTTAAAACAAATTATTATGCAGTACATAATGGTCCTTTAGATAACAAGATCAGCCATTTATTTCAATTTAAAGAACAAGAACAGACAATGCAAACAAGAGAGAGGACATCTTAGAGATACGTTATTGTTGTACTAATTCTGTAGAAATTACTGCTTTTCAAACTTAGATAAATATTACCGTATATTATTCTTTGTATTTAGTAGAGAAATTTGGTATCTTGGCATATGACTGGGTTACACATGCTGGGGACATCAGCAGATGAATAACCTCTCAGAAATATTTCTGAGGAATTAACAGGGGATTAAAGATAGGAAAAGCTATCTGAGAGTTCCCAGGGTGCAGCAAAGCGTCAGAGAATCAGACCCATTGTGTACATCTTGAACATGCAGGTGACAAACATGAGTCCTGTACTTCCTCTAGACTAAAACTCAGGTTCGCTTTTTCATCGAAGGTTCTGAATATCTGGAGATGTGAACGTTTACACCACTTGCACTTGATTCAGTCTCTTTTATTACGGACATACAATTCCTTGCGAAGAAATTGGAAATTACGCAGGAGCATTTCAGAGAATGACCATCCAGTGGTTTTCATGTCAATTACTTTTCAAACATGTCATGGTCTGATATTCCAGTTTGTCTGTCTGTAGCCGAGAAAAAAAATTAATTCATGCTGTCAAAGCTGTCTTCACAAGATGGAAAGATAGGATAATCAAACATGAATTTGAATAATTATAAACCTTTTACAAAGCTTTTACTAGTTAGTCGTCCACTTATGCTATGGAAGAACAGTCAGAATTTAGCTCCTATCTTCTACTCATTCCTTACTGGAAAGCAATTTAAGAAAAGAAACACATTAAACTTTCCACCTATATTGGTCTGACACCTATATTGGTTTTTCTATTGAAAAAAAAAACCTTGCTATTAGCTGGCACTCATTTGAACTACAGAGGGGGGGAAACCTTTAAATTCTTAAATTCTCTTACTGAGTATCTCCCTAAAAGGCACACTGAGTAATCATTGCTTGAGGAATGCTGAAGAGACAGTATCTTTCTGTTAGAACATGTTACTGACTGGGTGATTTTAAGTCCTGAAATGTATTAAATGGTCACCCAGCTGAAATGAATGAGAACCCATCCACAGCTGGGGTGTTAGGGCCCGGTATGAAACAGGGAGAGAACCTGTTCTGAAGCCCTGTTTTAAGTTGAAGAGAAAATGGTTTTAAATCATGCCCTTCTTCCACTTCTGAAAATGTCTTAAGTTTTGAGTTATGTTATTGCTGTCTACTTTGGTTAAACCAGGATACTGACCAAACCTGGTGTAAAGGTGAGTTTAGAAAGATTTTGGACCACTGCTCTGTCAGAGAAAAGAAAGAAAAGTAGGAACTGGGTTAGACCGGGCCATATTCTGGTTTTCGGTATTAGAATTGCCTTTGAACCCCTTAACACCTCTTAGAGAATCTTCGCGTCATATTTATTTTTTTCTCCTACGTGAATCTAAAGTGACAGCAGAGGTTTTGCGCTATTTCCTTGAGACCCTTATGCTTCTGTCAGGAGCGGAAATGTCTTCTTACTGCATCTGATTAAGAAGTATGCATACTCCAGGACATAAAAATCAACATTAAATAACCAAGAATTATCTCTTAAAATGTTAAAAGAAATTATTTTGACAACAATGGCAATTTTTCAGTCACACATATCTCAAAGAAATATCTCATGGAAGCAAAAATAAGACATCAAATAATAGTAGCATAGAATTTTGATTGTCACAGCTTACTTGGGTATGAAAATTCCTTTTCCCACACCCTTACGGGCCCATGAGATGTTATCAGCTAATAATTGTTTGTTCCCTAGAGCTGTAGTAACTAGTGCTGTATGACTTTAAAGGAGCATAGATATCCAAAACAGTCATTAAGCATTCCTTTTAAGTAAAAAAGTGGATTCTTGTTTTAAAATAGGTTCTCTGGGAATAATTCTGCTTGGCTGAAAAATAGGACCAAAGGAACTGACAGATACAAGAATAAATCCCCTTTGTGGTTGACTCACATAATATTCAGGTTAGATTTAAGATTCATTTTGAGAATACAAAGAGTTCAATTTCATCTTCTCTGCCTCCAGACCCCACATTATATCATGATATGAGACATCAGCTTCTGATTTACATATTTTAATGTATGGGTGGGAATCCTTTAGTATTTCATAACATGTAGTTTTGAATTTAATCTGGATAGCAGCAGAAATGCTAGATTAGGCACAGCTGTTGTATAAGTTTATTCGCTAAGTTTCCTAGGTTTCATTGCCTAGCAGACGACAATACATACTTTCCAATTCCACTATTCTAGTACACTGACTTTTTTTCTTTCTTCCTTCTTTTCTTCTAAGTTTGATCCCTCTCTGCATCCTTGAGTAGCTCATCGTTTAAAATGCCTGAAATGAAAGAAAAAGTGCTGGTTGCTTGTCTTGCACAGCTGCTGAAACTGATTGTCTTTTCCAGCCCAGGCTTTCTCCTTTTAGTGGCCTGACTGTTTTAGTATGGACTTTCCCGAACAATTAGCTAATGATTACATACTTCGCAGGAATGAACTTAGGCACACTGGATGTCATTTGATCAATTTCAATCAAATCATCTATCAGAATAGCTGCTTCCAAAAATGCTTGCTACACTTCTGAGCTCAGCTTCGTTGTCTGCCTTCAAGCCTAATACGCTTTGTGGTCATCTCTCACTGTCACTAGTTTCCTACATCTTTTTGCTAATAGAGCACACAGGAAAGATGTCTAAGTAACAGCCTTATAAGACAGGGAAAGAAGAAAGAAAAGAATTCCATACGTTCCTTTGCCTCCAGAACTCTGCATTTCCCCTTGCTGAACTTTGTGCGATTTGTCTCTGTGTGTTTGTCAAAGCTATTGAGCAGGTCGCTGCTCTGTAAGGCAGCACAACAACCTGGTGTACGAGCCAGTTCCCTGAGTTCTGTATTATTTTTGAAACTGAGTGTGCACTCCAGCTGCTCCTCCAAGTCTTAATGAAAATTTTCAACAGTATTGGTCTCAGTTTTGACCCCTGGGGTATTCCACTAGTGACTGGCCTCCAACTGAGCTGATCATAACTCTCTGGACCTGGTTGTTCAGTGAGACCTCACTGTCTCCTTATCTTTGTCAGCTCCTCTATGAGGATTTTATTAGAAACCATGACAAAAATTTTGCTAACTTGAGATAAATAGCATGAGCTGTTCTCGCCTTGTCTATCAAACCAGTCACATCACTGAGGCAGGGTAAGTATGGTTTCTTCTTCATAAATCCATGCTGACTACCCTTGACCACCTTCTTGATCTTCATGTGTTTGGAATCAGATCCCAGGCGGATTTTCTCTATCACATTCCGAAGGAACGAGCTTAAGCTATTGCCTCTTAGGATCCCGAACACCATCTCCTCATTACTGTAGCCAGGGCTACCCTGACTTTCAAAACCTTAAATAATTCTTTCTTGTAGTAAATACAAAATCCTTTCCTGATTAAATTTGCTGATAAATACAAAATCTTTGCTGATTCTTCAGTTACCTGGACCAGGAAGTTGTCTTCAATGAATCATAAAAATCTTCCAAATTACCATAGTCCTGCTGTATTGTCCATCCAGCAGATATTAGGGTGGTTGAAGTGCCCCATAGGAAACAGGGCCTGTGAATATACATACATATATATATATATACATATATATACACAGTTCTTCCTCATCAGGAGGTCTATATTGGATACTGACTACAATAGCCCCCTTGTTGGTCTGCCCATTAGTCTTTATCCATAAGCTCGTGACTGATTCCTGGATGAATCACAGAGGCAGGCCTTTGAGCATTCCAGGTGTTCCAGAAAAAGGGCACCTCTTGCTTCTCACCTTCTCAGCCTTTCCTCCTAAAAAGCATTTATCCCACCATTAAAGCATTAAGCCATGGGCACCTTTCCACATGTTCGTGTATTCTCATTGCATTGTAAAAACAGCGCTGTAAAGAAAAGGGGAGATTGGAGGGAAAGGGTTGCTTTAACGACAAGAAAGGAAACCAACCTGGCTTAAGGCAATCTTTCACTTTACTTATTTATGTGAACAAAATAAGATTTCAAAAATGGAAACAGCTAGTGCCTGTTTTGTATTAGTATGACAGGTTTAAGATGTAGGGAGTGCAAGACTTTGGCTCAAAACTGAGTAGCTGATTAAATGTGATAGCCTTGTAATAGAATTTTATAAGGCTTTGCAGAGGTGTATGGTACAGAAATGTGACTGCATGCTGAATAAGCTTTTAGCCCTCTTTTTTTTCATATCGATATTGTGCAAGCCAGGCTCTGAAGTATATTCCTTAACTAAAAGATTTGTTATATTTAATTTATTCAGAGGGACAAGCACATGGGAAATATCAGACTTTTCAGTCATTTGAACCAAATTAACTAATAAAATGTGCACTTTGCAGACTGCACTGATGCTTGTATCTTATCTTTTGAAAATTACTTAGAAGAGATACAGCTGAACTGCTTCCTGCTTTCTTCTTTTTATCAGCAGTACTGTCTTACTCCGGTATTATAAAAGCATAAATCAAGTTAACTTTTATCAATCAAAGTTCATTTAAAGGATATTTCAGCTACAGAGATAAAAGACCAAGCTGAGGCTAATCCAATCACTTCTGAAAGTGATACACGGCATTTACAAAATTATTGTCTGAAGGTATAAAACAACTCTCTCTTTTTTACTTTATTTTCTGTTTTAAATCTTTCTTTTCAATTTTAAACAGGTTTTCCTGTAGAGGACCACTGTAATAAAAAAGAACTTGGCTTTTGATAATACAATGGTTTTAATAGCAACATATTACTGTGATGAACATATTAGTGGGACAATTAGGGACAATGAAAGAGATTCTTTGAGTGACTTTGGAATATATTCAAATGTCAACAAAATACAAATGCTGTAACACAGAGGCTCTATTCTTGATCAATATATGCCACTAAGTGTTTTGCAATACTAGAAAATTTAAGGCACAAACAGAGTAATAGTAATAAAAAGCAAAAATTAAATACTTCCTATTTAGATAGATATTCTCACAAAAATATTTTAGAAAAAAATGCTTGCATGTGAAATTAATCTTTATCAAAACTATTGATAAGAGCAGTGTATTCCACAAAGACCAGATGTCAAAGTCACAGAGACACTAAATAATAAGGCTGGTATAAAAAGTTGAATCCCCATTAGAATAAAGGATCATGATGTCTCTTCTTGACCATCTGCAAATTAATGACTTTGGTCTTCAACAGACTACTGATCATTTCTTTTAAAAATGTGTTTCCATTCCTCCATAGAAGTTTTGTTAATGTGGAACATTTAATGTGAAGGCCGAAAATTTGCTATGAGTATTTAGCTTTCCATGACATATAGAAGTCATATTTGTCAGAATTGTATTAAACCTTGCTTACAAGGTGCACCAGCTACTCTCACTCATCCTCCTCAAGAGGACAAGGGGATAAAATAAGATTAAAAAGATCATGGGTTTCAAGATAGAGACGGAGATTAGTAACCAATTACTATCCCTAGCAAAACAGACTTGGTTTAGGGGAATTATTTAGTTCTTTGTCAATTAAAATACAGTTTCATGGTGAAAAAAAACCCAAAAAAACCCAACAACAGATTAAAGCAACACTGTAACCCGGTCCCCATGTTTTTATTAAGCTTCACATCACTTCTTCACTCTCAAGTCATCTGTGTCCTTCACACAGTCCAAGCAACACAGAGGAGATGGTTCCTCTCTGCTGCTCCTTTTCCTTTGCATCTTTTCCTGTTCCACTGAGGGTTGTTACTGTGTCCTTCAGGATTAAGCTGCTCTAGAGTGGGCACATCATCAAATGCAGTTCCTGTCATATCCACCTGCTTCTGCATGGGGTACTTCAGGCGCTGCAGGTTGGCTACCTGGTCACCATGGACTGGTCCAGGGTTTTCAGGGAAACACTTGTTCCACGGACCCTCCTTCAGCCTGCAGGTCCACCCTTGCTCCTGTGCCTGGCACACCTCCTTCCCCCTCTTCACTGACCTTTGTGTTTTCCCTGTTCCGTCTAACACTTCTTTTCCTCTCTGCTCTCTGGTGTTCTGGCCCTTTCTTAAATGTATTGTCATTAGACATAGAACGAGCTATGTCTGACATGGAGCAGCTCCTGCACTCTGAGAGAGACCACTTCAGGATCCCCACTACCAAACCTGGACATGAACATCCAATACACACAAAAAAGTTTGTTAAAATGCCTTTAAACTTCCACTCTAATTTTGCACTTGCATTTGAAGGGCTTCCCTAATATCTCAAACACTGAACAGTTGGCAGTAAGACTGAAGGCATCTGAGTTTGCTAAAGGCATCATGTTATTGAAGAGACTGTAATGGCAGAACAGCAGTCCACAGGGGTGAGCCAGAGCCTCCTGCTGTGTTTATTGCAAAGACTGCCTCCAGCTGGGACTGCTGAGCTGTTGGGGGAAGGAAACAAAGACCCCAAAGGCCCCAAGTGTAAATACTATTCCCTTCTGTGACTTTGACTTCAGACTCTACCATGTTTTAGCTATGTTACCTAATGATCTGTGCAGGCTCAAGAAAGAATGGCTATTACATATTAGGAACATAACAATAAATAAGTTTTTCCGGTTATCTGCCAACATCTGCCATAGTTTTTAAAAATGTAGCTCATAGGTCTACAAATATATTTTACAAGAAATTGTGTGCATGGGAGAAGCTATTTAAGCAGTGGCTTTGATTATTACTTGTTTATATGTTTTCGTATAACCCCCCTGGCATAACTATTTCCCTGAAAGCATAACCTAAATTTCAAGTGCTTCATAAGATAAAATAGCAAAATAAATATAAAATAAAATAATTCGCTACCCTAACCTGTACCAAATTATTACTTCTCTCTGTACTGTGGGAGGACTCACAGAGAACAGCATTGAGTCCCACTGGAAGGGTACATCTTTTGCTTTTTCAGGACATAAATGGCTAAATATTATGATTTCAAACCTTCAGCCTGTCACTGGTCTATTGCTACTGCTGTCCTGAGCTTGCAGATAGAGTGGCAGCAATACATAATTCCTTATCAGAGGGGAAACAGAAGGGTAAAGCAAAAAATATTACATATATAAAAGGAATTAAAGGTAGACGTTGTTAGGCTTATTTCATTGCCTTCCGGTACATTCAATTAATTTCTAAGTAATTTTCTTAATGTAACTTTTCACAGAGATTTGATTAGGAGGGCCTGGGGAGTTTCTGAATGTGACTAAGAGGATGAGAAAAATATGAAAAAAATTAAAAATATTTACAAGGGAAATTACTATGTTAACATGGTTTTTTGTTTTGTGGTTTTGTTTTTTTTGGGGGGAGGGTTTTTTGATTCTTTCTTTTCAATAAAACAAGCAAAGACAATAGATAGCACCAGAAGCAATTGAAATATTTTGTGGTTTGTGTTCTGGCATCAATCTTAAAACCTCAGAACATGACTGGAAACCAAACTACCATCCTTCTGACCAATGGGAGATAAGATAAAGTTCTTCAAAAGTGAAACTTACAGCAGAACATAGTGTTTAACATGCTTTATAACATGTAACATACACAACAATTGTTTTTTCACAGTAATATCATAGATGTACCCACAAACAGCAGCACCATTCTTTCCGTCTTTCTGTTTCTTTTTCACAATTTCTCTTCTTTCTTCATTTCTTTCCTCTTTCCTTCTTTTAAAAGTTTTGGATGGAAACCCTAAAAAATGTATTCTGAGTTTCTCACATCAATCAAGAGCAATTTCTATGTAACCCCCAAATAAACATGGACAAAAATAATGAAAACATGAAATTAATGTCATACAAAATGAATGTTGGAACCTTCCAGTCAAGCTGGTTTATTTTGATTTGTCCCTGATTACTGGGCTCCATTTTCCTTGGGAAAGTGAAATCCATCCCTAGCATGACATTATAACCTGCTATGAAATCTTTCTTAATCTCATATCCGTCCTACACTAAGCAGAGAAAACTCAAATGCCGGCACCAATCTTGGCAGCACACACAAAAAGAGAAAGTACACACTGAACCAGAAAGGATATTGCCAGCTGAGATTTCCACCGACTGGAAAGGAGTGGAGCTGCCACAGCACAGTCAGTACTGGAAGGTTAAACAAGTTTATTGATCATTAGAGTAATTTTACTGCTACATCTCTCATAAATTCTGAGCAAAACATTACATGAGAATCTACAAGCCAAAAAAATTTGTTGTTTGGATATACAGGAACATGTTATGTGAATATAGAATAAATATTGTTGAAAGATAATTATATACACATTTTATATTGTTATATGATAAATTACATATACTTAATAAAAATCTCCAACATAAGCATGCTATAAATTAATATTTATTATTTTTAATAATATTAAATATTCATCCATGCACTTCTAGAAAAAATAGAAACATCTTCTCAAAGGTAAACACTCTGTTAGAATTCACCAGAGCCTGGAATGAGTTGGATTTGCAGCAACTGTAGGTTAATTCTATTCAACTGATTCAGATTAGCCTCTTTAATCCTTAGCTAAGGATTTTAGTTTTTTTGGTATGGTGCTATACTCTTTTAATATGGACGCCACACAGAAACATCTTCAGTCAGTTCCTGTGGGTTTTATTACATACATTCAGGTCAGTGACTGTTAGTTTATTATGTAGATTCTTCTTGTGCCTAAAAAAGACCAGACTGGTTTTTATATTCCCCATTAATTTTCTGCCTTCAGCTTTATTTCACAGGAAGTTCTGTTTTTAAAACCCAAAGAAATTATAAAAACTAGGTAAGAACTTACTCTTATAGTTACCATGTATTTAATATTCCTTCTTTTATTCTGACATAAAGAGATAATCTTGTGAAAATTGTGTCCTCTATGCAGCACACTATGTACACTGAAAAAAAAAGGCAGCTCTTCTTTCTTTATATAAGCCCATAATGTGTCAACACATTGAATAAAAAATGCAATTCTGATTATTCCATCTCTAAAGGCTACCCAAGGACAGAGAGACAATGAAATGAGGGAAAGGTAGATAACTGGAAGTACTGAATAAGTAAAGATTAAGTTAAGATTAAATGGGGTAGTCTGAAAATAAAATAGATAAACGAAAACTGAGATGTGATTCTGGTCAGCAAAATCAAGAAGGTTATAAAGACTTTGAGTCAGCAACAATCAGTATTTTGTCAAATACAAGAATCAGCGTACACACAATGGAATTTATAGTAGAAGAAATAAAGTAAAAAGGATTTTTTCACACTGTGTGTTTTCACATTCTTATAATGTCTTAAGTCTAAAAAATATAAATGAAATTAAAAGGGAATTAATGAGAAAGAAATGGATCCAGATTATTAAGCATGGTGATTGTTTATTGCAAGTGGTTAAAGGATATGGTGGGGCATATCTCCCTTTATATATGCCCTCTTAACAATTTTTAAAAAAATACGTCTGCTGGTGCTTTTGGAGAAAGGGAGCAAGGTTAAACCGTTGGCCTGACTAGGTGGTTACTTCCTTTCAAATTCTTATACAGAACCATCAGAGATTATTTTCATTAACTCTCTAAAGGTGTTGATCAATGAAGAAGCAATTAGAAGGCCTGAAAAGTTCTGTAAGCATTTGTCTTTTAATGCGGGAACTTCAGCAAAAGATCGGACTGAACTTATATAAGCCTGAAATTACTTTTTTGTTTGTTTTATGGGTACTTGTTATTCTGTAGTATAAGTATGAACATGTTTAAGAAGTCCATGATATCTAGGAAAAATAAAAGAAGATGAGAGAAAATAAAAAAAAAACAACAATTTTTGATGGGTTACTGTTGTCTTGAGCTTTGCTTTTCTAGAACACGCGGGGTAAAAATAACCACTAACTACTAGTGAATCAATGGGACAGCTGGACGTTTTTAACAGTAGTTCTTTCTTTGATGCTCAAGTGTCCAAGATTCACATGCTAATGCTTTGAAAAAGCTGTTACCATTTTCCTGAGGCATGCAAACAAGAGCAGGAGAAAAGTGCTTTTTAACAGTTTATATCTCAGCAGAAGCCATATAAGTGGGTGACAGTACAAATAACAACATTTACTTTCTCTAAACACCTATTTGTGCTATAGGTTTTATTTTACATACATTATATCACATCAATACCTAAAAGCCCTAACATTATATGCAGTGTTTTTTCATCCATCCACTCTAAGGGCTTTAGAATAGGACTGGAATCAGGACTCCAGTGCTTGTGGCAGCTCACTCTTTGTTTTACCTCCTACACATTTTTTCTGCTCAATGGCAGAGTCAAGATAATTGGTCTGGTAGACATTAGATCTGATACTACAGCTACTATATCTTATTTTTGTTAGGCTGAGCACATGGGAATTCCAGGCAGTAACAGTTGTGTTATTTGTCACTTTCAGTTAAGAAAGTTGCAGGCAGGATGTTTCAGCTTGATGTGGATTTCCCTGCATTCTCAGAGGAAAGACTGAGAAGAGAGTGAACTGAGACAGACCCTGGTCTAAGATAAATTCTTTATGCTTCCCACTAGACCTACTTGTGCAAACATCTATCTGTTTCCCTTCTAATTAAAATAGAAATAGATTAACTGAAAGGACCTGTATTAAAACTTGATGTTAGACTGCAGGAGGGGAACAATGAAACTTCACTTGACTAGTAGCAATTTGTGGCTACCCAGTCTGAGGTTAGTCCGCTGCATTAATGTGCTGGTTTAAAAGTAAACAAATAGGAGAAATGAACCCCACCCAAAAGAGTTTAGAAGTCAGAACTACAATTAAAAAAAAAAAAAAAAAGATTACAATAAATACACTGATACAAAGGAAAACTGGTTTTAGCCCAAAAAACCCAGTTGTACAACCCAGCCCCCTGAGGCACAAACAGAATGGTGCTCACCAGCCCCTGTGCTGAGCACCACGTGGTCCCCCTGAGTCCAAAGCAAAAAAAAAAAAAAGAAAAGATAAACCTGTTTTCCTTCCAAAAAGTTGGTGGTCACAGTCTAGTTGAGAGTGGCAGTCGCAGTCCTGCTGAGGCTCTGGTCCTCCTCTCAATCTGACCAGTGAGTGCGTCCCCCAAGTCCCCAAACCCCAAGCTTATATATGCTTGGGTTCAGATGGGAACGCCCAGTACCTCGCCCAGGGTGAGGGGCTTCACAATGGGCAATTTACTCAGCGAGTCACAGGACATCTTGGTCTACTTGATGACCCATTAGCAGACATGATCCCTCAGGTTGGGTATGAAAAGTGCTAATGACTCCCAGAGGGGAGTTATCACACCTGAATCATTGGTGTGAAGACAGGGAACACTCCTATCTCAGTTTTCTCATGCACTCAGTTCATAGCCTGAGGTGCCAGGTGTGTCCTGGGCAGCTGCTGCAAACAATGCGTCATTAACAGTTCATGTTAAATGGCAGAGAGGGTCTAGAATACACAGTTCCAGTTACACCTACACAGTGATAAACTGGTCCCAGCAACTATAACTAAGACAAGTAATATTCCGGCCATAAAAGACTGCTTGCAATGTTTCAAGTATCAGCTCATTTTTTCTGTAGATCCCCAAAAGTAAAATATGACAATTAGGCTGGCATTTATTATTATCCCATCCCTCATATTGTCTTACGCCTATTGAGTGGAAGTTCCTGGCCTCAAGGAAGTACATTTAAGTTTTGCCACTGAAGGAAATTGGTACAGAGATCTACTCAGTCAGTGCTCTGATAAAAAATTACAATTGAAAAAGGCAAGCAAGATACTTTTCAGAAGGAAGGTGATACTTGAAAGTACCAGTAGCAGTTTAAAAGGGATGATGGGGTCAGCTACCCTCATTCTGGTTCAGAAGAGGGACCAATGTGTTGCTTTGTACCATTGTCATATTTTGGAAAAAAAAATTGTCATCTTGAAAAAAGAAAGCTTCAGTTGAAAGATAAAGCCAGAGAGAAAGAGAATTATCCCTAACTGAAATTACCAACACAAGAATATTATCCACAGTTATTTGCTTTGAAAAAAAAAAAAACCAATAGAGGAAAAAAGAAAGAGGTAGGAGGGAAAAGTGATTCCAGAAACAGAGTTCTTTGGAGTAACAGGAAGGCTACTAAGCAGATGAGAAGTTGTGAGACAGGAAACTGTTCAGCACTATACCATTGCCACTTACAATTAACTCCTTTTACCAGGAAAGACAGTGAAAGTCCTAGGCCATCATCGTCATCATGGCTTGGCTTCATGAACGAAGATTTGGGAAGGGCTCTACCCATGCTTGCTGCAAGCGCACTGATGGCTAAAGAGGCCAATGCAAGATAGACAAGTCTGGTTGCAAAAAGCACAGCAGAAAGTCTCCATAGGTGGTGTTGGCAAGGCACGGTTCCTTCTGCATTGCCTTTTCTCCTTGAGACTGATTCTGCGTGCATTCTCAAAGGAAGCAGCAGCGTTATGGATGGTGTGTCTCCACGCCTCCCGATTGGAGGCCAGAGTGGACCATTGATGGTAGTCAATATGGCCAAGGCTGAGGTATTGTTTCAGGGAGTCCTTGTATCTCCTCTTTGGGGCTCCTCTTGTAGGTGGCAGCAGTAGATGACCCACGATTCAGACCCATATAAAAGAGTAGACAATACAATGGCTTCGTAGACCCTAATCTTTGTACTTTTCTTCAGATGTTTAAATCCTAGGTACTGATTACATAAACCTGTTTGCTTATATTTGGATTTTTGTATTTAGAGTAACTTTCTGGTGCCTCCACCAAACACTTTCTTTCTCCTATAATGTTTTCTGTTAGTGTGTTCCTGCTATTTTCTCTTTTATATAATGACTGTCAAAAAATGAGAAGCAGACCTTATTAGCACTCATGATATGACCTTTGTCACCATTGCGATACATTAGACCACATATTCTTTAAAGAACTGGTTGATTCTTTAGTAGTTTGTTCATCTCGTGATCTTTTACTAATTATTGGTTTTGCTATTATTAATAATGTGCTTGTATCCATCTTGTATTTTCTCTTGTATTGACCTCAGTTAGTCTTCTTATTGCATGCATATATGTTTGTGTATGTTTCTTACTGTCCTGTCTCATATCAGTCACTTACTGACACCCTTTCTAAGGCCAGGTTTTGCCTATGGTTTCATTCAACTGCCTCTCTAGTATTTTTGAGATCTTGATTCTGTAATACCTTTATACAGCTTGTGCTCTACATGGTTTACACTTTCCCCGTAAGCATAGTTAAACCAAATTTTAAAACCGCTTTCTCCCCACCCCTCTCTTCTTCTTGAACTCAGCTTCATTCCAGACTTCTCTACCTGCTCACACCCTAGTGGTGCACAGAATGGGGCTTGTGGTGAGTTCATCAGACGTCTTTGCTGTTCCCTCCTCTTCACTCTCTTCTCCAGCTCCAGTGCAGAGCCCTTCTACAGGGATCAGTCCTTCACGAACAAGCTGCTACAGGACTGACACCCCAGAGGTTCACAAGTCCTGCCAGCAAACCTGCTCCAGTGTGAGCTCCAGTGTGAACTCTGTGGGTCTGCAGGTCCTTGCAGGAACCTGATCCAGCATGGGCTTCCCACGGGGAAGATATGCCCACCGTCTTTGGACACATCCACCTGTTTTGTTGTGGGGTCCTCCATGGCCTGCATGTGGATCTCTCTCTACTGCGGATTTTCATGGGTTGTGAGGGCACAGTTGCCTCATTGTGGTCTTCATGATGGGCTGCAGGGGAATCTCTGCTCCAGTGCCTGAACCACCTCCTCCCCCTCCATCTTCACTGACCTTAGTTGTCTGCATGGCTGTTTCTCTCATATATTCTCTCTCCTCTATCCAGCTGCCATTGTGCAGCACTTTTTCCCCCTCCTTGACTGTGTTCTCCTAGAGGTGCTACCACTGTCACTGATGGGCTTGTCCTTGGCCTGTGGCCGGTCTGTCCTGTAGCCAGCTGGCATTCGCTCTGTCAGACACTGGGGAAGCTTCCAACGGTTTCTCACAAAGACAACCCTGCAGACACCCCTCTACCAAAACCTTGCCATGCAAACCCAATACAGATACAGAGACCTACTTTTCACTCCAATTTTGTGGCAGGCCGCTGCTGTGGCACAGTTAACTACATCATCACAGGTATTATTATGCTACATGGTTCAGTAAGACAATGTAGAATCATAGAATCATAGAATTGATTGGGTTGGAAAAGACCTCAGAGATCATCAAGTCCAACCCTTGGTCCAACTCCAGTCAGTTTACTAGATCATGGCACTCAGTGCCACGTCCAATCTCAGTTTAACAACCTCCAGGGATGGTGAATCTACCACCTCTCTGGGCAGGCCATTCCAATGCCTGGTTACTCTCTCTGTAAAGAACTTTTTTCTAATATCCAACTTAAATTTCCCCTGGCAGAGCTGAAGCCCATGCCCCCTTGTCCTATTGCTGACTGCCTGGGAGAAGAGACCAACCCCCACCTGGCTATAACCTCCCTTCAGGTAGTTCTAGAGAGTGATGAGGTCACCTCTAAGCCTCCTCTTCTCCAGACTGAACACCCCCAGCTCCCTCAGCCTCTCCCCATAG
>VWZG01006752.1:35292-88956 GCA_013396735.1 Grallaria varia | reverse complement strand
GGGGGTGTCTGTGGAGAAGTGGACAAAATCACCTCTTTTTGGTAAGACCCCATTAGCTGCCCAGAGGGCTTTGGAGAAGACCCATGCTCACAGTGGGGACCTTCTGTGGTGCTCAGGTACAAAGTGAAAGGAAGGGAACCCAGTGAAGAGAATGAGTCAGCCCACAGGGAGACTGCTTTTGTTTCAGTTTGATAACACCTTTTTTATCTCATTCTCCCAGGTGCTCCATAAACAGAGTAATGTCATCCCAATTGCATAGATGGGCAAACGGAGGCATTCAAAGGGCTGGAATCAGCTCTGGGTACAGGGGTTTAAATGTATCTGCCTATATGGGTCAGAGGACCTAACCATCTATTACCAGCAATGCAGATGTGGAATTTGGTCCCTCTACTTAAACACCCTGTATAGCAGCCCCATAAGGATGCTCCAGGTAACTCAGCACATGTGAAACTGAAAATTGCTGCTTATGTACTGGTGACGTAATCAAACTGTGGTTGTCCAACTGTGGAGCTGGTTCTACCCTGGAGGGACTAATGCAAGGACACAGAGCAGAACTAGATGGAAAAGGCAGGCTGCAGCCTGCTGCCAAACTCATGTACAGAAGTCAAAAGTTAGATGATGGAAAGAACACGAGGAATGGCCTCCATGAGAGGTGAAATACGAGATTTCAGCAGGTGAATTTTTAACAGCTGTTTTGGGAACCTGCTGGGATTTTTAATGGCCAGTGTGATGAATGTACTCAGTCAATAAGCAATCTCCAGCACAGACTGACCCATGCTGTCCCAGATCTGCTCTCAGTAGCTCTGTGTTGTTTTGTGATGAAAAACCTGGATTTGGAGGGCAAGTAATCACCTAAATCCCATTTTTGTTCCCTTGTGATCTTTTATGAGTCAGGCTCATTGTATACTGGTGTTTACACTTAGTACAGATTCAGATTAAAAGTAGAAAGTAATTTCCTTTTTCTGTTTTTACTGATAGATTATTTCTGCAAATCCCAGCTTTGCAAACCTCACCTGTTTAGGCAGCTGGGTTTCTGCATGTCCCTTGAAAGCCATGTAGCTCAAAGTATCTCTTTCCACAACACTGGTGCAATGCCCTTAGTACCTCATGGAAGGTTCCTAATGTAGGGAAGGAAGGAAGAAGTGGCCATGGACTCCCTGGAATCGCTGATAGAGAAGAGCTTTTCACTGTTGTCGTACCAACTCCCCAGCTCCTCTCTCTGGTTTATCATGAAGTGTCATGTATGAATGAAGGCACTTCAGCATTTCTCATCTAAACTGAAAAATCTTTGAATAAGGCACTGTCTTTACACTTCAGATCATAATATAACCCAGTACAATCATACCACTAGAGGCTTGAGGTCAGGTCTTGGACAATTTCCTATTTGAAGATATCAAATACTACCTTCTCTTCTCATAAAGCTGCAGAAGCTGGGTAAGGGCATTCATGCAGGTAACCCCCTTTGTCATGCCTGTTATTTCCAGGTACAGTCAGAAGGCTGGATTAATGCTGAATACATTGAAAAGTGCAATATGACCTGTCAGATAGATCCAGCCACACGACTGTTCTCTTCTTATATGTAAGTGATAAGATATGTAAGTTGACAAGACAACCTTGTTTCTGCACAGGGGTTTTGGTGCTTCTGGGGTTTAAAGTGATGGGGGCCCTGTGGTGCTCAGGTGTGATAATCCTCAGGGCAGTGGAGATCTCCAGCAGACAACTGAGTCCCCTGGATAGAACTGGTTGTGACATGAGCTGTTGTGATATTTTACGGCTCAGAGCAGTGGAAGGTCACAGATACTGTAATACAGGACTCAGGACTCCAATCTTTTTTGACATATAGGCTAATGTGGCACTAAGACCCATACAGGAACAATATCTTGCCCATATTTGACTCATACCAATCTCTGAGTGACTTTTTTTTTTTCACATTCTATTTTGCCAGCAGCTCATTTTAATGTGTCATGTTAAAAATTTCCTAATCAGACTGGCCAGGTTTTTCTTTCTTATGCTCTTGCATTTTGGCAATTAAGTAAAGCTATAGTTTTTGCTTTGCCATTGGTCCATATGCCCACATCTTCACTGTCCTCAGTTGTGTCCAAGAACTAAGCCCTATAAGGGCATTTGGGATAATGTCCCCAAACCAGTAAGTAAGAGCTCAGGTTGTGGGTTGGATAACACAGAGAGCAGGAGGCGCCTCAGAGTCATAGCTCAAGGAAGGAGGAACACTGCTGCTACAGGCAAGGCAGGATACCCTAGTTGTGCATTCCATGGATTGTCCCATGGGAAAAGTAGTCTTTGTTCCCTGTAGTGTGAAGCTGGTGGGGTGGCATTTTCATCCCTGTCCAGTCTCACATAGGAATTGCTGTTTGGAAGATAGTTGTATTGCTAAATACCATTACTGGAGCTTGTGGCTGGATAAGCACCATTTTTGGAGCTTGTGGCCAGTGTAGGGTGTCCCTGAGCGCAGGGTCTGTGCAGCACATGCTCGCGTAACCATCAGCCTTGCGAAGCTCTCTGAAAGGCCAGCAACTCAGACTCCCTTGCCCTCCGCTACTGTTTCTCAGCAGAATCTTGGTTTAGTTCCAAGAGAAGTACCTTCAAAGTCAAGTCTTGTTCTCTTCCTCCTTTGCCCTGGAACAGGCAGGGTAATAGGGCCATATTCAGTTGGGGCAGGAGGAGCCTGAGTGCCAGGGAAGTGTCCTATGGCTGAGCACAAGAGATATAAATGAGCTAGTGATTTGCTCCTGCAGGCTCTCAGTGCCAGGAGAACCTCTCTGATGGGGTCTCCCTTGGAGGCTCAGCTGGGGCGCGTGCAGGAAATGGGCATAGCTGAACCCAAGAGCCAAGTGGTGAAAATGGCCTGGGAATTTGAGCTTGAAGTCATTGCTGTGGGAGTGGCATTGGCACTACTTCAGATGTAGACTCCACTTCTCTCCAAATACTGAATTTACCATGTGAAGCACTCCTGAGTGATGGATTATAGAAATGGATGATATTTCTTCATTCTGTTTTGGGTTTTGCTTTTTAGCCATTAGGAAAAAAAAAATCTCTGTTAGGCTGCAGAAATGAGTATTTGTGTGTATGCAGATGGATATGATCCATTTTGAGAACTTAGTCAGAAAGAACTGGTACAGGAGAGTTTTGCCCTCTGTTTTAGATGGACAGAGTGGTTGAATAGTTCCAAGGCTGGTCATCATGGGGATGGGACTACCAAGGAAAACACTGGATTAGCTGGATGAGAGTCTGGTTCAGAGCAGCAGATCCTGCACAGGCTCAGGGTGAAGTCAGGCATTTTTTTTAAAATGTGACTTAAAACTGTTGTCCCACCTGCCAGCAGTTATTGACTGATCTTTGGTCTTTTTAATTAAATGACAGATGCCGGGAACTCACTGCTGTGCCCTTGTTCCTGTTGACGTCCTTGAATTTCCTCTTTCCGGGAGAAAAATTACTCTTCTCTTCTGGATGCTATGGGAGGGGCTTGGCTCCACTGCCCAAAACCCTACAGAAGCTCTGAGCTACAGTAAAAGAGTGGGCAGTGGGGGCGGTAGAAGCAAAGGCTTATTTTTGTGGAGTGTCACTCTAAATGGTGTATTTCAGACAGATAAGGTCTGTTGCTCTGCCAAATGCAAACTTAAATGTACAACCCCCACCTTGTAAAATGGTATTTGTAATTTTTTTTCTTTAAAATTACCATAGTCTCCATCTGGTAGCATCCTGCAGGACTGAGCTGTATTTGTGAGGATATCGCGATCAGGACGCAGAGTACAGCCTCTTCTTGCACCGCCTGTTTTGGGTTTTGTTTTCTGTTTGTGCAGTAGAAATAAATGAATTCATGCCATCTGCCCCCACTTCCAAACAAAACACATCTGTGTTAGACAACAGCTGAGGGATGCATGGTGCTGGTGAGGTTACCAGCACAGACAGGGCAGTGTCAGCATGCTGCATCCCTGCACATCCTGAGGAGAGCAACCAGGGTGCTCTGTGCTTCCAAAGATGTGCCAAATGATGAATGTGAGAGTCAAACTGCGGGCACAAAAGTTTGGAAAAACCTTGCAGGAATTTTGGCAGCCATCTCCCAGCCTCGCCTGGATATAAACAGCAATTTTTGTCAGAAAACCTTCCTACAGATTTCCCTCTTCATTTTCTTTCCTGACTGCTCCTCCAGATGAGAGCTTTAGTGCTTCACAGTATTATAGGTTGTTTTTATGCCAGCAGGAGGTCTCTGTAACATACTGTGCATATATAAATAAAATATATGGCTTGGGAAACTTATAACATTGGGTGGGTCATACCTCCTTTCTTGTATAACACTTTTTTTCATGAGAAATCAAGTGTGATTTTCTTCAAGAAGGTCTCCAGTCCTATGAAAAAGAAAGGAGACCAGATTGCTGAACTTCTGTACCACCAAGTCTCTTTTCAAGGCTTCCTAAAAGAACATCACTACAGTTGTTTTCTGAGTTTTGCATAAGAAAGAAGGAGAGCAAATGCCCCTGTGTGCAGTTTAAGATCTAGCACTGGAGCATTTCTTCTCATCTTCAACTCCATATCTGTCTTTCTTGCTCCCTGATGCACTCAATACATTTCTTCTGCTGTGATGATTTTCACATGACCTCTTTGGCAGCCACAGGAGAAGCTCTTGCAGCTCAGACTCTGTTGGCACTTAGGCGCCTTGAAACATCAACCCCTGCGTCTGACTTAATGGAGCACATTAGACAGAACGGGGGGAAGCTGTTTGCCAAAAATAGATTTGTGCAAGTGGTTCTAAGTTACATTTAAGCTGTCAATGCTCTAGAGCACTTCCCTGCTTCAATGTCTCAGTCTTAGGGGGAATGAGATTTGTGGGTGTTGTGGCCCCATAGTTTTGTCTGAGACTTTGTGTCATCTTTAGGGCTAAGCCAGGTACATTACAGGAACAGGGAGAGAACTATAGGATGAAAAGAGCAGAGCAGTTCATGGGTTGGTGACCGATGAGGTTTATGCAGGATCCAGCTCATGGACAGTCAGAGCTAAGAGCTGCTCTCCAGCTCACTTTCTTGTAGGCAAGTTGGGAAGAAAACTGTTCTCTGCTTCCCAGATGCATTGTGAGATGCCCAAAGACTGCAGAAACAGTGCTATGTAAGATAGGTCAATGTGTTGTGAGGTAGCTTAGTGCAGAAGGAAATACAGATAAGCATTATCTTGCCTTTGTGCATCTTAGAGTCCTTTGGAGGCTCTGAGGACTCATTTGTACAAGAAACATCCATAAACCTAATAAAGGCTGTTTTTAATAGGAACGAGCTCATTGAACAGAAGAACAGAAAAACATTGATTTCTGTCAAATCCTTACTAACTCAAATTAAAAAGACATATACCACCACTTAGCAAAAAAAACCCCAAAACAAAACAACAACAACAACAACAACAAAAAACCTAAATTTTTTTAAAATGGCATTAATGTAAACCATTACACTTCTCATGGGGGAAATAAATCTAAAGACCAGGATTTTCAGAGGAGTAGATCTCTAAGAAAGCCATTTTTGGGGTGGATGCAGGAGGTACTCAGTGTCTCTGAAATTGGTTTACTAATTGGCATCTTCTCATAGAAAAGCACATCTAGAAAAGTCTTCAAAACTTCTCTGGTTCTATTACCAACAAAGAAGTATATAAAGGTGATGGTGAGATAGATACACAGGCATACATCTCCAAATCACTGTCATGTTTTATGCCTTTGTGAATCATTTAACTGTAAAAACCCACTTCCTCAAAGAGGTAAATGATTCAAGTGGATACTCACTCAAGGGGAAATATTTGCATCAAAGCTGAAGAGAGATTCAGATTTTTAACCAGGGGCTATGTGTTTACTGAGTCTTTTACTTTTTTATATAATCCCTTTGCCATTAACAGAATTATTTGTGCATGGACTGTGCATAATCTGGAGTCTGAGAAACTACTTAACAATGCTGTGAAAATTGAAGTCATGCCTTGTAAGAACACTTGCAGCTAGAAAATGGGCATGAAGAAAACAAAATCTGTTGAAAGGCAAAACATTTGGATCCAATGTGTCTATCCTGCAAGACGTCTTGGTCCTTGTTCAAAAAACGTGTAGATGTGGTGCCTAAGAACATGGTGGACGTATCAGTGCATGGTTGGTGATTGGACTCCGTGATCCTAGGGGCCTTTTCCAGCCTCAACAATCCTATGACTCTATGACTCTATTCACCATTTATTGTTACATTATTGTATGGCAGAGGGGTAGAGGCTTATAATTTCAAGACAGTTCATCAGCTGTGAGCAGTTCCTAGTCTTGATCTAGAATAGGGACCAAGATTTAGAGATGCCTGGGGAGATTAAGAGATGGAACAATGCCTGAGTGGTACAGGATCCCAGAAACAAAGAGGTGGGGCTGAGTATCATCATCAAAGCATCTTTATCGCCATCTTAATTTTCCTTTCTCAGATCCCACAGTCCCATCTGGTGAAATTCACCTGCTCATTCCTCTTTTCCAAAGCTTTTTTCCCTAGGGATAAAAAAACTTGACTCCCAATGAAACTGCATGACTTTGTCTTGATTATTTATCACTCTATTATTTCATGTGCTAGTTGGCCTGAGAGTTTCGTGTGTGTCAGTTGCAGTCAGGAATGGGTTCTTCATTCAGTTCCCTAAGATGTATCCCATTTGCTGTAGGGACGGCAGGAACATTGCACCTAGTCAGGGGTATTCATAGAATAGTAGAATATCCTGAGTTGGAAAGAACCCACAAGGATCATCAAAGTCCAACTCCTGGCCCTGCACAGAACAACCCCAAGAATCACACCACGTGCTTGAGAGCATTGAACTTCTTGAACTCTGTCAGGCTTGGTGCTGTGACCACTTCCCTGGGGAGCCTCTTCGGCCAACCTTTCTCATGTATTTTTTAGGTTAGTCTCCCCGGTCTTCCTGAAATGGAAAAGGGGCAGATGGCTCCAAGGATACTGGTGACTGTCACTAGCACCCAGTTCTGACGCATAGGTTTTCACCTTTTAGAATCCAGGGCCTTTGCACAGTCACACCCTGCAAATGTATTTTCTCTAGATCGACAAGACACTGTAGCCTTCCACGCTGGTGGTTTGCAACTAGCACTTTTGTAATCAGGTCTCTGTGCCCACCAAATATCTGATCAAACACATACACTACCTGGTGTCCCCTATTGCAAAGGTGTGAGGAAAGGGGAAGGAAAGAGGGTCCATACAGATGCAAAGTCAGGCCACTGAAGGGGCTTTTTCTCTCTGCATGACCACTTTTAGAAAAGGAAAAGCCTGTCCTTGAGCAAAGTATGGCAGTGGGGAAAGTCTTGTGGATACTGGCTGTTGGAGTCTGGATGCAAACAGCTCGAATTGTACAGGCAGAAGAGGGCCAAGGTGCTTCCGTGGGAGGGAGTTAAGTAGCAGAGGTGTGGAGCATAGACAAGAAGATTTGGAGGTGATTCTAAGCCACTGATGCACAGATAGGTAGGTGGAGCAATTGTAGGGAGAGGAGGCAATGAGCCATTGGTGAGAATAATGTCATCACCAGGACTAAGGGAAGAGATGGTGGTAGGAGGCTTATCAAATTAAAGTGTTTACTCTTGCAGGGCTGGGCAACTGAATGCATTTGGTGCAGAAAATCTGCCTGTCATTCAAAAAGTGTGCTTATGACACTTTATAAAGGTGGAAGTGGGACTGACTGAGATTATTCTGAATTTCCATACTGCTCATAATTCAAGTGAACATTGGGGATTTCAGAAAGACCATGCCTCTGCCCTTGCCTGTCCATACAACATATGCATACGCAAAAGTGCACACTAGAGAATTCATAAATAAGAGAGAAGAAAAATTGTGGGAGTTTTTTTTTGTTTGGGGTTTTTGTTTGTTTGGTTTGGTTTTTATCTTCATGGTGCTAATTACCAAGGTATCCAAGTGCCTCTTTGTTCGGCTGGCATAAATAGCTGCTTTTGTAACAGCCTCCTGCAGGAAGTTTTGTCCAATTTATTGGGACTCTCATAGCAGGAGTAACACCATGTGTGCAGGAGCAGGCTGGCAGGCAGATGCTGTGCTGCAGCAGTCCCTACTGTACTCCAGAGCACCTCAGCCCAGAGTAGGGCTGCACAGGGAGAGCTGCAAGTGTGGATGAGGTGAGCAAGGGGTGCATGCCTCCACACATCCTGCCCTGCAGTGGTGGGGCAGAAAAATGCTGCCTGCTATGTCTTCCCTCCTGGGCTGTGACACTTCGTGGCCCAAGCATTTTGGGGAAATGTGGCATGATGGGACCAGTGTAGTGTCCAGCTCCTGCACAAAGCTCTATGGACCTGTGCATGGTGACAAGCAACACGATAAGGGTGCAAATGGAGGAAAGGGTATGACGAGGAGATGGGGAATGGTCCCCATGAATGCACAGCACAAGCATTTAATACTGCCTGAATAAAACATGAGACTGACTAATGGCAGTCATAGCTAGAAAGAGCATTCTTTATCCTCATATACAACCACTAGACTAATTTCCCTTTACTGACTTGATGCCTTACTTTAGCCAGACTCTTCTCTTGGGTATCTATGGCTTATTTTCCTTTCTATGTCTTTGTTTGTTTGCTTCTTGTAACCTCTCTGCCAGAGGAATTGACAGAAGTGCCTTGTGCTGTTCATGCTTGATCTACTTATAAATGATTTTCTGAAGTCTGGGAGCAAAATTATGCTATGTTCACAGCTACATACAAAATGTTCAGGTGTCAAGAGATTTAAGGATTTGAAAATATATGGGCTACCTCAAAGGTAATCCTTTGAATATTAAAAGCAGAAAACCTGCCAGGCCACTTTGCATAACATGCTATATAATCTGTGAAGCAGTTCTAAGGTGCCTGTTACCATGGCACCTCTTGGAAAAGCTCAGCAATATTAGCAGAAAAACAGCAGTGGTGGGTTAAAGCAAGAATTGCAGCTCTGGGCTCAGACACACAATCACTGTACCTCAGCCGACTGGGTACTGATGCGCACATGGCTGAAATTATTTTCTTACTCCATCACAAAGACATGTTAAAACCCATCATCTTAAACCTCTTGCAGTGAGACTTTAATCTGAACTTGTCTCATAACAAAAGCCCAGCCCAGTTGTGCTGTTCGACTGAGGTGACAGTGGTCCATCAAACATTGGTGACTTGGCTGTGTCTTTGCAGTTGATCTGAATTCATACTGGAGCTCCCTTTGTGGTCTGGGCCACTCCTGAGAGCTGGGATTCATCTGCCTGACTCTAAGTGTCTGCTTCTGAGGTGACCCCCTTCCATTTATTAAGAATGGAGAGAAATCAGCTTCTCTGGATACAGTATATCTCATTCTAAAGTAAATCTCTAAAACAGGCCAACTGATAGATATCCTAAACCTCAATTTTCCTCCACTGGTTTTAAAGGAAATCTTGAATCATTAGCTTTGTTAGTGTAGACAACCATATTACAGACATTTCCATGGCTCAGTAAAACAGATGGAGGCTTTTAGTGTAAATTGAGATGCTCTAGGGACCCAAGACATCTGTGTGGGCTTGACAGGCGTGACGTAAGGTCAGGAGTCCTTGAGGACATGTCCTTCAAGAGTGGCAGCTGGCACCCAGGTTGCAGGGAGTATCTCAAATGGCACAAAATGCTGATGCTGGAAACTGAATAGGGCTCTTTGGGTGGGGTACAGCTCCAGCCTAAGGCACTCTTGTGTCTTCAGGTAAATACCCCTAGGATGAATCATTACTGTCCAGCTCTGGGATCCCCAAGAAGGACATGGACATGTTGGAGTGCGTCCAGAGGAGGGTCACAAAGATATTGAAAGGACTGGAGCAACTCTCCTATGCAGATAGGTTGAGAGAGATGGGATTGTTCAGCTGGCAGAAAAAAAAGGCTCTGAGGCAACCTTAGAGCAGCCTGCCAGTACCTAAATGGGCTACAAGAGAGCTGGAGAGGGACTTTTGGCAAGACCATAGGGTAATGGCTTCAAACTGGAGGAAACTAGATATTAGAAAGAAATTCTTCAATGTGAGGGTTGTGAGGCCCTGGAACAAGTTTTCCAGAGAAGTTGTGGTTGCTCCATCCCTGGAAGTGTTCAAGGCCAGGTTAAAAAGGATTTTGAGCCACCTGGTCTAGTGGAAGGTGTCCCTGCCCATAGCAGGGGGGTAGAAACTTGATGAACTTTAAGGTCCCTTCCAACACAAACCATTCTATGATTCTATGATAAGATATGATTTTTTTATTTGAAATTCTGTTATCAATATTAGTATTTGATTATTTAGCATTTGCTTTCACCAGTTTTCAACAGATGGAGACTTTCCAGGGGAGAAAAGGTGGTAGTAGAGGGTTTTGATTATGTTGGATTCATGTCCAGGGATGTGCCATCACGCTCCAGCATGAGCTGAGGTCACACAGGGTGTGATCCAGCCCACAGGGTATATCAGCTATGTCTTTTCACAGAATCACACAACAGAATATGTTAAGATGGAAGGGACCCACAAGGATCATAAAGTTCTGTGGCCCTCCACAGAACCATCCCCATGAGTCATAAAATGTGCCTGAGAATGTTGTCCAAACAATTCTTGAACTCTGTCAGCGTTGGAGCTGTGACCACTGCCCTCGGGAGCCTGTTGAAGTGCCCAGCCACCCTCTGGGGAAGAACCTCTTTCTAATATCCAACCTGAACCTCCTCTGATTTTAAGAGACACTGCAGCAGCTCATGCAGTCAAAGATTTCAAAACATGTTCAACATTAGTGGTCCCAGTGAGAAAAGAAAATCTTCTCAGCAAAAACTTAGATTACACAGAAATTCATTTTTTGATTAATCAAAAATATTTTGTTGGAAATTCCCTACTGCTGTCTTGAGAAGAAGAGTTACTGTGAGGCTGGAAACTGCAAATGATGCTAACATACCAATGACATGATTCAGGTCCAGTGTGGACTTCCTTGTAGGTTGTCTGATTCTTCATGATGATGCATCCAGGTGTGCCAGAGTTGGCAACAGAAGTGGAATGTTACTTTGTGCTGGGAGCACCATACCATTGCTCTGCTACAGCATTTTTATGTTTCCAAAGGCATAGAGTTTTTGTGACATTTTGTGGTTTTCTGTTAATGAGGAGTCCTAAATTTTGTACAAAGTAGTTGATTTAAATGTCACCTTTTTCTTTTCTTTTTCTTTTTTTTTTTTTCCTGGCCACTGTAGCTCCTGCCTCACCTGCCACAACCTCCTTTAGGCAATCCAGGTTCAGCTCAGTCTTGTACAGTGAAGATTGCTCAGAGGCAAAAGCGTGATGATAGGGTGTGTGGAAATCTTTGTATTCCCAAAGGATGTTAAGGACAGATTTCAACTCTAACTCTGCTGCACAAAATTGCTGGTACACTGCACTTCAGACTTTGTTCAAATTGGATGTGAGTGCATTTTAGGACACAGAAAAACAGAGGGCTTATAAATCATTATATATCAGTGGGGAATATCTGTTGGATATGTGGGACATCTGGAGGAATTTCTTCATGAAAACAGTTGTTAAACACTGGGGTGGGCTGCCCAGGTAGGTGGTTGAAGTTACCATCCCCAGAGGTGTTCAAGAAACAACTGGACATGGCCTTTAGTGCCATGGTCTAGCTGACAAGGTGGTCATCAGTCAAAGGTTGGACTCAATGATCTAAGAGGTCTTTCCCACCCTAAATGATTCTATGATCTGATTGCACACACACATGCAGAATCTGGAAAGAAGCACTGAATGAAAAGCTCTTTTTATGCAGAATGGAAAGACACTGCAATATACAATAATTCCTCTTGAATCGTATAATTGACAGTTTGTAAGCAAGATGAAAGGTGTGCTATTTTGTTAACAATGTGCAGGAATTAAATTTTACTTTCATAATGCAGCAACCTACTGCAAATATCATGGCAGAATGTTTCACTAGTAGACAAAAGCAACTTCTTTGCTGCCAGTCAGATTTTTTTGCTTCTGAAATAACACAGGTGATTACAATGTTTTGCTGTGTGCTGCCAGCAAGCACCTCTGCAATCCTGGTTTACAAGAGGTAGGATGAATTTTTGCAATATCAGGGCAAAATAAGGGCCTCTCCCATAGGAGGAGACACCCAGCACTGTCTTTACTTGTAGGGCTGTCTTGTTTTCTTAATCTTTTTTACCTACCAGTACAAAAAAATTCTTGTACCACTTGACAGCAGTATATGCTGATGAATGGGAGAATATGTTTGGCATCCTTTACTAATTTATCAAACCTAGCAGTAGATGATGCTTCTAAATACTGGAAAATTTCCTTAATGTGTCCCCGATGCAGTGATGAGTGGAAAGAGTTTTTTCCTGATTTCAGGACAAATAGCCTGAAGGAAGAGATTTGACTGTCCTTATCTTACCACATGTTAAACATTATTGGTCAGAAAGTTCCCCAACCCTTTAAAAAAATCTGGTTTTGGAAGTAAGCATAAGATATAGCTGGAACTTTTCCAATAATTGATTCCTGACCATTATGAATTGAATCTTCTCTTTGTCAGAAGCTGATAAGCAGCTGGATTTTCTAGGTTATCAGGGAGGAAAATAGCATGTGTTAATATTCTGAACCTGCTCTGTTCCCTGGAAAGCCAGAGGCAAAATTTTGGACTACTTTCAGATGGAGCAGTGGTAGGATATCTCCATCAATAATTTTGCTGTTGCTCAGCCCACTCCTAAATCCACAATAAGCTGTTAAAGGTCTTCTAATTATTTACTTTATTAATCAATATAATGTATTTATTAATCAGAAATGGTCTGTAGAAAAATTTTACCACAGTTAGCTGAGTTACTAGTATCACTAATTTATACAATTCCATACATCTGTGGAACTGAGTTCTTGCTGAAAAAAACACAGGGGAATACCCTGACCAATTCTAAGGGCTCCTTGAAGTAAACTAAGCTGCCAATAACAGATTTCCTCCTTATCCAGCTGAATTTTTTTGTAATAACACAGTGAAGCAAAGAAGTATTTTCATAAATGCTTTTCATAACTAATAGGTAGAAATATTATTTACTGTTCTGGTTGATAATGAACACATACTTTTGTGTTTATAAAAAGACTAATTTTCTTCAGCATGTCTTTGATTTGTAGGAGGTTCAAACACCATCAGCGATTCTTGTCCTTCAGCTGCTATGGGAGAGGTGACCTCCTTTGGCCAAAGCTGTTGAAGTGCACTGAGTTCTTTGGATGTACCTAATGGATGACAGTCCTCAGGAGCTCGCTTCTTTCTCTGAGATGCTATAAAGTTCAGGTGGGAGGTTCCCACTTAGCTGATTAGGCATATTTAGATGCTTAATGAGTGCTGCAGTTAACATCAGGGTGCATTAGATTTTTATGTGCTGTACAAGTTTAGAGGGCCCTGGGCAACAATTAGCTTAACTAGTGCTCTTGGATTTAGGCCATAAATTCCACCTAAATCTGGGAAACCAATAGTCTGAATACCATTCAATGTTCCCAATCCTTACTTGGATGTCACAAGGATAAAAGCAGTATAAGGGATGGGAATCCAGGTTCATCACTTAGCTAATTCTGTTTCCTATTGCTTGGGAACTAGTCTTCCTAAAGTCTCATTCTGGAGCTTTTGGCCTAATTCTGGGCAACCTGAGGCTTTAAAAGTCACAACAGGCAGCTGTGTGTGCTCCTTAAGGTGGGCAGGATGATTCGGGTCCTCCTCTGCTTCCAAGCAGAGAGGACTGGATGTTGTCCGGCACACATTGTACACTGAGATTGTAGTCCCATGCACATTATGGAGAACCTTAGTTCTTTCTTGTTATCTTTCTTTATTTAAAATAATAGTAATTCAGGGTGGAAATTTATTTCCCCAGACTACACAGCAGTACAGAATACATCTGTCCTATAGTGACATACATAAATAATTAGTAGTGCACCAGTAGAAGATGAAGTAGGTGCATCCACAGTTCCTTGCAAAAAGCAGGTACAAAATTCAAATTTTGAGTTGCAAAACATGAAACTGAAGTTCATGTTACATTGCTGCAAGGAAAAAAAAAATGGAAGCCATAGCTTCAATGTCTGTTACTTTAAGTATCACAGGATCATGGAATAACAGGTTGGAAGGGAGCTCTGGACATCATATGATCTGACCTCCCACTCAGAATAGGTCTCTGTAGAGCAGGTAACTCTGTCAAGTCCAGTTTTATTTTTGTTCCAGTTCCAGTGTTTGACCACCCTTGTGGTAAAGAAACTCCATATATCTAATTGGAGATTCTTGTGGTGCTATGTGTATCCATCTTCTAGTTACATATCATTGTGCATCTCTTGAAGAGTCTGTCTCCATCTTCTCTATGATCTACTATTAGGTAGCTGGAGATGGCAGTAAGATCTGTAAGAACAAGAATTACTTCTGCTTGCTAATCAAAAAGTATTGGAATTCTCCGCCCTCAAGGCATTTTTTCTTACAGCTTTAGTGATATTGAAGAGTATCTCTAAACAAAAGATTTCTGCTTTCTGAGGAACCTTTTATTTCTGAAAAGAAATCCTATTTAAGGAAACGTCCTTGTACAAGGGAGTGACAGGCAATTCTGCTGATCATCACCTACTTTTCACTTCTCCTCTGCAAATCGAAGGTCGAGAACTGTAGTTGTCAGTCTGAGCTCATGAGGAGCTGACAGGAGCAGGAGAGGGCTTTGCTGCCCACACGTGAGAAGCATTGCAGAGCTGCCTGGGTGAAATCTTTGCCATGCTAAAGTTAAAAGGAGACTTCTGCCAGTACAGGTCTTGTAGGAAGAGTAGGAAGCAGATAGCTGTTTTCCTTAAATGTGCCTTATAAGATCTCATCCATGATACTGCTGGGAGACCATACCAAGTGTGCCTGGAAGCAGAGCCCTAGACTTGCAAATGCCACAAAAAGTGAAGAAAACTCATAGATTTATACAAGTGACAACCCTCCACTGAACCCTGCACTGTAATTGCACACTGCTGTTCCTTTGGTAAGCCCTACTCAACCCAGATTACTCGTTCCTCTAATTTACAGGATTTTATTTCAGAGAGACGCGAAAACTTATGGCCTGGCTCTTTTAACCTCTCACTTCTCTGGTACCTAAAGGGAAGTGAGTTGCTTTGGATTAGGTGCCTCCTTTGCTTCAGTTCCTGATGCTAGATACAGGCTCTTTGGTTGCATTACTGCAAAGCTCTTGCACATGTGTTTGCAGTTGAATTCATGCTGAGCAATATGCCTGAGCTGAGTTAAGCTCTACTTAGAATGAATGAGGTCTCATTACCTCAGTACAGGAGAGACATGGACCTGTTGGAGTGGGTCCAGAGCGGGGCACAGAAGTGACCAGAGGGCTGGAGGGCTTCTATGAGGAAAGGCTGAGAGATCTGGGGCTCTTCAGCCTGGAGAATAGAAGGCTCTGGGGTAACTTTATAGCACCTTCCAGTACCTAAAGGGAGCTTAAAAAAAAGATGAGGGCAGAATTTTTGGTAGGGCTTCTTGTGATAGGACAAGGGACAATGGCTTTAGTCTAAGAGAGGGTAGATTCAGACTAGATGTAACAATCTTTTTTTACAGTAACAGCAGTGAAAAACGGCCACATATTACCCAGAGAAGCTGTGGATGACCCATACATGGAAACATTCAAGGTCACGTTGGATGGGTCTCTGGACCACCTGGTCTAGTGGAAGATGTCCCTGACCAAGGCAGGAGGGTTGGACTAGATAGCCTTTAAAGGTCTCTTCCAACCCAAACTATGCTATGATTCTGTGATCTAACCTCCCCCTTCCTCCCAGAGGGGCACTATAGGATACATTGGAGAACTGGGAGCTTGCTTGTTCCTTGTGCTTCTCTGGATCCTGAATGGGGCTGCCACCATACACGCAAAGTCATTAAAGTGACCTCACTGGTCTTCATCTGAGGAGCAGCACAGGCCAATTTGTCCAGCATTAGGTCTGCTTTGGAAACCTTTGTTCTTCCTGCTCATGTTGAGCAGCTTATCCTCAAACCCTGAAAAGATGACTTGATTCATATCACCAAACAAAAATATCAGGATAGGAAAACAAATATTTTTGTTTAAAATAGGCTCCGGTCGGTACTCCCCTCAATGACTTTTTGTGTATATTGCCAAATATGAGCAATGAGACAAAAACATGGCATATGGATTCTGAGCAGGTAAAAGAAGTGTTCAAGATGTATCACATTTATTTCTGAACCATTTTAGTTATGTTGGGGTTAAATTAGGAATAACTCCCTGTCAGCCAGGGAAATCACCACGAGGTAAATGTGCTAGATGAGGCCAGCAGGTACAATCTTATCATTGTTCATGTCACTCTCACAAATTCTCCTTTTTTCCCAGGTTGCTCACTAGGAAGCTTTTATTGTTAGAGTAAAAAGAGATTTCACTGCTTCTTACACATTTTTCATTCTTAGTCTTCCTATGAAGAAGTATAGCAATAGTGCCCTATTTTCAGACAGGAAGATAAAAGAATGATCTGAAAGAGTCAGAGTTCAAGCAAACTTCATCGTTCCCTTAATCCATTCTCTAGGAAAAGAATTCTTTTCTGATATGTACTCATCTAATTTATCCAATCCCCTTTTTAAATAAATCAAGCAATTGATCTACAACATTAGCCTGGAAACTGAACTACAGTCCAAAGAAGTTCACTATACAACTGAAATTTCCTCTTGTTGCTTCCCTGCTATCCCCAATTTCCATTTCACAGGAGTGCAGCAGCATGGATTTAATCAGAGATGGACTGGTGGGAATGGCTTTGAGATGAGCAGGTCCCCTACAAAACCTTTAGGAATGACAAATGTTGAAGAGACAAGCATAGATGTGGATCTGAGGTTAGCAAACCAGCATAATTTACTTATTTCTACCTGGATATATTCCATTGCCTCTGCATTTATACAATGTATAGAGGTAGTGCTGCAACGTGCAAGGAAAGCAACAATAATTCAGCCAGTTTTCATAAGCCTTTTCTCTTTTGGTGAAATATAACACTCCCACAGGCAGTGCATTAACATTATCATTTCTGTAACAGCAGTGTCTCCTGGCCCCAGCAGAGATCGCAGCTGCATCTGCTTGGAGCTACAAAAACATGTGCTAAAGGTCTATCTCTGTTTCACAGTGTCTGTGCACTTATATAAGAAAACTAAAGATATGAGGAAATCTAGTATTGCTGTCATCACTTTACAGGGAGGAGGTGAAGGGGAAAAAGCACAGTCAAAGTTACCAAGTTTCCTAAAACCTCTAAAGTCCATCTTGAAAACAAAATACAACCAGATTGATGGCCATACATTGGTAGGTGGTGATGAAAAGCAGAGGTTAATGGAAGATGGGTGAGGCATTAATAGCTTCAAAAATAAGATCAGTGACATGACATTAAATGCACGAAGTTGTACCCACGTAAGAAGAGCTTTAAAAATCAGTAAGTACAGTATGAAATTACTGCAACCACATTTAAAGCAAAAAATGTCACATTGCCTTATTTATGGCGTTTTGCATTCTCACATGTTTAATAAACTAGATGAAGGTACAAATATGCAAAGTATTTCTGTAAAGGGTCAGTGTCTCTGAAATGTGCAGTAGAATTGCAGACAGATAACCCGGCTTACCTCCCATTTTCCAGTTATGACCATTTGTTATTCTCTTGGCTTGCCTTCCACTAATGAGGTAGCAATCAATAGAAATTACAGCATCTAGAAGCACACAGAAGATTAATATTGGAAAACCGTTGTACCTATTGAATACTTCTGCCAGTATAACCCACAAGCATTGATTGCTACTGATTATATTCATGTACCTGAGCAATAGCCCAGCAAGATTCACATCAGTACGTGAGAAAGCAAATTAAAACATAAAGGTGGTCAACAGTATCAATAAAGGAGCAGTGAGGCTGTTACTGCTATCTCAGGATATTGTGAGTTAAAAAAATCTCAACCCAGTCCTTCTCCCATGGCTGTAAATGGGTTCTGGGATAGCAATAAGCTATCCTCATTGCCTTGGCATCCCTGACTGTCTGGATTCAAGGTGTCATCATCATATTATCATTACCAAATGGTTTGAGTTGGAAGGGACTTTAAAATATCTATCTCATTCTCAGAGAGACAGTGGCAGTTTGTGGTTTCTTCCTGGCCCAGGCCAACAAAAATGGAACGCAGGTATAACAAGGTAACTCCTGCTTCACTGCTCTTTGTAGTCTCTACAGTGATTTGCACAATGGAAATTAATTTGATTCCTAATGAATTTTTGGAAGAAGTCTCTCCCTCTCCCTTTTTCCTGTTTTCTTGTCCCATGTCCCATCATTCTACTGCTGCAGCCTGGAGCACACTGTGCATACTGGGTATGCTTCTCCAGCATGTTCATTTCCAAACCTGGATAAACATGTAGCCTCATGAGCAGTCTCCAACATGCCGTGAGAACTGATTGCAGAAAAGGCCTTGGCCAGCCAGTCATGGATCCTCAAGGGCACCCTGGGAAGAGCTGCTGGGAGGCTGCAGAAATACCTGCATTACTCACCCTCCTCACCAGTCAACAGGAACAGCAATACCCACTGCTCTTCCAAGGCTGGAAGCCACTGGATTTGCATACATATTGTACTCTTGGCTTCCCTCAATGCACTGCAGCAAGTGCAAATGAACATGAGAGCATACAATTACCATGAGCACACAACTAGCTAAGTAGTGTCAGAGACTGAAATGGATAACGGCTTAAACATTGCTAAGAAAGATCACCAAAGGGCTCTTGCCAAAAGAAACAGTTGCTCATCCAGCAAAAGCTCCCTGAATATACCTACTGCTAAAGGACCTTCAGATCAGATAAGTGGGTGCTATTGTCCAGCTATCTCAGGTGCAGAAGGGTGTGCATACCTGAAGCTACAACCTGGATTTCCAGATAAGGGAAGAAACTATTAAGAGACAAATCCTGTGAGATGGGATAATCCATCTTATCATGCCAGTGTCCTCCCTTACACAATGAGTCTGCTGTGAAAGTCCCTCTGGGGAACCTTAAAGACATTTTGCATCTAACCTGGGCTATTCATCTTAGATGCTAGACCATGATGGACCATGATTGATGCTGATATAATAGGCAGCTGTAACATCTTAGGAGGCATCAGAGACTCATGNGGGTGCTATTGTCCAGCTATCTCAGGTGCAGAAGGGTGTGCATACCTGAAGCTACAACCTGGATTTCCAGATAAGGGAAGAAACTATTAAGAGACAAATCCTGTGAGATGGGATAATCCATCTTATCATGCCAGTGTCCTCCCTTACACAATGAGTCTGCTGTGAAAGTCCCTCTGGGGAACCTTAAAGACATTTCGCATCTAACCTGGGCTATTCATCTTAGATGCTAGACCATGATGGACCATGATTGATGCTGATATAATAGGCAGCTGTAACATCTTAGGAGGCATCAGAGACTCATGACAGTGTCCTGTGTCATCGTCCATGGTAAAACTCCCTGTCCGAGGGGAGGTACAAGGTGTTTCCATCTGAGCTTGAAGTGCATAATAACTCATGCATTCTTTGAGTTTGCTGGGGGGGCTTCCCCTCCTCACAACAAATCAAGACCATCACTTCAAACAACAGACATTGAAGCTTCTACTACCAAGTTTCATTGCTGGATCCAGCCGGTAGTGACCATCCCACTTTAATCCCTTCTTTCTCTTCCTTTCCTTATACATTTCATTAAGTGCCATTTTTATGGTTTAATGCTGTTGTATTACCATAGATGATAACAACAAAAATGGCTGTACAACTGGTTTCCTTTGAAACAAAATTGTTCTAAAATAAACCCTACATATATATATATTTACAAACACTGATTATTCAGTGTCATTTCACTCTAATCCATCCCAAGGGATTTATTAAAAAGAACCTGGGTTACCCTCCCCTTCTGGGGCAGGTTGTAAGAAGTAGAATAAGAGACATGCATCATCTGTCAATCTAAATGTACATGGCTCCTATGAAGTTTTCCATAAGGACTTACACAAATTAAAAAAGCCTCTGCAGCTCTTAAGTAGCAGGCTATATTACACCCTCCCACCTTTTCTTTCTATTTTTCCTCTTTGTCTATTTTTCCTTGGGAAAAAAACTACATTTGAGAGAAAGCTGAAGGAAATTTCCAGTTGACTCAGGCCTTGAGAATTTCCCTCAAGATTTAATTTCTTTTTGTTCTTCTCTGCAAGCCAAAGTATACAGACTGTATGTTTGTTCAGTGTCTGCTTCTCTCCAAGTTTAGTGTTATAAGTGTTAATCTATTTAATAATTCATCTCCAATTGCAGTGACTGTTTGGCTGTTCAGATCAAATTTTTACTTCCTAAAGCCACTCCACACATTCTGGCACTCCTAAAGCCACTCCCTTCTGCTCACACTGATCAGAAGAGTTTACTATTGATTAGATCAGCTTGCATATGCTTTTTGCTCTTATTTGTTGGTATTTCAAGGGCAGAATATTTCAAGGGCAGAATTTTTGTATCTTTTTGGATGGTGCTGAGATGAAAACAAAATTGTTACATCTGGTGAGAGTTAATTATATTTCAAATCTGTTGCAATTGAGTTGGCTTGGCCAATGAATACTAAGTAGAATGTGCTCAGTGTTTGAAGACTGATAATATTCTTTTGCGGAAGTTAGTTTTGTGAGTTAATGGCTCCATGGAAGGGTAACAAATAAGCTTTTGATAGCCAGAAACCCTTTGCTCTGTACTGGATAAAAACCTGAATAGTACTGAGCCCAAATGCAACTTAGGTTTAGAGTCATTCAAGGGCATAGTGCTGGGACATGTGATCTTGCACACAGAGCAGGGGAAGGTAAGAAATCATTGTCTCCTTACTCAGCATCATTTTACACAACTGAGAATTTTAAGCTCAGACTTCCTGCTGAATAAGGCCTGAAAGCATTTAGGTTTTGCTTTTCTCTGTATCACATATCAGTTTATCATCACCTCTCAAGTATGAATTTCCTGTTTCAGGAAGGGTAGCTTTACCATCCTTGTGTTCCTTATGGGGAATCTGAGACGTGAAAAGAAGCGAAACTCTCTTCTTGTTTTCTGATGGCAGCATCACCTGGTCATGTTTCGTGACTTTTCCTTAGGACTGGATATTTTAAAGAATAAGCAAGCGAGAAACATCACTAGAAATATCTTGAATTGCCCAGCCAGGACCAGTCCATGAGGGATAGCTGGAAGGGTCCTTTCCTTCCACCCGCTGAGCTTAGACATCACATAGCAACCTGGAGCATTTTGATTTTTTGATTAATAAGTAAAAGTGGTCTTTCCTTTAAAATAATGAGTTCCTTAATTAGAAAAAAAACCCAAACATAAACAGACTGATTTCTTGAATTTTTAGCCTGCAACTAGACTTCTAACCACTTTTAGTCTAAAGTTTCGTTGGTGAACTTAATTGAACTTGAAATCTGCCAGCAGCTCTGGCACTAATGTGTCACTGATGGGGAGCAGTAACTGACAAAAGACATAACCTGAATGCAATCGGGACTGTGTTTCCTCAGCTAAAAATGTGATTGACACTTTTTATTATCGGTTGAAAAACTCAGTATCTTAAAAATGTGTGATAGGTAAACAGCAGTTTTTTACTGCATCCCCAAGCCAAAGAAGCAGCTTGCTGGGCAATTTTTTGGCAGAAAATGACAAAAGCTTACTACTACACTTGCGAACCAACTGAGAAACAGTAAAAGTGTACTGCTGTAAGAAATACACATGTAGACTAAGCTTCACTTGATCTCTGATGAAAAATAGCACTTTATATTTCAACAGTTATTTATTTTGCTAGATTTTTATGCCTGTCATCTTCAATTTCTTCTTTTTCAAAACATCTTGCTGACATTTTTTGAGAGTTTTTTCAAGCTTCTGAATTCTCATCAGCATCTTTCACACTCTCATAGTCTACAGGGCCTGAATGACAGCATTGCTGTAATGTTGTTTCTTTACATTCTTTTACCAGTCTTTATGTCTGGAAAATGATGATGTCAAAATTTATGGTATTGTCCCTTGGTGACCTTAAATGAAAAATTTGAAATAAGATTTTTAGGGTCAATTATTTTTTCTTATTCATTGTGACTGTAATACAAGAGTAAAAATAAGCAGCCAAGAAAATATACCTGGACCTAGTGTGAAAAGGCAGATTTGCTTCTTATGCAAATGTGAACCATTTTGCTGTGTAGTCTTGCAGTTATGGGATTTTAAATTGGAGAGGGGGAATCCCAAGTGTAATCTTTGCTGAGTAGGGAGAAACATCTATTGGTAAGAAGGACTGCTCATTGCTAAATTCAGAGGCAATGGTGGATAGGTGGTGTGTGTGCCAAGCTCCCTTCCCCAAGAGAGGAAATTTGTGTTAAACACTCTTGGGATGAGTTGCTGGGCCAGAGTCCTTCACGGAGTTACCACTGCTCTGCCGTGGCCACCTGGGGCTGTGCCGTGGGACAGGGCAGAGACTGGGCCTGTGGCACTTGCTTTGACTAGGTACAAAAAATAAATCCCTTGATTTAGCTCGCTGTGATTAATGCTTGGTGCTAGTGGTCATTGTCAATGATTGAAGTGATAGGGATGAATATTTCAAATATGATTGCCATCTATTGCAAATCTCCTTTACCCATTTTGGAAGAAACCTTTAAGCTTTAGGCTGGATATGCTAATGGTGCATGTTAAATAGTAGGATTAGTAAGAGGCCAGAGGCTCAGATGGGGAGAGACGGAAGCAAAACAATAAGACTTGGCTGCTGTAAGTATCTCCAAGTGGATCTGACTGTGGTATCTGTAGCATGAAGTTAGGCATGCTGCCTGGATGAGGCCAGTGGGAAGGTCTGTTGGGTTTCTGAACAGGAAAAAAAATGAACAAGTGAAGATTCATAGCTCTGAAAGAATTTTTGTGCTGTTTACTAGACAGCAAGGCAGTCATGTATGGTGTCCTCTGAAGGTTTTAAAGGCCCTGCTTGCTTTCACAGAATATTGTAGATGAAGAGTCAGTTCTCTCAGCCCATCAAGTTTTTGGTTGTCTTTTCCTAGGGATTATGCTTCAAAAAGATCCATTTCTAGGCAGCCTCATTCTCTACTACCATCCCTTTCTCTTTTGACTGTACTGGTTTCTAACAAATTAATTTCCAGTTCTATTTTGTAGATTTTGTTTTACTGTTAATCTCTCCTTAATCTGAATGCTATTTGCTGTCTCATAGTTAATTCTTCATGTTTTATATGGACCAACACCATGGTTGGTTGGTTTCTATCGGTCCTCTAGTTTTATCCCCTTAAATCTGATTTTCCTGCAACTTGTAATATATCCAAACATTTTTATCTGAGCTATCTTCTCTTCCTTAATTTCTAGTTCTACAGCACTTACTGTTTTCTGGTATAGACTGTTTGAAAAGATACAATTAAAATGACTGTCAATTAATAGAAAAACCCTTCAATAGGAGTTTGAGTTTGGGGTATTTGGTATTTCTCAGATATATTTGGCACCAGATCACTTGTCAAATACACATTACCATCTGAGTGGTCCAAGTCTGTAGCTCCTGCTTTATAACACATTTGTCATTTTTCTCCTTCTGTCACTGTTGGATGGGAATTGATCTGTGTAAGTGTAAGATATGGTCTCTCACAAATGGCTCACAAATCTCTCTCTCTGTCAAGTGAGTGCCCATATCACATAATTTCCATTAGGGAAACCTCTCAAAGGTCTGGGCAAAGCTAGTCACAGTGTCTGGAACAAACATTTTTTTTCTCCTTAGATACTGGATTGTCCAAGAGAATCTTAGCCAGACCAAAAGACAGATATTTTAAAAGTTGTTTTTATCCTAAAAAAAGTAACCACCAACTAGTATGGTTTTGCTGTGGTCTGTCAGTCTGAAATGGTCTATTCTGAGTCCTGAATGTCAAAATACATGACATTTTTGAACTGACATTTTGGGGGCATTATTTCTTTACAGAAAGTTCAAGTACATTCAACTTTCCACTTCTTTTTATCATGCAGCCAAACCCCTGAAATTTCAAACTGGGCAAAAAGGCTTTATTTTTCTCATTGTTATTGTTGTTGCTGTTATTATTATTATTGTCACTGTCATCATCCTCCTATTTAATTCCGCTTGTGTAATTTAGTTCTTACATATGTCCTGGAGCAGCAGGGTCAGTAGCCAGTAAAGATACAATTCTGTAAGTGATAGGAAAGGTATGGATCTAGGATAACTCTCATTACAGCTTTGATGCTCTTGTCAAGTCAGCTTTTCATAGCCCCACCGACACTGCAACTTTTTGCACTGCTTTTTTCCTTTTGGTCTCATCCCCACCAGTCAGGAACTCTTTAGTGCAGCAAGGTGTTTAATATAACAGTGACCCACGGTGCTGCTGTAACCTGTAAAACTATGGAACAGCATGAAGTGATAAGAGGTATGTGTTAGTGAAGGAGGTAGGTCTCTTGACGTACTTAGAAAGAGCAGACGTACTTTCACTGTCTCAGCCAAACTCTAACATGGCTGTAATTTAGTCTGTAAGTGTAGTGCCTGTAAAGCTTTACTCATGTGAAATGGAGGCCGAATTATTTTCAAAGAACTTGAAGCCTTCCAGCTCAAGAGTGCTGGGATAGGCCAAAATCAGGCCAGACGTGATGGCTTTTTCCCTTCTCCTTTCCCCCAGTTTCCATAACATTGTCGGGTGTTTGTATATATAACATGTAAGGAACTCAATGCTGTGCAGCTATTCCAGCTATTCATTATCACGCCTCCATTCCTACTGTCACCATCGTTGGGTCACTGCTTGTGGGGACAGCACACAATGTTTGCAAATGCTGTGAACTCTATATCCAGCAGCACACGAGAGCATGTCAAGCCAAAGAGACTAGCAGATCTATTGTGTAGAGGAGCCCATAAGCCAGGCAGAGGCATCCCACCTGCCATTCAGAGAGAGCCTAGGTAATGGAGGTTCATAAGGGAGGTTTTGGGTTGCCATGCCTGCTCACCCTGCTTGATTAACCAGCTCCACCCTGAGGTGCAAGCAAAATACAGAGGAATATTTCTTCCTCTTTGAGAAAGGTGGAGAAGAAGAGTGGCCAATGCATCTTTTATTACTTATTTTTGATCCTACAGTTATTGAGGCTTTACTTTGTTTTTATTGAAACAAAAGGAAATACTGTCCTGAGAGACTTAATACTCCCTGTAAGGAGTTATAGCTCTTAGAACCATGAAATCATAGAGTCATTAAGGTTGGAAAAGACCTCTAAGATCATCAAGTCCAACCATTAGCCCAGCACCACCATATTCATCACTAAACCATGTCCCTGGGCACATCTACTCCTTTTTTCTGAATACTTCCAGGGTGGTGATTCCATCACTTCCCCGTGCAGCCTGTTCCAATGCCTTATGACCCTTTCAGTGAAGAAATTTTTCCCAATATCCAATCTAAATTTCCTTGGGTGCCCCTTGAGGTAATTTCCACTTGTCCTATCATTTGCTACCTGGAAGGACACCAATCCCCACCTCACTACAACCTCTTGATGTCACTATGGACTGCTGGTTTCACAGCCCCCTCCCTCTGACTTTGCATATGGCCAAGTGCTGTCTTTGTCACCTACTTCTTCTATTTGCCTCACCTTCACATTCTCTTTTTACATGTTTTCTATCCCTGATCAAAAAAATTATTTCTTATGGCCTTCACAATTAAACATAATTCTCCTGTAATTTTTGTTTGTTTGTTTGTTTTTTTTCCCCCTGCCTGCACTTCTTGGACCCCTGGCAAAGAAATAGCAAGTGAGGTGCTTTGGTTTGAATTATTTCTTGCCTATATGATCCTCGCACAACAGAGACTGTGCAGATAGTGGGTTAGTGTGAGATAGCATTATTACTTCCTTGCACTGTGGGCACACATCATATGGAGAAGTATTCCCTGTTCATATAACAAATGGGCAGCAAGTGTCACTGCAGTCAAATATAAATCTTTGGCTATGTTTCTATGGGAAGTTTGGGAAGACTTAGCTCTAGCTTCCATAAAGAGAATGAATTCCTAAACAACCTGTGCCTCCGACACGTCAGTGACACTGCTCCAGCCAAGATGGCAAACACTCCATGAGATGGCATTGCCTGTGTGTGTATGCTCCCGTTTCCTCCCAAAAGCTTTCCAACTAGGCTGAGCAATTCAGAGGGACACTAGTTTTATCACATTGAATCTCCAGACAGCTATATAGAAAATCTGTTGTATGCATTCCTTGCCCTTGGCTGGGCTGTGATGGCTCTGTATGGCCCAAGTACCTAAGTGAGGGACCTTGAAGAGCTGCCCTGTAAAAGTTTATCATGTGATAGTGTCAGTGTCCAAAAGTTGCATGTCCTGGGCACTGCACAGGAGATTTGTAGGTAGGAATGCGGTGCTTGGAATACAGGGAGAGACATACAGCACTGCTGCCTCAGTGCTTGCAGCTGAACATGCGCCGCAGAAGGTCCTCTGATGCTGAGACATGCAGACAGCTCAGGTCAGGGACTTGTGACCCTGGATGATCTGTCTGTGCATGTATGAGTCTGTGCACATGGGGAAGAAGAAACCTGCAGATATTCTGCAGAGCCAGTGGTTTGGCTTAAGATGATGGGCTGGGACATGCACATGGATGGGCCCTTCAGAAAGCATTCGTGAGCAGTGAGATGATGCCTTGGCTGTGTGGGTCTCTCTCAGGTGTTCTGTGGTGACTTGACTCTTGTTTAAGGGAACGCAGTTGCTATATTTATGGCAGAAATTTGTGGTCACCGGGGATTTGCCTCCGTGAGCAAAGGCTCAATTAACAACTGACTTCTTCTATAGGACTATAAATTACTGCTTTCCTGGTCCCTAGTGTCTTACTTCAGGTTTTTCAATGCATTGGAATTGGTATTTGCCTTGTCTAACTTTATGCTTGCTCAGAGACCTGTTAGCCTCCACCTGTAACTCTGCTGGTTAATGGAGTGAAGCAGGCACTAAATAATGTGAGACCTTCCCTCTCCCACACCTCTCCATTACCTCTGTCTGGGGCCCATGGCCTTACTTAGGTAGCTGCTATAGTTGACAAGCTGACCACCCCTTTTCCACTCCAAATGCAGCCAGCTGAATAAGACATGGTCCTCTGGCCTCACATCCCACACTGTACCTGTTGCCCAGATCTGGTTATTCCATGGACTAAGCTTAGGCAAACACTTAAGCTCGTTTACTTGGAAATGGGCCTTCTGCCAATTGCCTTGGAGTTGGGGATCAGCAGGGCTTTTCCATATTTAACAGACACAGTCTCGGAATAGTGTTTTCCTTCTTGTTTGGTATCTCTAAAATATGACAATGTGGTGTTCATTGAAAAAAGAGGCTCTGGATACACTGCCTATGAGGTTATATTGTAAAATGGTAAGCATACTTACCTACAGCAAATGCTAGTCCTATTAAAGAAGGATTATATACAGATGAGGAGTTAAAAACTTAGAAAATATTTGCCTAATATTTTACTGGAGATGTATTGCCATTACTGAGCAACTGAGTCCCAGCAAATTGCATCCAGGCAGGCAGAGTACAGTCATTAAATACACCACCAGAGGAGAAGAAAGGGTGTTTTGGTGACTCCTGTACCATGCAATGTCCATCCAAAATCTCTGTTGTGGCTGACAGGAGTGTAAGACATGCGTTTGCCCCTAGACCCTTCAGATACATTCTGTGAATCATCAGATCAACAGTGTTCAAAACACATTCTGTTAAAAAATAGAGAAAGAAATTGGTGTTTGACATAAATTTGACACTCATGGTACTTAAACACAGTGATGACTGTGACAATTTTGCCCCATGCTTTGATTTGAAGGTCCTGAACAGCCCCTTAAACAGCTTTAGCTGCAGATGGCACATTGGCAACACCCTTTCTTGAGAAAAGGGGAGAAGACAGCAAGAAGACCTTAAAGGAGATATTTCCTTGGAGCCTGGCATGAATTTTGCTCAGAACAATCTGCTGGAGCAAATGGGTCAGGCAGAGGTCAGACAGGGTTTGGTGGTGTCACTGATGATTTTCTGCTGCAGACTAGGACTTCATGTGAGCTGTTATGGGCTGATTTTACTCTAGCTTCCGAACATCTTTGTACTTGTCTTACATATTTAAAGCCCATCCCAGAGTTTTGCAGTTTAAAGACGTCTTCAAATTGCTATTTATAGCTGATGTCCTATTGCATTTCTCTATTCTACTGCAAGGCAAAGTCTTTGGCGGTGTCAGGGAGTCCTGTTGGAAGGGAAGCCATAAGAGGGTGCAGTGAAAGCTCTTTGTCCATACATTCCAGAGTAAACCCTCAGGCTGGTTGTGTACCCGGAGACATTAGTTAATCAGTTGGTGTGGTGTACAGGCCAGCTGTATATTGGCCTCCTGCTGATGCTGTAACAGCCCTATTACTGCTACAGTTATATTAAACCTAATTCATTTTCCCTGGTTGCCACCTGCTTCTGCTTAGATCAAGCACTAATGAGCAGTTGACTGTACTTAATGAGCTTCTGCAGCAAGTAATTCAATTTCTACATTGACTGAAATTACTCATTTCTTCTGAGCACTATGCTCTGCCTCCCTGGATATTTGGCATCATTACCACCCCAGCGTTTCAGGGAGGGTCCATCTCCATCAGCAAGAGACTGCAGCGGTCGGTGCTCTACAGCCCTCCTTCACTGAGCAGGAGAGCTTTCCACACTGGTCTACAGACCAGTTCAGTTATGGCTCTTTTACTGGTGACATGTCGAGCCAACCAACCGAAGTAGGCCATTCTCTGTGGCTGTACTGTCACTTTCCTTGCAGCAATGGGCTTTGTAACAGTGCTTTTGGTGAATCCTGCTCTGGAGGGGTTATTATCGTAGTTCTTCCTGCGTTGTTCAAGATCACAGAGTCGTGGAATGGTGTGGGTTGGAAGGGACCTTAAAGATCATCCAGTTCCAACCCTCCAGCCATACGCAGGAACACCTTCCACTAGACCAGGTTGCTCAGAGTCACATCCAACCTGGCCTTGAATACTTCCAGAGATGGGATTTTTGATAATAAAGATTACTGTATGGATTGCTGATGGAGAAGAAGATCTGCTATATGCCCAGATATTTAAGAACTATTTCACACATTTCTGCTCTCCACAGGTGCTTTAGTTACTCTGGTGTCATTGCCTTACTTTGTGCCAGCTGTAAAGTGCTATGATTACAGTGAAATGAGTAACTTGCTTATGCCAGACAGACACCTAAATTCTTCTGAAAATAACTGTGAAATTACTTCCTTAAAATGGATGAGGCACTTGGAGGTATCTGTACATAGAAGTACTGCTGACCTATCTTGTATCTCTGGTCCCAAATAATCCTCCAAACTGGGCCATAGTATCTTTCAAGCCACTAGTTGTGACTGGACAGCTGAGACTGGATACCTGTCTGGCTGTCTGAAGGGATCATTAAACGGCAGGGGGGCAAATGAGAGAAGGTGACCTTTCAGGACACATTCCATGCCTGGCCAAGGCAACAGGCTGGCAAGGCTTGCCACTGCTTACTGAACTGATCATCTCACATGTTCAGCTTCCTGCAATTTCAAGTATTTTGTGTCTTCAGTGCACTTTATAAAGATTGTTTTCTAAGTTTCTCTTGCTTCTGCAGAATATAGTCTTGGGGAGTTGGCTCAGGTTGGCCTAGAGACAGGATGAAGTAGACAGTACTTTAATATGGGACCCTGCTCTGTAATGATGAGCCCTTCTACAGACTGTTTTTTAAGTGCTGCTCAGGAAAGCAACTTCACGTAGTTGCTAAGGTGGCTGGACCAGTAACTTATTGATGTGAAAAATCTCTCAGTAAACAGGCCAGCATCTCAAAAATAACCTTCTAACCTTTTTCCCCCCTAAGCTGTGCTCATCTGTATACCAACGTCAACTGTTGAATCCTCTCCCTCTTCTGAGTGTATTGGAGAAATCTAAAGCATTACAACGAATGTTTCGACGATTAACCATCCTTGTGATTATGCATCTAAAACTCTGTGGACAGCGTTTTTCTCCCTGTAGTGTCAGTTTTGGCTCCCAGAGCCATATGGAGGCTCCATGGTCTTCTGCAGACTGAACATAGCACCATCTGCGTGTCAAAAGTAGTGCCCCTGTCATGTTCCTGCCTCTGCCAGGGACTGACAATGTTCACGTGGCCTCCCTGGAGCCCACAAGCCATCTGCAAAGACATTTCTGGAATGGCCAAACCCCAAGGTTCTTGAGCTGTTTGGATCCCATAGCACAACTGAGTTTACACTCCACTAAGCTGCTCACAAGCATATAATTATTACAGTCCTTATCCCCATGGCTGTGCAGTGATGCCATGAACATGGAAAAAAGATTTAATTATTAAAAAAATCTGAAAATTAGTCACCAAGATGCTGACAATACCCAATGCACAGCAGAAGTGTGGTGAGGAGAAAGTGGCTGTACTTCACCAGAGTGAATCTTCTTGGTGGCAGCTTTCACATCAATGTGAAGTCAGAAAGAAAAAAAAAAGTGCAAAAAAGAGAAAAATTTACCATATTCTCAGTTACTTTTGAAACCACTTTCCTAATTACAGTCTTGTGTCTGTCTTGTGTGATAGATGTCATAGTGTCTCAAGACATACTAAAAGCATATTTCTCTTTTACTATTCTGCTTCGAGGAAAAAAGACAAATTATGCCTTTTGAAGAATCCATTTGCTATAAAGTGTAAAAATGCTTTAATATTAATATTTTATAATAAAATTCATGACATATTTATAAACACTCTATCAAGCATTTACAACTGAACCACAGCTGAGAGCTTGGACCGGAATAAATAAGCAAGGACACAGCTAGTATGAAATATACAGCTTAATTTTTATAATTGTGTGTGCTTTATTCTTTACACAAATGGAATGGATGCGCAGAGTATTTACACATAACAGGAGTGTAAGCTGGACAGGTGTTTTGTAAACTCCAGTTCAGATTCTGAGTACCCCACACTACAGCTGGACTGAGAAACATCCTGCTTAAGAGACGCATGCCGGCCAGTGTGCCGGATGGAGCAGCTTGGTGAGTACAGGCTGCTACACTCAGAAATTCAAACTGGCTGATTCAAATTTAGGAGCACAAATCCAGAAATTTAAGGGTTGCTATCCCACTAAGAGCCAACAGTGTTGCCTTTTTTTTTCCCACTTTTTTTTTCTTTTTTCTTTTTTTTTTCTTTTTCTTTTTTTATGCTTTTTTTCCCTCTAGAAATCTTGCCTGGGATGCTGGCTACTGCCCATTCCCAGAAACACTGCTTTACATTAGGGAAAGTTGCCTGGGCTGTAGGTCAGACCCAGAAGCCATAAGCTGTTGATGTGGTGTGAGAGATGATGGATCATCTCTCGTGCTCTTCACCTTAAAGACAGAGTCTCAAAAGGGCCAATGAGGTGGTTGTTTCTATTGCTCTTGGTGACGTATCAGTGGGGCTGAAGCCTTCTGCAAATCCTTCTGCATGGGATGTCTTTTTGTTCAGCAATTTCACAGCACGTACCTCAAAAGGATCTTTGTCCATGACTTGGCCCTCTGGGGTGCTACAGTAAAATAAGCAGGAAATAATGAGGAAAGTGCTGAGCTGCTGTTTAATCAGACGGCCTTCGTGTTTTATAGCAATGCTAAAAAATCAGTGTAATGACGAGGATGAATGTTTAACTTCAGGTGGTATAAATGGGATGGACTCCACTGAAATCAGAGGAGGGACTGAGTTTACACCAGTGGAGGATGTAGGCTAGCTCTATGCTGGACAGCTTTTAGATGTTATTTGCTGTTAGCTTTGATGTCAATTTGTGCCCTAGAAAGGGAACCTTTTTTTTTTTTTTTTTTTACCGTAATGATGATCCATTCTTATTTCTGAACTAATTGATTTTTAATGGAATAGGAAAAAAGTTTATTCCACCAAGGCATGGGCTTGAGCACTTGAATGCAGCGCACAGTGAACCGCATGCATAACATGGCAGACAAAATGTTCAAGAGGGAAAATACTGAGATTAAAAGCATGAAGGATAAAAGACCTTTTTCTGTGAACATGGCATATATTATGGCTTTAAATCTGCAGCTGAAAAAGAAGATTGAACATTATTTGTCCTACAAATATCCTCATGTGTTGTCACTCACTGAGCCCTCTGCTCAGGGATACAATTTGAAAAAGAAAATATAAAATCCAAGAAAACAAAAAATTACTACAGTTTGACTGAGCAAGTAACAGTGAAGGTGTAACACCAACAATTTCTCCATAGAAAACTAAGGTAAATAGGTAGGGGGATGTTGTATACCTCGGACACTGTCGCTGGCTCGTAGTGGTTATTAGCTGAGGTTCCACACTGCTCTCCAGGATGAGGGTTTGACATTTCAGTGCAATGGAGAGATTTCTTATCCTTGACTTTCACAGAGTGGTTCCTAGGACCCTATCCACACCGGAGCATCAAACCATGCGAGCTACAAACACAGTTACATCACAGAATATTGATCTAGAAACAGCCTTTACTACCAAAGAAATTACAAAGTGCTAGCATGGACAGGGCACCTCTGTAGGAAGGGGGATTAAGCAAGAAAGAGGCTCTTTCACTGGTTGATAGTCAGACATAAGACCAGTGAAGAGTGCTGTTTCACTGAGCCCTGTTAGCAAGCTCTCAATGAGTCAGTGCATGGAAGAATTTTTGTTTGTTTGTTTGTTTTTTGTGGCAAGGAAAAATAATTCGGTTGTAATATTGCACATCTGCAAGAAGCCAGCAAGATGTCATCATGATCATTCATGGGTGGACAAAAAGCTGTGATGATTTTGATTCTGCTTAGACCCTACGGTGCTACACACTGTGCCAGAACATGAGATATAGCACCAGGGGTGTGATCTGGCACTTTTCCTAAAGGGTCCAGCATTTGCATTTGTCTCATGTTTAGACGCTCCTAAGTCTTTTACATGGACAGAAAGGGAATCTGATTATGCTAAGATGTGTTAGCACCAATATGGACTCAGGTGCCAATTGCTATGTGAGTTTGGACCTTTTTTTTTTTTTTTTTCACCAGATGTAATTTTGCATGAGTCTTATGTTTCTCTTCCTCCTCCCACTATCACCCAGTATGATCTGAACAGCTGCAATGCAAAAATGGACTGCAGCTCTGAGGATGCTGAAACATGAAACGCAAAACATCAACGCACAAAACAAATGGGAGTACAAGTCCTAAGGGAAATAAGACCTCTCACTGCTTCTCGTGACGATTTGTTTTTAAATACGTTTTATTTAAAAAAAAAAAAAAAAAAAAGGAAGTGCAATGTCAACTCTAAATTGGAAGCACAAACAACAGACAGGGAAAAATAAATAATGTTACTACAGTAACCAAGGACTGATGGAAAAATTGATTGTACTCAGCCGTAGTGTTACTGTTCACTGTAAAGCACAGCACATGACAAAGCAAAACAGTTACTAGTAGGATAGTACCATAAAAGGCTGCATGCTGAACTAAGAAACAAAGAAGCAGATGTGATTGATTGCTTAAAACAGAGCTGAAAATTAGAATGAAGTTCCTCTTTAGTATACTTGGTTTTTCAGGTCTGGTGGGCTGTTTCCCAACCTGGGGCAATAGTATTTTGCCAGCATGGAAAAATTCATGGCTTCCAAAGATCTGGGGTCACTCTGTGGATTTCTGCAGAATTATCCAAAATCAAAGCATTCATTAACTTATATTTTGTAAAAGAAATATAAATAAATAAAATGTTTCTAGCCCTTCTGATTACAAAGCTCTTCTGGAGACTTAACTGAAACCCTTGTTTATAAATCTGTGCTGACCAGGCAAGAAAATTAGTAGTTAAAGAAGTGCGAACTTCTCAAAGTTACCATAGTAGGGCAGTAAGCTTAGGGGGCCCCCTCAGGGCCACTCAAATGCCCATATTTTTAACCCTGTCACTGCCGGTGGCTTTTGCAAACATCCAGCTCGTCGCGCTGTCTGCGGAGGTTGGCTGGGTATCCCTGTCAGCTCGACAGGGTGTAGAAATGTCAGCTTCAAATAGACAAGTAACAGAGGAGTCTATCTAGCCTTTACCCTTAAAACATCCTGAAGCGTTAGGGTTACTGTAGCCACCAGCTAAAGGCATTGCACTCCTGCACTGCGGCGGGCAGGAGTGTGGGTTTTATAGAGAACATGGTCCAGCAGCAGCAAAGGCAATTCAGTTTACTGCCACAGCATCTGTTGCAGTTGTCCCCTTGTGAGTCAGAGTGTGGAACAGCATCACCATACAGAGGAAGGGCAGTGTGAAACAAGAAAAAAAAACACACCTCCTTCTCCCCTTCCATGCACCCCAAACTGCAATTCCACAGACTTTCCCCAAATCCCTCACAAACATCCATTGCCTCAGATTTTGTTTTAAGACCCTTGTTGACTGTGAAATGAATGAAGATATAGGTTAGTTGGTGACCTACCTGCAAAGAGAGGAAAGATCAAATATTTTTGCTATCTCCTTCAAGGAAACAGGAAGAAACACAAAACATTTGGGGGTGAAGGGTGCCTCCCTCCCAAGAGAGACATTATTAACTGCATTTAAGCACAGACATCCCTTCCAAGAGATATATTAACTGCATTTAAGCACAGACATTTTGTTTCTGAATAGTCATCCATTTCAATTTAAAGATGCATTATCCTTTTGTGTTCAGAAAAGTCGTACAGGGCAGTCAGTTCAAGAGATCTTTCCACAGGAGTTCATCATGATTAAATAGAGGCAAGGGAGAGGATTAAATCGAAAGAAAAACAAAATGACAACTACAATTTAAGGAATTGTCTTGCTTGTCATTAATAATAGAGAATCTGTTATGGAAAAGGGATAATGCGGCTTGATGGTCCTCTTTACATTTTACAGTCGCACAAGGGTGTAAATATTTAATCTTTCAATTAATTAATCTTTACAAAATATCTTCACAAAAACATTTTTACCTATAGAAATTAGTTTCTATACATCAATATACTTTTATTTTTATAAATTATTCCATCTTTAAGTGCCTTCTATCAATATAAATGATAAAATAGACAATCAAAAATTTTAAAGCTTTTCCCAGTTGTATTCCTCCTTGTTAACGTAGGTGCTGTGAATCCTCATACATGTGTATCCACATGGGAATGTGTTTGTGTGCACGTGTGTGTGATGTGAAATGCTTTCCATCCTCTCCCACCCTCAAACGCCATTAAAATAAACCATATTGTTATTAGTTCCTGATGCAATAGTATTTCCAAAGGGGAAGAAAGAAATGCTTGACTTGGTTTCAGAAATCAAAAGATGTGCATAGTTACCAAAGTCGAGGTGTACCAACTACAAATATGCAATGACAAGCTTAGAATGGGACCCACCTCCCAGTCAAGTCACAGAGAGTCCTAACAGTGACCTCAGTAGGAAGTGGACCAAGTACTAAAAGCTTGATTTTGCAAGGTGCGTGTTGCCCTGATCTAGCAAAATGCTTAAGCCTGTGCTTAGGTTTGAGCACATGAATAGTCCTACTGGAACTGATGGGAATGAACGACAGAGGGAAGGATCACAAGTGCCTCCAAGTCAACAGGCTACTCATGTGTAGGAATTGGGGTCAAGTGCTGAGCGCCTTGCAGGATCAAGCCCTATATGAGGTTCAAGAGCTGGGAACTTCTCTTTAAAGCAATCAAAACACTGAGCTCAGCCATTGAAATCGATCAAAATGTCCACATGGGCACAGGAGGTGGCTAGCTCCCCTTGACAGAGGGTCTCCGTGTCAAAAGTTTATACCTACAACTGGTGCTCTGAGCACACAACAGATTTGCTTTATATGGTAGAAGTCTTTTTGTTCCTACCCTTTGACCCATCAGTGTCCTTCATGGCTTCAAACACTTTGTGTTGTACATTCATCAAAATTCACATTGACTGCAAAGAACATAAATGCAACAAAAACAGGAAAGCCTCCAAATAGTATATTATAGTTTTCTTCTAAATATTCTCCCGTCGTAATCAGAGGTGCAGTGGCTAATTTATAATTTTTCCTTTGAAGGAATCCAGATGAAAGGCCCAGACTGTTCTTCAATTACAAGTTTGCATTGATTATATATATCTTCTAAGCTGTCTCCTTGGACAATAGCTGCAGTAGAGAAAACATAACAATACTTGTTTTAATTGATAGATACAGCATTCAGTGTCGGCAGATTTTCAGCACACTCATAGATATTGATAGAATGAGAAGGAATACCGGCATACTGTGATGTCAGGTATGGAAAAGTCATACCCCTACAAATGACAACCAAGTTCAAACCAATGGCACCTGTCTATGACAGAGACCCATCCCATTGCTTGTACTGAGAAGACCGAGCCAGGTTAGTTCAGAGAATCAGCAGTTGTGTCCTAGGGGAGGGCAGCATGGGAGCTTCCCACTGTTGTAAGTCAAGCCTTACATTCCAATTGATTTAGAAGCTACTTCAGCAGTGGGAAGCAGCAGATTTACAACCTGTTCTTTTTCTGACCTGATTATGATAAACTCATTCTTGGTTGCAAAAGTTAACTAGATCAGCCCAAGATGACAGAAGGTGAAGCATCATCAACACAGAACATAGTGGTTTTCTCCTTAATTCAGTGTCGCCCCTAGCAGAAATCTGGAGCTGCAGTTCAGAAGATGTACACTGTCAGCATATGGAGGGACAACTGAAGGCTTCTGGCAGCTGTACACAAATACCAGTCCCCTGAGAAGGGAGCTTTCTAAACCTGCCCAAAGGAAATACAAGTCTTAAAAGAGCAGGTCCTAAATCTTGCTTTTTTTCAGGTCAGGAAGAAGGTGCCCTTCTCTTTCCCTCCCATGATCCATAGCTTGAGCTCTTGAACTAATGAGGAATTTTTTTATCTGTTCAAATGCAATGATGCAACATTTTTTCTGACTTCATTAAAAGCAGTTTTGGGTCAGGGAGGGAATCAAATTCATAGAATCATAGAATTGTGAAGGTTGGAAAAGACATTTAAGATCATCAAATACAACTGTCAACCTAGCACCACCACCATGTTCACCATTAAACCATGTCAAATGCCATAGACACGTATTTTTGAACACTTCCAGGGATGGTGACCACCACTTCCCTGGGCAGTCTTTTCCAATGTTTTACAATGTTTTCTGTGATTTTTTTTCCCAATAGGTAAACTAATCCTCCCCTGACACAACTTGAGGCCATTTCCTCATCCTTGTCACTTGTTACCTGGGAGAAGAGGCTGACCCCCAACGTGGCTACAACCTTCTTCCCGGTAGAGAGCAACAAGGTCTCCCCTCAGACTCCTTTTCTCTAGCTGCTTCTCATCAGACTTGTGCTGCTTCTCATCAGACTTGTGCTCCAGACCCTGCCCTTCTCTGGACATGCTCCAGCACCTCAGTGCCTTTCTTGTAGTGAGGAGCCCAAAACTGAACACAAGATTTGAGGTGCGGCCTCACCAGTGCTGACTACAGGGGTACAATCACTGCCCCAGTCCTGCTGGCCACACTATTGCTGATACAGGCCAGGATGCCATTGGCCTTCTTAGCCACCTGGGCACACTGCTGCTTCAGCCCTCCCAGGTCATTTTCTGCTGGGCAGCTTTCCAGAAAGTCATCCCTAAGCCTGCAGTGATGCATGAGGCTGTTGTAACCCAAGTGCAGGACACAGCCCTTTGCCTTCTTGAATCTCGTACAATTGGCCTTGGCATAGATATTCCTTCAGGACATCAAACTTTTGAGGAGGCAGGTGCCTCAACTGCTCTTGAATTTCAAGGAAAGAACAATCTCAAGCCAGAAGTTCTTACTCTGGCACACTACACTGATAGGTACTCTAGGCCAGAGAGGAGATCATCCGCTTGTTTTGAAATAAAAGACTATATCTTGGGGAAAGAATGGTATTAATAAAAACATACCTGTGAAATATTCTCCAAATTCTTGTTCTAATTTAATTGCTCGATCATAGGTTTTCTTTGCTTGCTCCTCCGTAAGACGTTTATTCATTTCCCTAGAAACACAAAGGAAGTAATCAAAAAATTTAAATTCTTGCTAAAACAGCTTTCCAAAAGGCATGTTCAACTGAATCATGGATTTGAATTGAGATTGATACAAGAATCAACCCACAAAATTCTTCCATCAGTTCACGGACAGTTTCATATTTTCGATTTAAGTTCATTCTTATGTAACACAAAACTACTTTTTCAAACCATTTCCCATTTCACAGTTTTCCACTAAATGTTTGTCTTGGGTTCACTACTTTACATTACCAAACAAAATAAAAGGCTTGAATCTGGTAGCCACTAACTGAGATAGATTTGAGACATCCGGAACCCATAGGTAAATTTGGGCTCCAGGGCATCCCATAGTCTGAGCACTCAGTACTCCTGCCTCCAGAGCTGAAGTTCCTTCAGGAACTTCTCTGTCTCCCAGACCCAGCTGGCTGTCTCAGCTGAGTAAGATTGTACAGACTGCTTATTGGGTACCAATAATGTAAAAACAGAAACAGTCAGTAACGTTCTGGTTTTCTCAGTGTTATTTGTTGGAGCATTTCCGTTTCAATGGAAAACATTATTTAATAACTTTAAGAAATGAGTTGTCTTGCCTGTACACACTCAGCTTTTAATACCACTGTACACTTTCAATGAATCAAGCTTATACTCATTCACCGCCTTACACTTATATGCCTGCAGATGTCCAAATTAATTATCAATGATAGAGTTCGCTCATTCTAGCTTTTTTCCCCAGCATTGATTAATTTTTCTTAAAACATGATGGGAATTTTCTGAGGCAACCAGGAAAGCAAGAGAGGGGAGCATCTTGTGTTCTGCATAAATCTGATTTAATGCCTTGCACTGAATCATATGATTATGTGGTAATGGGCTGTATACAGTATGGCATGGGCGATGCATGTAGGAAATTACGTGCATTATGGTGCATAAAAAAATGATCTATGAAGTGCACAACAGTATGAACTTGCTACAGCTAACTCCCACCTGGCTACTGAAAAACACCCTGGAAGGTGTCCATGATGCAAAAATGTATTTCTAGAAATGGCTTAGAGCTGCCTACCTGTATAACTAACCACACAGCTGGGAACACTGCTCAGAAAAATCTCTCTGAAAGTACTAAAGCAATGGAGAAAGAAGGTTTATAAAATGAAGGTATGAAAGATTTCTTTAAAAATTTATGATAGTAATTTTAGATTATATAAATGGGTTTAACATTTGCCAATCTGTGTGTTGTCCTGCTAAATCCGTAATACTACTAATTCTATTAAATGGAAAGATTGCTGCCTGATTAAGTTCATGTGGACTTCTTATCATCTACACTTCTTATCATCTACACCTACCTGAACATCTCTGTGGGTGACTGAACCAAAACTCTGTATTGAAATGGGACATACCATTGCAAAGTAATAGCCAAACTTAAAATTTTTGTCTTAAGGAAACTCAGCCAATACTGTAGTGCTAACAACATCCTCCTCCTTCCACATCTATTTCTGGTAAATTTCTGAGAAGTCTTCCTCAAGATCTTTGAATAGCAGAAGAGATAATGCAAATAAAGATACAAACAAGTGTTTATGATAGGAAGTACTTTGAAACAGGTAGAAGCTTGCCTTACACTTTCAGATTGTAGATTTGCCTGAGGTATAAAACTGTGCTAGTGGTATTCATGCCTCTGGCCATCCTGTGCCATCAGAAGGGAGGATGAAAAGGGGGGAGGACTGTGATGTCCACTTTTCATGATGAATTAAAGGTGCTGTCATACCGTAGTCCCGTTTATTTTTATTTTTTTTTATTTCCTAGTTGGGGACGTGCACAGCTGGTGAACTCAAAATGATCCACCAGGCATATATGCTACGGTTTTCCTCCTCTTCCAGTGAAAAGCTCACCCAGGCAGGGTCTTCCTTACTTCCATTTCTCATCCCCATGATCTCAACACTTTTCTTCCTCTAGAGACAAAGGCTGATTGAAGGGTACCAACAAGGATGCCTCTGGGAGTAAACCAGGTGGAGTTGTGTAGGGATGGGGACAGAGGAAGGGAGGAAGAACAGAAGGAAGGGAGGGAGGAAGGAGTGATGGAGCAGTTTGTTCACAGCAATGGCCATGTGTTCTGATTGCTTTTACATCCAATAGCCCCTTTTATTCTTCCACTGCCTGTGTCAGTTAGGCATTCCCAGAAAACCTGCAATAACCAAGTTGCAAGTGAAGGAGCAAGCTTAATTTATGCTCCCTTCACTCTTCTTACCTCCACTGTCAGATGGGTGCAAAGGAGCGTATACACAAATCAGAGACTACAACTTTATGTGCTAATTTAGCTGAAAGATAAATATTTTCTCATGGTTTCTCTGCATCTTGTGATTAGCAATTTTTTGTCTTTTATGTTTTGACTTTGCTACTACAATAACTTTCAACTCATTTGTATAAACAAGAGTAATAGTTATGGCAGATAAACCTATAATTTTTTGTGTTACAGTAGTTACATACATAATAAAAATGGAATCAAACAATCATAGAACCATTTAAGTTGGAAAGACCTACAAGATCATCAAGTCCAACCTTTGGTTAATCACTTTGTCAACTAGACTATTGCACTAAGTGCCGCGTCCAGTCGTTTCTTGTTTTATTGCCCTGAGTGAAATATTAACATCGCTTTGGTTCAATAATAGGACGAATGTCATAATATTTTGCATCTTCATAACACCATTCAGTCAATCTGTTCAAGAATTTGCTGTTCTAAAATCAACTCAGTGAAGCCTTTATCTTATTGCCGCTTTTCTAGTTCTGCCTGATGTATTTTTCAGAGTAAAGGCCACTTTTATTTATTTTACTTTTTTTTTTTTAAATCACTCCAGAGGCAATGCCAGCATTAAACAAAGAATGGAAATGTTTTATGAATGGGAAAATTGTACAGTAAGATCTATGGTAAAAGAATCAGTGTAAAACGTAGGCTATCAGATGACCCTTCTTTTATACAGAACCAAAAACAGAATACAACTGAATTGTAGGGCTGGAGGAAATGCCAGGAAGTCATCCAACCCGAGATGGCTTTGGTCAGGACAGGGCTATGTAAGTACCATATACTGTGCATCATTCCCTGTAATGTGACTGGACATGCAACAACCTCGTTGCCAGAAGGCAGGGCCATGGACAGTGCACATTCACGGAGTGGGTCACGTTGCCATTCTCTGGCTCTGTGACCAGTGGCTGTGGGCACACAGTTACCATCACCAGACACGGATCTGTCACAGGAGGGCAGGTACCTACATTTTACCTGTGAAACACATACCTATGGCCTTTCCTGGAATTTACAGAGCCTTGGGTGAGGGGAAGGCACAGAGTTCAAAATTTCATTCCTCTCACAGCCAATTAAGCTGATAGCTCTTGCAGTACCGTACGTGTACATGGAAAACCACTTGATAACAATGTATTTTATCCTGAGCTTTAACCGGTATGAAGATCCATTGCATATTTCCTCCTCAGCCTTTTCTTTGTGACACTAGATAATGTTCATTCCTCCTTCATCAGCAGAGTGGAATCCAGAACCAGGCCAGCACTCCAGCTAAGGCCTCATCCACACCCAGTAAAACAAAATAGCTGTCTATTGTGTCCTTACACAACACTAATATGAATACAGCCCGCAGCGGCAGTTTCCTTTTTTGTAACCACATTACCCATCCATTCATATTCCTGTGTAATCCTCCCCAACTGCCAGATGCTTTTCTGCAGTGCTACAGCTTAATTATTCCCTGTTTGTACTCATGCATTTAATTTTCTCTCCTTTGTGCTGTATTTCATCTTACTGATCTTATACTGAGTTTCAATCTTATCCTCCAAAGTCCATGTCACCCCGGTCAGCCTTGACAGCATGAAGTAGGTGCTTTTTCTTTGTTTTAAGTGTTATGTTGGTCCCTCTCCAGTCGCATGGCTCCTTGCCTATCCTCTTACAGATCTTCTGGCCAATGAAGGGCTGATGAAGAGGCACACATCTCAAATCTGGTACAGGTTTAACTCTCTGGTTTGTGCCCTTGACCAGACTCTACACCTCAGGAGCACCAGAGGCTGGAAAGGACAAGCCATGCTGCACAAGATCTTGGTGAACTTGCTGCACAAGTTGGGGCAAGTACAGTGAGCACTGGCAGGGAGTCCTTTATGGTCCAGCATGTAAGCCCCTATGTCCCAGCATGAAAGGTTCCAAGGCAATTCTGGTTTGTTCCTTGAGATGCCAAGCTGTGAGGACAAGTCTCCACAGTTTCCACTTCCTCTTGCTGTTACTAATTATAGAGAACAGGTGAAATGTAGACTCAAGACCTGTGTGGTGCCACTTGAGACTGTAGGCTGAAAAATAAAATGCTTGAAGAAGTTTATACTCACATCAGAGGCTCCCATGATTTAGGCTTAATGAAGATAGCGATGGGATAGAGTTGTGCAACTTGTAGTCGTTTGATAGCATTTCCTGACACATCAAGTATACAGTGCTTGCCCTGTTGGAAGCAGAGGAGGATGTGTTTACTTTTGTAGAGTTTGCTGCAGATCAGCCAAAAGATAGGAAGCAATTCTGCAATGCAGTGCCCTGAAATGGGACCGTTACAGGAACACCAGGGAAAGGAGGGAGCCCAGGGCACGCACTTCACTTCTTTCCATGGCTTTGGTGCTAATATAAAATATACACTGGTGATACTGGAACAATCTTTGGTTTTGTTTTTTACTGGGATGAAATTTGCAAGTGCAGGAGGATTTTCTTGAGATGAGGAAAATCAGTTCATAAAAGCAATAGGATGTCTATGTTCTTACTGGTTAAATAAGATCTTGTTTATGTCAAAGACTCCTTGTGTCACCTGAGGCAAATAAAGTAATCTTTCTGTGGTTCATTCCTTTGCCTCTGTGAAAGTGAGGTAAGTTTATCTAACTGTCTCACAGAGGGAAGAGGAAAGGTTGTTTTGGGGTGTACTTGAAGCACTGTGTTAGAACCCCAAATCTATGGCACTACAAGCAAGTACAGAAAGTGTCAAGGATGGGGTCATTCAAAGTCAGAGACTCCATTTGTGGAGTCATTATAAAGCCTATAAATATTAGGATGCTGTTTTGCAGATACTTTCTATTTTTGACAGAGAATCATGGCAAGGACACTATGTAAACAAAGTAGGTCATATTGCATATGCAATAAAACCAGCGTCAACCTACCCTTTCTGCCACGAATCTCACAGACTGGACACTAGTTCCATATAAATTATCATTGTACTGCCCAGCTTCTATAAATTTGTGCTCTTGGATATCTTTTTCCATTTGTTCTCTTGAAATGACAAAATGATAATCTCTTCCATCCACTTCATAGTCACGCTTTGGCCGTGTAGTATCTGCATGGAACAAAAGATAGAAGATAAAGAAGCCTGCAAAAACATTTAACACAAAAAATGCAGCAGTGAAGGCTTGCTCAGTGGGAAATGCTGGGTCTGCTCCAAGTGGAGACACTCCATAACTGAGAGCAGATCTTTGGCTACTACATAGTGTTTTCAATGGAGTTATGACAATAAAGTCCTCTTTTTGTAGTAATACCTTTTGATGTTTACCTCCAATCAACACAGGCTAAAATAAAATTGGATTTTACCGGAATTCCACTGTTTTTCAGGAGGATCACACACAAAACTCAAACATAAAATGCATTCCAGACTGTAAATCTAATGTTATTATGGTGATAAAATGAATTGTAATCTCATCAATTCAATTTAGCCTTATTTATAAACCTGATGCTGTTCTTATATCTAGTAGTTTTAAGTTAGTATATTTGCAAAGACAACAGTTTAAAATGCAGTACATCTGCAATCATGGCCTGAAACAGACTGCAAGCTCTACTGATCCAAGATACAAATGCTCTGTTTGTTTTGAGGCCCAGCACTGCTTTCAGATTCAACAATCTAGATCTCACACAAATCACAGATTAGTCTATTTTTATAGGTGGATGCTGTGCAATTGAGCCAAAACATTTTAAATTTTACCAGTATGTCAAACTTATCTCTTATTTAAGGAACCATAGATTAAGTGATTACAAAACTAAGTTTGTAACTAGAAGGTTCCTTGCTTAAAAAATTCTAGAGCTTTTGAGACAATTCTTTTGAAAAATGTTTTCCAGACCTTCAAAACTTTTTTTTTTTTTTTTTTTTTTAGATTTTCTCCTTTCCCCTTTTCTCTCTCATGGAAAAATGACCTTTGAAAAACTCAACTATATATAGTTTATAGATACTGCTGTCACAGAAATTTACTTAATGTGTGGCACCGAGGGATACAGTTCACTCAGCTGCAGAACTAGGATTAAAATCATACTTACGTGGTACACATGACCCAAATTTATCAGGGAATTCAGATATCAAATCATCGTTGATCCGATCTTTCATAGGACCCAGAATAATAACCGGCCTGGTGTAATTGACTGAACAACAAAAAGAAAGGCACATTTTGATGACCTTACTGGCAATAATAAATAAATTTACTCAAATATGTACTAACCAGAGCTGTTGTCTTTATGTATGAAGTGAAAACTTAGGTGCACATTTTATTGATGAATGTTTTATTTATTGACATGGATAAGGAAATGGAATTAGTACCACCGCAGAGCTCTGTGATGGTCCATGAACATAGCCCAGTGACTATGTGGAAACGTGTATTTGCTCTAACTCAACAAGGCCACTCCCAAAGGGTTACAGATGGACTCTTCCATGAGGCATGGGAAGGCACTTGTAGCATTTGTTTCTTCTGTAGGTATACAATTGCATCCCCAGCTAAACGAGGTGGGTGCACTTCCAGTTTCAGCTGCCTTCCCACAGGTTCATCTACACTGACTAGAGTCACATATCACACGAAAAGTGAAATAATAAAGGCTTTCCATGCAACAATATCGCAGTAAATCTAGAAAATTTGCATCAGTACTTTGTAGACTGATTACTGTATGCACTAGTAAAGCCCATGAGAGTGTAGTGGGGAGAGTCCTGGGAATATTAGGAAGTGGGGGCTTCCAAGGAAGACCCTTATATCATTATTTTGTATATGATAGGCTGAGTGTCCAAGAAAAAGAAGCCACAGAGAATCTGGGACTGGCACAGCAAGGCTTCCTGCTCTACTGGCCCCCAAACTGTGAAATGAAATACATAAGGAACAATGATAGAAAAGCAGATGAAACTTACTTTCCTGTCTTGTGACAGGTTCATAAGAAAGGATGCAGTCTTCTTGGCCTCCTGATGAGAAAAGAAAGAGAAGAGATTGAGGCTGACAAGAAGCATGTCAAGTACTTAAGTTTGATCAAATGCTTCACATAGAGACAGACTGAGTTCAACACTTCTCTCGGATAAGCCTCTCACCTGAACCATTCCAAAGTCCATCATAACTTCCAGGTATGGAGAATGTTTTTTTCCTTCCCCTCCCTCCCCTGCCACGTGTTTCAATTCTATTTACTGAAATTGGGCTTTTTCAATTCTGGGCACAAGGCTTTATTTATTGATTTGATAGCAAGGCTGTTTACAAGGATAGTGCAGAAATTTACTATGCAATTCTTTCTCTTGTCCTATTGTTAAGGGCCTGACATGTTGCTGCAGAGCAAAGCCACAGGCTACCTAGATGGAGCACTTTTTATCCATATAAAATATCTATATATCTATATTTCAGTTGATTGTTCTTCTGTGCATAGTCTCTATAGCCTAGTTCTTTCACAGCCTAACATCTAGCTATGAGCTATTTTCTGATCCTTGTTCTTTCCCTGAACACAAATCACAGACTCACAGAATGGTTGGAGTTGAAATGGATCTCTGGAGATTATCTAGTCAAATCTCCTCTTCTAAAGCAAGTTCATCTAGAACAGGTTGTACAGGATCATATCTAGGCAGGTTTTGAATATCTTCAGAGAAGGTCTCACAGAATCATATTTTACACACTTATCCTCCCTCTGCCCCTGTTAGGACAGTGTCGTTTCCTTATGGTGACATTTAGCGAACTAAAGCAGAGAAATTTGCTATGAAAAGCAGAGAAATTTGCCAGGAGAAACAAGTGGCACTATATGGACCACAACTTGGGTGCAGGTGTGCAGTCCTGATGCATTGCTGTCCTCCCATCCAAGGGACTGCAAGAGGAGAGGGAAGAGGATTCTTCGCCTAATGCACGAATAATTCCTGCACATTACCCTTTCTGGGTCACTGCCACATACTTGGTACCACGTGAGGGCTCTGGTAAATTCTAAATATGATTTAGACTTAGGAAAGTTTAAAATGATGATTTTATTTTTTACTTAGTTCAGGGTTTGTCTTGGAGAAGATCCACAGATGGCATTTTGCAACTAATTTAGATACTAGAGAAGAAAGAGTATTATAAAGCATACCAGTGCTTTATAAACCAGAAAGGGTTACCCTCATTTCATCTGCTTTTGTGCTCATGAGCCTGTGTTACATTATTCTGGTGGGCTTCTGCCAAACCAAAGTATACACATACAGGGGAAGACTGCTATCTGATGCCTGATGGAAATAAATGTAGGATTTAGAGGTGGGTACACCTCACCCTGAAGTAGTCTGACCTCTGTCTGAGTCACCCTTGAGGCTCCATCAACTATATCATCAAGCTTTGTGTTGGATGCAATGCCTAGCTCCCAAGAAGGTACAAAACTTTCCACGGTTTAATCTTAAGCTGATTCCCACGCCATGAGACTAATATATTGATAGATTTTTTTTTTTGGCGATGTATTATCTAAGTAGCTGTGATAAATGTGTAAGAAAGCTTTTCAAGTAAAAATAATGTTGTGATTGAGGACAGTAACAGGAAAAGCAAAGAAAAACTGTACTGGTGTGTTAGGAGAGAGGGAGAACTGACAGTTGACTTACGATCAACTTCAGCCTAGCAATGTTCCTGAAGCAGCAAAGGAGAAAACACAATTTTTAATAGAAAGAAAAGCTTAGACAGCTTTTGAGGACAAGGCCACATAGTGTATGAGGAGTGTGGATAATGGATTTTCTTCTCTATTTGCAAATATTTGATATTGTATCCACTAAACTTTGGCTTTTTGCAAAAAAAATATTATTGTTACACTGGTTTTCACGTGTCAGATATATCATTTACCCTTCAGTTTCTCTGGAAATTTTAGGGGTGATGTAAAACTCAGGGTGTCTCACTCCACTGGAGATGAAATGATTCACTCTCCAGGCTGGACACAGATGCTCCTGCACTGCCTTCTCCCCATCCCTCAGGAGCCAAGGCTATATTTTTCAACAGCCTGTGAGAGTCAGTCTTGGAGTGGATGATGAAGCCATTATATACCAGCCATGTGGAGGGGCGCCTGTTTGTATGGATACAATCCTAAAGTTGAAAATATTTGTTTCAATGGCACACAGATTCACAGGAGGCGTTTTATTTCAGCTAATTTCAGAAACCTGAGGTGTGAGTGCTTGTGTCTAAGCTAGTCCCTAAGTTCCATTTGGAGCCAATGGCTGCCTACAAACAGGCAAGGGCTTATTCTAAGACATGAGTCATCTGACCCATTTCAAATGTCTACTGTGTGGTGAGAGAAAAAGTCAGAAGGGTGTGACTGTCTCCATTGTCCCATAACAGCAGAATCTCATGGGAGTGACAGCATCAATAGCAACTTACAGAAAACAATCACTCTGGCACTATTGTTCAAATTTTTTTCCCCCTGTGAATTAATATTTGGTTTTGTCAAAGATTTATAACCAGCATTGATAAGCTAGCAAAGATTTTACCTTCTCTTTTACCCAGTATCTGGCAGAGATGTCTACGTGCTGAAGTTGTCGCTATATCCACACTGTAAGTAGGGAATGGGCTATGGAGACAAACGAGCATGGTGTTTTATGGAAGACTTGTGAAGCTGTGGCCATATTGAAAGCAAAGAAAGCAAAGAAAAATTCTCCAGCCTACTCAAATTGTGCCGAAGTTTAAGCCTTTGGAAAGGGTAGCATCAAGTAAAGAGAAACTTTGAGGCTGATTGTGATACACAGGGACTTAAAGACAGACATCTTCCTGAGCCCTGAGTTCCAGAGTCAACATGGAATGCAAATATGGAGGAAAGCTTCACCATTTCCACTATTTTTCTTTTCTGGAAAAAAGGACTCAGGAAGCTCAAATTTCTAAGTGAATAAAATCCTGGCAAGTATTGTCCAGAAAAAATCCTGTAGGTCCTCAGAAGCTACTATACATGTTAACTGTACCAGATGGTATTCTTTAATGATCTCGACACTGTCAGTACTGCATGGTTTTGAAGCAGTCCATTAAGTATTAAGTATTAAATGAAGAGGTCTAGAGTCAATCAATAATCAGATTGCTATAACCTTGCAATGGCTTTGAAGTGTGAAATCCAGCAGGACACAGGCTCTTATTTATCACGTGCCTAAGCCTCATTTACCACCCACATTAATGGCTTAATTAGCACAGGTCGGCTGTATTGATCTGAGAAATCTCCATGATATTTAACAGATAAAAGAGGAAAAAGCAAAAGACTTTTCTGCAGGACTTTGGCATAATCCCTTGTTCTTCAGTAAAATGCCATGAAGTAAAAAAGAAAATAAATAAAATAAGAAAAGACAAGAAAGAAAAAGGAAACTTTCCTAAGGGTAATATACTTAGGAGTAAAATTATTGGAGGGCTTTCACTTTCCCAGGACACTCCCTGCTTCCCTTTGTTCTTGGTTTGCCTGGTGGTGATCTCTCATGCTTGAGAAGAATAACCTGAAGTTTGTTATAACTCATAGTCTCTATAAACTGGGCAGAGAGGTCCTGCACAGCCAGCTAAGTCTCATAAGGACTACTAAATTCAATTTTTTCAAAGGATTTTATAGGGTTTCAGATGGGTAGCCCTGAAGTGGATTTAATGTATGTCTCTGTTTTTCCTTTCTGATTAGATGCCAGAGAGTCTGTGAAAGACTCCAGACAAGTTTCAATGTAGATCAGTTTCATGTAACCCATAAAAAGGCCCCATTTCCTATTATCTTCCCACAGCATCCAGAACTTCCACAGCGCTGGTGCAATTGCACCCATCATGTGGGTAATGGGGCAGGAGAGCTGCCGTGGGCTGCTGTGGGGCAGCCACCACATAGATTTTATCCCTCCCTCATCAGGAGGGTGGATTCCCCCTTATGCAGTGGGAATCCATGGATTTTGGCATCCTATTAATGTCTGTAAAAACTGAAATGAAAAACTCTGTAAAGGGGTCTAAGGAGGTGACTAAATGAAAAGTACTACTAGTGAAGACAGTGAAAAGTTATTTATGATTTCAGAAAAATAAAAGAGAATTTTTGGGTTCATTAAAATTGTTTTACTAATGGTGGTGGTTGCCATTAATACACATATGAAATACTTGCAGATGGGCCAAATTAATTTAATTTTTGAGCTCTTGCCTGAATTTTGTTGCACAGCTGGATCTAAAATCAAAGCAGGCTTATTTTTCTGTCACCATCTATTTAGGTTTTGAGCTAGTGTCTGAATTACCTGAGCTGTATTTGCAAGATCTTGGAGCAATCAATTTCTTGCTTTGTTTCATCTGCGCAGACTGCACTGAGCAGTCAATATCCCAGCCTCTGTTTGGTTCAAAATCTCTTTCCTGGGCCTCTGTTTATGTGTATAAATGCAAGAATTTTGGAAATATGTTGAGATCTATGAAAGGCTGGAAATGCACTATGTAAAAAGATCATCATAGTCTGAGAATAAACTTATGATTGAAAAATCGTCTGTGGGCACTATATGTTTAAGATCAACATAGCTGTGGGGGTATAAAATGAAACTTCAATACTTGAAGTATTCAATTTGAGCATACCTGAATAACATAGTAGTTCTTTGGAGCAAATAGAAGTGTCCTTGTAAATCAGTAGCCAAGCACAATAACCAGAACTACTTTAACCTTGCTCTGAATCTTCAAATCTCATTAGAAGAGTGACTTGCTGATTTGCTGACAGAGAGTAAAATTTTTTGTTCCTAACACTTTTTCTTATTTTTACCTTTTAGTTGTGTAATGCCCCTCTGGGTAATTGGTGCCAGCTGGCTATACAATTAGGCTAAACAGATGCAGTAATGTGCATGTAATTTTGATGACAGCTGTAAAACCCTTTACTGACCTACGTGTAAGAGTATTACAACACATATGCAGGAGATAAACTTGAAATTCATGGCCATTACGAACATCGCGTCTCGCAAAATAAAAACTGATGAGCCTACGGTAAAAAATACAAGCTTGACTTGAAAAAGAAATCAGAACATTTTATGTTACACAGCTTAAAATAAACTTTCAATCATGGTTTAATTAACTGGTTAAGGGATAAGTCAAAATTGGCTGTATGTACCCTTATCACAAAAAGTACAACTTTCTGCTAGACCAGGAATTTATATACTGCTCTGCAAACTGGGATTTACTGCTGAGAACAGGAGCAAATAAACTAATCTAGTTATAGACTTTAAAATAGCATGGCCCTGTGATTCAGCACCAGCTGTGTGGTAACTCAGTCTCTTTAAGATAAGCTAGCACTTGTTCCTGGCTCAAAAATACTTTTTTTATTTATAAAGGGCCAGATTCTACTCTCAAATGTGTTTGTGGCTCCCCCTGAACTTAATGGAACCGAAGATTATCTGTTGGGATAAAGAAAATCCCACTGTTGGCTCCATCTCTTTCGTTCATAACAAACCCAGAGTTGAGGGCACTGGCAGAAGAAATCTGTTTTCCTTTCTGCAACAGCCTTGTTGCTAAGAAGCAGCCAAAGAATTTTCTCTTGAGACCACATAAGAGGACTTTCAACTATATTAACATTTTGAAATAAGAAGTATCTGACTTTCAACAAAAAGATGTTTTTTTTAACCCTGGAGACACAAGCAATACTTAGCCAAACACTCAAATTTTTATGCAATATGTTTCTCTAAAAAACTATGAACTCATGAGAATACCTCCTAGAAAAAGCCCAGTTGATTTGTAACCCCTCTATTAAACACTGTCCAGGTCACAGCCTGGACATCTCTCAGAAGCCTTTAACATCTTTGGTTTGGAATGGTTCTAGGAATGATCAAGTAGTAGAGGTTTTGACATTAGCTACTTTTCACTAAGTGCTCATCATGAGGAGCAAAAGTTAGACAAATGTGTTAAAACAATTGCCAGAGAACCACTAGAAAAAATGCAGAACACTTCGCTCTGGACTCCAACTGGCCTGTTTTTATAGGGACAAAGATGAAGGTCTGCAGGAGAACACCCAGCAGTTTCCAGTCGTTTCTTACCCACAAGAGTTTTCCTTGTGACGATCAAGGTGTGAATTGAAGATTTCATAGAACCATAGAAGCAGAGAATCATTTAGGTTGGAAAAGACAAGTACAACTCTATCAAGTCCCAAAAAACCATGACCCTGAGCAAGTCTTCTAAGTCCCTCTAGGGATGGTGACTTAACCACACCCATGGGCATCCTACTGCAATGTTCAATAACCCTTTCAGTGGAGAAATTTTGTCTATTATCCAATCTAAACCTTTCCTGGTGCAATTTGAGGCCATTTCTTCTTCCTATTGCTTGTTACTTGGGAGAAGGGACTGGCCCCACCCCACTACAATCTCTTTTCAGCTGCTCCTCATAACATTTGTGCTCCAGACTCTTCCCCAGCTCCATTGCTCTTCTCTGGAGACGCTCCAGTACCTCAATGTCTGTCTTGTAGTGAGGGCCCCTATTATCTTTCTTGCACCTCAAAACGTACACTTTATTTTAAGCTATACACAGCCAACAAAGAACTGGCTACCTGTCCTGTCTTATGATGAAATTTGGTAACTAGCTTTTGTGGACACAGAAATATTTGGCTGCAACTAGGCTCTCCTATTAAGCCTGCTGTTTGGGACAGTTCATTAGCCTAGACTCTCCTCTGGGCTTTTGCCCTGAACTCACTCTGAAACATACAGACCTGGATGAGATTTGACTTATGCAAACCTTTGAAAATTTAACCTTTTGACTCATTCCTGATTGTAAGTCAGTCTAGTAAGAGCACCCTATATTTCAAACATAAAAATCCTCCTCTTCTCCTATGTAGAGGGCACATTAAAAATAAAATGGTTCAGAATTGGATCTTGGCAATTCAAGAGTGTCTGCTGTTTTCTTGTGACTCTGGCAGTTGCTTTCCAAGGAAACCTTTGCAATACAAAAGAATACAAACTAATTTACCATTTCTGAATAGCGTAAGGTTAGCTGTTTTACTGAAACCAACCAGTGTTTATCAACAGAGCTCAACTGCTATGCATTATATCAAGACTGGTAAATATTATGTATGATACCATTGATTACCTGAATGTATGTGGGTGCTTAGCACAAGTGCTGAGTGACTGGTGGAAAACTTGATTTGTTAAGCAAATGGCTTGAAAAAATGAAACAACTGGGCGATTTAGCTAGCAATCTGTCATTTTAGCTACCTTTTATTACATTTCTAGTAATTTATTTAATGTCTTGATTTTTTCAGAACTTCAAAAAAATAGTTATATTGGTTAAATTTATGGGCATTACTAAGAATTACCCAGAACATGCAATCTGCCTCTTGGTTATATGATCACATAGAGTCTGCAACTCCAATCAAATCAGGTTACAGGGTTGGGACCTCCACCTAGAGGGTATCAGGGACATTCAGTGGCAGTGCCTAAGTGGTGAAGGTCTATCTTACTTTTTTTTTTTTTTAACACTGCAATATGCATTAGGAAATCTGTACTGTCAAAACTACAGGCACACCAAAATTTCTGGGACTATTTCTTAGGCCTTCATACAGGCATGCAGAAATACAGGTAAAAATTGTAACCTTGTAACGAGGATGCCTTTTGCGGATTTGACTACAGCTATGGAATAATTTTCCTCTTCAAAGATCACCAAGAAACTTCCCCCTCCCCACTAAAGTAAACCTTTGCCTCTAAATCAAATAATCCTGACTTTCATAGGCTACCCAATGCCGGGTTTAGATTTATGTCCCAGAATACATCACAAATAATAACCTTTCTCCCTTCTCTTATAAAGGTTGCCAGTTTTCTTTTACAGCTTTGTACACCAGATGTGGTTGTAAATTTGAATTCCAAGCCATTTGCTCCAATCACCTTTTAAACATTAACAAAAGAGTAGCAAGGAGAGAAACAAAATAAAAGAAACAAACAGAACAAGCAATGCAAAGTAAAAGTAAAAGGACTCTAATGAAAGCAGTAACTTACTGTAGCTACTTTCACTATCGCTGGCATTAGAAGAAACATGTTCTGCAAGAACAGTACAGCAAATTAAAGAACATAACCAAGCACCACAGAGCTGCAGAAACTTAAAAGGACTGCCACAATCATGCAAAAGTATTTATGCAGAGAGGAAATAAAAACTGTGCAGTGACATCACCTGAGAATGCTCAGATAATTTACAGAGGTAAAATGAAAGCTTTCTCTCTTGTGGCATTTCAGAAAGAGACTATATGTATTAGCCAGTGATATGTGTCATGTCAAAGCTGTGTCTCTTCCTGATGAGACAGTAAATGAAATCTCAGATAATTTAATTTCAATGTATATTATGGTCAACTTGCATCTCACTGGATGTCTTGAGTAATTTCATGAAATCTGAGTGTCTGCTCATATTATTCTGCACCGTCAGTAATGTGCATCATTAATCACCATTAACGCATTGGAACTATTCCTGCTAAACTTCTAACTTGTGTCTGTCTGTAATCTGTGCACTATCCCAAAAGGTTAACAAATTAACATGAAAGTTGTTTTGATATCAAATTTTGTAACTGTATCTATTTTACCTGGCCC
>VWZG01006752.1:0-35287 GCA_013396735.1 Grallaria varia | reverse complement strand
AAAAAAAAAAAAAGACGACAAAACCAATGACAAAACTAAGACAAAAAAAATTAGAAGAAGTCTTTTTCCAGTCACTGTGTAGCCTCAGGATTTGAACTGGAGTATTAAAATCTTTACCAGAGCAGTCTGTGTGAGTGAACAGGAATATCAGAACTACCAGGATAGGTCAGTCTTGTCGTTTGTCAAGTCAGGTGTCCTGTTTCTATTATCATATTTTTGACAGGAAGGTGCAATCTATATCATGCAATGTTGCTGTTCCAAAATTGTAGTCAGCAGGTTATTTATGGTCAGTAAGGCCATTTATATGACCTCCAGGTCTGCAGGGCCATATTAAATGGTGGTTTTAATAGTATCTCTGGTAGAATGCTGATCACTTTGCACCTGAAAGATCATTTGACAGTTGAAACTTTTCGTCTGGTCCAGGACATTTAGAAGCCAATGGCATAATGTCTGTACAGTGGGGAGAACTTTGGGTTAATGAAAAAGACAGGAACAGTGCTGAGACCACCTATTCTCTGCAAGGTGCTGCATTTCTCCCATGTGCCAATCTAATAGTTTAGGGTTCCCAGATGGGGAATGATGGGGCTACTGGAGCAGCAGAAATGAGAGGGGATGATATCTGGTAAAAACATTAATGGAAAACCTTGATCTTGGGCTTAGGAAGAAGCTTGACAAAATTCAACTTACATTTTGAAGAAAACGGCGTATTGACTTTCAGACCTTTCATAGCAAATTAATAAGTTTTATCTCAAGCTATTATGTATACAGGATCGTGAAGAACTTTATTAAAAGAAAACAAATATCCTTCATAGTAAGAACTGTCATTAAAAAGCATGTCTGAGTTGAATATTAATAAAATTTGGATGGGTGGGAATATCTATAGGTTTGTCAGCAATTGAAAATTAGGTGCAATATTAATAGAAGAACTAGAGCCTACATAATACCTCTGTGCTATTTTGCCCCATATCAATTTGCAGAATTTAGTTACCTTTCAAATGGTTGGATGTTATGGATATTTGTCTTTGTAAGGACACAGATAGTCAGGAAGATTATAAGATCAGAAGTATTTTACTTTTTTCTAGCAGGAAAGGCTCTGCATTTGTTGCTAATGAGCTGCTATGACACTTAACCACAGAATGGTTAAAATTCAGGTGGCAGTGACATTTGCTGTCTATCACCGACAAAACTAGTCTTGCAGAACTGTTCTTCCTTGTACAAGAGATGAAGCTTTCATCTTTAAATTGTGAGCTACCGCATGGTGTAAAATTAAACCATTAAAATGTCCATTCAACAAATCAGTCAGAAACAGAATGATCTCCAAAACTGTGTATATGGATGTGCATTCCTGCAATTAAAAAGCACAAACAAAACAGCAGGCAATGCAGCATTAACATTCGCACATAGTTTGCTCCAACTGGTGCTTAAGAAAAGGAGTAAGAACTGAGGAAAAAGCAGCCAAACGCATGCAACTGGCATTTTCTTTAAACTACTTAGCTCTGAATACAGAGTATAATGTAGCTATACATGTAGAAATCAGCATCAAATATTTCATTCTATACAGTTTTTCTGGTCTAAATTTAGATGAAGAAAAATTGTTTCTGAGCAATGATCTGACATGTTAAACATTCTGCATTGCCAAGTCTTGAGACAGGATTGCTGCATCAGAAAAAAAATTGATTAAGGTTGCGTGACAGAGAATAGGTTGCCAATGGTGAAATGGGTCCATAATTAGCTTTGAAGAACGCATGGTCTTCCCTGCCTGCAAATGACTTCTTCCCCTAATAACAAATACTAATCTAAAATCCAGCAAAGTAACAAACACTCCCATGCAAAAAGCTGAAAATGCAGAAGCAACAGCGTAATCTAATTTTCTATTGACCTTCTCAGGATGAGATCAGGTTAAAATGTTTAACTTTCCCTTTAGATGGAGAGGGAGGAATTGTTGCTGAAAAGAACAGCCTAGGCAGCAAAACACGTTCTAGGTGTGCTACTCTACAGAACTGCCATGATGGGAACAATAACATACTGTCAGAAACAAAAGGTGTTATTATTACAAAAGAAGTGAAAGTGTCTGCTTGATACACTGTATGTTATTTAATACCGTCATGCAGAACGAAACGATTGAAACATTTTTAATGCATTCACAGCTGGGTAACAAATAAAACTCTATCTTGTGCATGCTAGGAGTGGAGGGTCCTCCGAGAAGAAACAGAAGCCAAAACAAAACAAAACAAAAAAGGGTTTACAGTGACCATTCCTGGGAACTTACTCAGAGTCTTTGTTCCATAACCGTCGTCACCTAATCCGGGGATGTCCTGCACGGAAGTCCCCAGAGAGAGCAATGAGAAAGGAAGAACAGCCGCAGAAGAGGAAGGAAGAAGTCAGTGGAGTTGAAATGGATACTACCATGACTGACCATGTTGATTGAGCAATCTGGATCCCTGCCTTTTCTTTCTGAAATGAATTTAGACCCATGTTCTATGGGAATTCAGCCAATGCAAGAGGCAGTGACCGTGACAGCCTTTTGGAGCTGTGAGGAAGAAGGAACAACCAGATAAATAAAGTTACAGGAACTATCCTCACTGGAAAAATTTAGGAGAGAATTATTGAGGAGAAAAAGTGAATGTTTGGGCTTGGAATTAGCGCACATTTTTAATAATGCTGGTTCTCTCTATAATTTAAGTAAGCAGTAAATGCTTGTGAAAGTACATATAACAAGATCTGATTTAGTTCTTTAAGCTGTTAGCATGGTTTCCCCAATTAATTGTTAAACTTCCAGTGAAGCTGCCCATGGCAATCCACTTGGAGAATGTCAAAGGCAAAAAAAAGTTTTAGAACAGTCCTTTTAAAAAGTAATAGTTTAGTTTAGTATTGTGAAAGAAATAAAATTTGCCTTATTTCGAGCCAATTGTGATCTGAGAATATTTCTAAGAAACAAGTTTCAATTTATGATAGGCATCACAGCAATGTTGAGGAGCCACATTTGCACTTCCAAAAGTTAAGGTCACTGCTTTATTCTTCTGAAAACAGTATTTGCAGGGATGGAAGGACTGGCTGGATCCAAACTGCAGTCATACATTGGTCACAGTAGTAATACCGTGCAAGCCAACCTACGACAGATATTTGCCTAGATGTGTGGGATACTGGTATCATGCGTGTCACCCATTTGATGTGCTGCTGCATGTGACATCGGCTCCAAGAGGTTACTTACGTTCTGGATCACTTGTTTCCTGCTCACTCTGCTCCTTGCTCTTGTAGAATGGGAATTTTCGTGAAAAGATGAAGTTCTTTTTACGCTTGTCATTGAATGACTGTGAAGGAGAAAAGGCATGGGGCAAAAACAGGGACGTCTAATTGTTGTCACACTCATGCTGACAAAACAACTAGTTTGTAAAAGTGGAGAGAACTGTAGTGACTCCAATCAGTACAAATGAAGTGGCTGCAAAGACTCAGAGGTGGTTATGGTGAGGTCTGCATGTTGAAGGCAAAGCCCTTGGAGACTGGATTGATTTGATTCCAGAGGTGTCAAGTCACAACCTTCTGCTCCTTAATTGGAAACTATTGTGTTTGACTTGTTTGGATGAAGGGCTACAGATGATTCAGCATGCTTTGTGATCAAGCCACCCATCTTTAATCATATCAGACTGTGCACAGAATTAATTAACCAGCTGAAAAGAATAAGCTGCAAAGTAGGAAATGGAAGCCTTTGATCTGCTTGTAGTATGTGGATTCAGCCCTGTGCCAATTAAAATAAAAAATTCTTTACAGGTAGCTGCTGTTGATTACATGATTTTCTTATTTGACATCTTAATTGAAAACTTCTTAAGTGTGTTTTAATAGGGGTTTTTTGGCATAATTAAAACAACACAACTTTATTTTATTTTATACACATGTATTTACTCATTAGGTTCCTCTGTATATGCTTTTAGTTTTATGTGATTTAGAGATGGAATTCTGCTGATAAGCAGTATTTCATTGCATGTTGAGCAACATATACCACTTTAATTCTTCAAATAGGAAATTAATATGGAAGAAACTGCGTTTTTTTACATGATAAAATCCCTGACCTTATAATCACAAGGACTTATAGCACTGCACTATGTAGAATCAGGATATGCCCACTTCGGACTTTTGTTTCCGATAGTAAATGAGGGCATAGGGCCCCTATACAGTCAATTGAAAGAAGCTGGCATTTCTAGAGGGCACCTATGCAGAGCTGCAGATAGTGTTTGTCTGAAGTGATTTGTGTTACCAGTCAGAAAATGTACTATAGTGTCTCTTATACTGAACATATACAATGCCCAGACATAGGACTTCGCAAATGATCACCTCCAACAGAGCAGAGACCTCCTTAAATCATTTAAATGACCAATCTTATGTGTTTGTCATTGCTCAAATTGAATATAACCAGTGCTTGGCTTCAATTCTGAACTGGAATATATTTAGAGTTTCAGAACATAATTTATTTTCTTACATTTTGGATGCACGGTATAACATGTGGTTTAGAATATGCATTTCTGAAAGATGTGTACTGCAAATCTCCAATAAAATAGTTGTATACTCATGTCACAAAAGTTTCATGCCACTTTTACATTTCAAGCATATTTAAAGTTTAGTAACTGAAAACAAAGGAAAAAAATGCACATGTAGAATAAATGATCCATGAAAATCTCTCAGATTATGTAAACATTCAATGTGAAATTAATGTGGAGGTCATGCACAAATAATCCAGACAGCATGCAATTTCAAAACAAAGCAAATATGAAAGAAAGCCAGAGGAAACAAAAAAAGCACATGAAGGATTAAAGTAATCTGTGGATGAAAGGAGGACTGACATGCACATTACATCACTTTAATGACCTAAAGGATATAAATAAATTAAAATGTGTTTTCTGTGATAATTTCTTTAATTTTTCCAAAGAAAGGAATGTAGCATGTTAAAATTTCTGCTTGTGAAAATGTTGTTTGTCACAATTCATCTGAATTTGACATAGTAATACTATTGGCACTACACTTTTAAAGGGAAAAAGATATATATACAAAATAACACCTCAAAAAGCAAAGGGGTTTTAAAATGACAGTCACTTCATTTCAGAGTGCCATTTCACTTTGGAATTCAAGAGAATGATATCAAATTGATAAATAAATATGCTGTGTTTTACAGAGATTATATGACAAATAACACTTATATATATTCTTTTTCAATTTCCCCCCCAACAATCTAGAGTAAAAACATCAGAAAGTACATTTTCAGCAGAAAACCATATATTTTTTCACACTTATGCATGATTTAACAGTGTATACCAAGTTAGACAGATATACTATAGTGTTATGTAAACTTTCTCTCCTTTTATAGTTTCAACTACTGGGTTGCTTTTTAATGTGATGTTCCATTTTAATTTGGATACTCAAAATCTGGTAATTCATAGCAAATGACTACTATGTGCAACTATGTTACTGCATTTACACCTGTAAAAAGCCTTGTTCCTAAAATAAAGCTGACTCTAGTTATATTAGCATCCATAACAAAATATGTTTATGCAGGTGATAATATTTCTACAGATTAAAAAATGTGTATATTCATGTTAACAACCATATATACTATCATAGTGTAGTCAGAGGATTTATTTTTAAAATAATAAAGAAACTACAAAATATTATAAAACACTAAAATTGGTCTGATTCTGAAAACTTGTAAAAATAACTAGTCCTTGGTATTAACTGAATGAGTTTACCAAGTGTTTAGTTTAGCACTAAGTGCATGTTTCTTCACAGGAAACCAAAGACAGGAGCCTTGACTTTGGTTTTGTATCCAGTATAAATAGGATTGAACTCAGTGGGTGGGTCTCCACCTTAAGGATATCTTACAGATATATCACAATTTATATCTCTAATGTATAGAGACAAGGGGCTTGGCAAAGAGAGAAGGGGAGGCATACAGGATAAAACCATGTTTTGACTGCACATACTGTGTTAATTCCAGATTTTGCACCACTGGTGGAGGAGTAGAGGCCAACACTGAGTGCATATTTTCTTTTTTAAGACAGCATCATGCATATGAGGAATTGTGGCAAGGTCAAACTGCAAAACTCAGATGCATATTTGAGAATTTTTATTTCTACACAATGGAAAATTTGAGACCTGTCAAATACTCTGGAGCCATAGGCTCCCTATGCTTCTGGAAAGCTGTGAAATAGATATCGGATAAACGAGACAGGTATTTTCCTACATCCCTCTGCCTGATGCAAAAGTTGCATGCAACTGGAATTGAAATTGTAATAGCAAGCATGGCTTGATTCAACAGCATTTATGCAGGCAGAGTTTCTGAAAGGCAGTGAAAAAATGCCTGAAGGTGGATTCCCGTATAAGTCACAAGTTTATTGTAATGAATTCTGTGAAAACCTGTAATGGCAAGTAACTCCAGCATTTCAGTCGCAGTGAAAAACCTGTACAATAGATTTCTTTCAAATGTCACTGCCATCAGTTCTCACAGATTACCATGAACTTAGGAACTGGCATTAGTGTGCACTTTAAGCAGACAAGTGCTGAAGACTAAAAAGCAAATGAGATTTTCAAGTACTGTTTGACAACAGAACAGTGACATCATTCATAACATTTGAACTGTGCTGAAAAAGAGTTTCTTTTCAGAAAACAAACAAACAAACCAAAAAAAAGGTGGAGAAAAGCTTTCACTGATGTCCTGGCTTGAATTCTTGTTTGATACTACTTAGGCACAGACTGTGTTTTGAAGAAGGCAAGCAAAATAATTGTGATGTGCACTCTTGCTTGACCAAGTATCCCCAGATGTTGCCAGTTATGTAAGCCTGGGTTGCACACACCAACCTTCCCTGGTTGCGACAGACATTAAACCACTTTGTGTTTCTTCTTATCAAGAACTTACTTTGGTACCTTTTTGTGTCAACATAGGTTTTGTATTCGACATGCTTTTCCCCAGGCACAGCAGCCATATATGTTACTCATCATCTAATAGGACAGTGCTTTTTAAAGGAAGTTTTCATGTAACATTAAATAAACAATCCAATTTTGAAATTGCTTTATAGTGGTAAAAGTCCCAAAGAAGTGTCTCAGTAATTTGATAGTTGCACCATACTGCGATAGGCAACTACATTGTTGTTTACTTTGAGCTTCTTTGCAAATTTTTCTTTTTAAATGTGCTCTTGACAGAGGTTGTCCTCTTTATGCTTTGCAGAAGAGTCTAATATGCTGGGGAAAGATTTCTTATGTTTCTCTAGCAGCAACTCTATCTTCTAAAGGCCAATAGACTCCCAACCACTTTGGGAATGCTTTCTTTTACTATTTCATTCAACCAAGGCTAATCCTCAGTCATGAGCTGCAAGCCAGTGTTCAGGGATCACCTGAGAGAAAGCTGTTCCAGAACACTGGCTGCGAAATTCTTTTCTACAGGGTGTAGATGAATTTCACATACCATCTATTTTTAGGCAGATTTGAGCCATGCGTTAACCTAGTTTCTATGTTATATGATTATGTATGTCAGTCGTGTCCTGAGATTGGTCTAGTCGTGTACTTGAGAAATTACTTTTACTGCTTCTCATCTGCCATGTTTGTTTTTTTTTTTAAATTCTCCTCCTTTAATACTTGGGTTTGGCCTAAGTTAAATGAAAAATCCTTACTTACACAGCACTCCACAAAAATCTACAAAATTTATTATCAACGGTGTCTATCTGCAATCCTTTTCTCTATATTTAATTGACGCTTTTTGTCTTCGGGACATTCTTTTACTCATTTGAACACTGACTTTAATAAAGGCTTGGGCACTTAAACGCTCTTAAACCTCTATGCTTTAGATCTCTCCCATCATACCAGAAAGCTGCACTGACACCAGAGAGAAAACTTTTGGACTGTAACAGATTCTCAGTGTTATTTTTCCTTTCAAATATATCTGCTTTTATAGTGGGCTTTTTTCATCTGGCAATCCCAAGCACGTGATGAATTTGAAGTCGCCAGAACAGATTTCTGATGAGAATCTTGTGTGTGTCTATTTGCTCTGTGTGAGAAGCAGTTTGGCAGGCAGCATGGCAGCATGGTCTGGGGGATGTGGGTGAAAATGCCCTTGGGCACAATCTGCCTCGTTGTCCCAGCTGCAATACTGGGACCTTGGCATTGCCCTCCCAAAGCCACTTTGCCTACACTGTGACCTGGTGGATACTACCGATAAGGCCATGGTAGTTTCTTTTATTAAGAATGAAGTATACTGAGGTTAAATGACTTGACCAAGTGTAGAGGAAAGCCAATACTACTGAGCTATTGTTGCTTTGCCATGGACTGGGTTCACACACAGAAAGCACTTCAAAATGTTTGTGTAGACATGCAGAAGACAAGCTAAGGAGTTGTTAGTGGCAATTGTAAGCCTGTTTGTGTGGTGACCACGCAGTATGTTCTTTAAGATGCAGATCTTTCATTCTCAGACTGAACACACAGTTATATGCTGGCAAGCAACATTTGCCAACTTCCCTATGTCTTTCTATGAGATGCAATGGGAAGGACATGCCGATTTGGTTAAGTCCAGTCTCAATTTTTCTTAGATACTTCAAGTGCTGGGGTAAAAAATGCCTGGGCTACAGTCACTCCTTATTGGATTTTTATACCATGATCTCTTTTGATAACTGAGAACAAAGTCAGTGAAAAGAAGCTCAGATGAAGATAACTCTGCTTGATTAGTTTTCCCATGAAGCTGCAGGGAGAACTGTGTACTGGCAATCCAAAAAGAAAAAGTACAAGCTTGATTAAAATCTCCATGCTGTATAGCTTCTCCAGACAAGAGCAGTGTGGATTATTATTCATGAGTATGAAATTTTAATAATCTTTTTCTGAAGACTGACTTATTGCTGCTTGTCAGCCAGCAACTCAATTTTAATTCCTAACAAAACAACAGCTAAAAACAACTCAAACTACCAGAGGAACAGAAGGATGAATAGACTTTCAAGAAGGCATGTAAAAACAGTATTTCCAATTCTGCAAACATGTATTTCAATTGGTGCAAGGTATGAAGGGAGTACTCATCTGTGCTAACTTGCATGGCATTGTTGTTAGCAGGATTGAAACGCCAACATAAAAGCTTGCACAGATGACAGCCAAGGTCATTTACACGTATCTGAAGGTTGTACACGAAGATGGTGGGACAGAATTGTTCAAAGAGCAGCACTGAAATTAGTAGTGTGAAAATAAGAAAGCTCCTTGACAGTGAAATCAATTTGGATGTAGAATAATCTGCCCCAAGGGAAGTGGAAAAGCCTAAATAATTTTTTCACATTTGAAACAAATCTGCTAGTCTTAAGTGCTGTGGGAAATAACACTGCAGTGCCTGGAGAGAAAGGGGTGGTGAAAGGAAAAGAACTAAACAACAAGCCTCTCTTAGCTCTAACTTCCATGTTTCAGTGAGGAGATGCTCACAGACCAGCACCACAGAGTTGTGCTGCAGTCCAGCATGGGCTTGGACCAAGCCGAGCTCATGGCAACCATATGGGCAGTGTGAAGGTCTTCCTCTCCTTCCTCAAGTCTCTGACTGGAGTGAGAAAGTGTATTGGATGTTTGGCAGTGTTGTCCCAAATGTTCCTCTACTCTGTTCAGTATTGTTTCCTGAAAAGTAACTTCTCCTGTTAGAGCTGATGTATGTCATCAGCTATTGAACCCACTAATAACTCTGCATATGTGAACCTGTCTCAGCATCCTTTGTGCAACAACAACATCGAAAGAGCCCTAGAGATCAATGGCAGAATAAGTTTGCCCTTGGCAAAGTTTTAGGACTGTCTGATCACCAGCCCAGACCTCCAGGTTTTCCTACAATGTACTGTAGGACCTTTACCCACTTGATCTTCATTCCTCACTTTTGATCAAGTATTTTCTCAAATCTTTTTCATAACTCTGATTCCCATTGACTGGTGTTTCCCAAGGTTTTAAAATTAAATTGAGGAGTTTGGCCTCTATACAGTCTTTTGAATTACTTTAATAAAGACACAGAAGGTGTTAGTTTTCTGTGCTATTAAACTCCCCCCAACTACTCCTTTATCACTACTTTTTGTGGAATCACTTATGCAATCAAATGCTGTGCCCTTGTGCAAGTGCAAACTACTGCATTAAATGGACCATTGCATAAAAATAAGTTGCATAAAGACCTTTATTGCTCTTATTTTGTGGAGCAGCAGTGGAGAAAGATTTACAATACCTACATGCTTTCAAGAGACTAAGGCTTACTGAACGAGACTAAGGCTTAAAAAGAGTTAACTGAGGTACCTTGCTCTAGTCTACCTGTGCTGCCCAAAGATTAAAACAACTCATTCTGTTCTGTGTACTGGACCAAAGAAATCTAAAAGAAGAATAGAAGTAGGCCGTAAATCAAGACTAGGTAGACATTTCAATAGGCAAAAAGGGCCTAGAGCCAAGGGTTTTTGCAAGCTTCAGTTAGCAGGTCACTAACAATGGAAAGTAGAAGGGTCATGGCGAAGAAGAAGGGGCGAAGACCCTTGAGATGAGGCCGAAGGCCAGACCTCCCACCGGATGTAGCCCCAAAAAGACTTGCCAAAAGATGATGACAGAAGATTCCGCCCCAGGCCCCGCCTTAACTCCACCTGTTATGAATATGATGATTAGATGTTGTAATTGTATGAATATGCATTTAACATGGTGTAATCATGTGTGTAGACTGTATAAATCACTTTGCTTTCACTGATGCCATTAGGCAAGTCTGTCCAGTGCGAACTGGCTTGCCTCCAGCGCTGTCAATAAATACCTTGCTGCTAAAAAGATACAAAATTCTCTTAGCAGTTTCTTTCATGCCGGGGTTTTTCGGAATCACTACTTACGGAAAGATAATTGGATAAGATAGTCTTTTGAACTTCCATTTTGAGTTGGAGTGTTTGCACTCGCAGGTGACTGATGTAGCAGGCTGAATTACGGCAAAGGTCCGGCTCAGGACTGACCCCAGTGAATGCTACCAGGCTCATAGTTGTCATTTAAAGCATTTGATTTATTCAGACTTTATTGTTAAAGTTATGATAGATAAAGGCATGGGCAAACAAAACCAAGGTCAATCTCTAAGAGACTGGTTTGAGGTCTGTGTAGTGAAGCTCCTGCATCTTCCAGTAATGCATCTCACATGACCAGTCTCACATATCAAGTTAGATGGACTTTGGCCCAGGTTGGCAGTTCCTGTGTCCCTATAACCTTCCAAACACGGCCAGTGAGTCACAAAGTCTATCACCACCAAGGTGCTTAAATTTAAGTGAGCCAGAAATAAAAATGAGAAATATAGGGCATGTATCTTCTGGATGATGAGTGTTAATGCTTAACTAAACACTTCTGGAACTTCTTGTAAAATCTTACTAAAAGAAAACTTTATTCTAATTCTTTGAAAATATCTATTGCCAATACTGTAAATTTTGCTTTTCAACCCATTTTTTAGAAAAAAAGCCAATTAACTATGGCATTATCTATACATATATGCAAATTTCCTACCATTTAATTCAGGATGTTAGACAGCAAATTATAAAAATAGCACACACACAAAGTTAAAGTCAGCAAAAATTTCTGCTGGAACAGCTTAGAAGAAAAACAATTAGCTCTCAGCTGTAAACTTTGGTATTTTACCTGTGCTAGCAAATTTTCATGCTGTTATATTTAATCTGTGACTGATTTAAACATTGCTATATATCTTTATGTCAGTGACTCTCCTAAGCAATTCTGTTACCTAAGCAGGAATGGCACAAACTTCTTGTGGGATAGAAAATACTATAGTCCCTAGTATTATGGCCAGCTAAGAAACAGTATTATCCTATATATAAAACTCCACACAATTATCAGGATGAAAAAGTTGATGTAAATTCTAAAAAATAAATGTATTTGTATTGCTAATTAATTGAAAAAAATTACTCTATTAATATCTTCTTTCACTGACAAGCTGCTAATAGGCAGAAAGATTTTTCATAATTTGGATAAATTCAACCACAAATCCTTTATTTCTCCCAATTTCTACTCTATTCCATTATGCTTACAAATTGCAGATATTTAGAATTTGTACTCCTCAATAAAAAGAAAGATGGGAAACAGATCCAAAGATTTTTTTTATTTTACTACTTTTTTTTTTTTCCAACTTGAAAGAAATTCTTTCAAATACTCTACTTCTAGTGGATTTTTCCAAGAATGCTGTGGAAACATATTTCTTCACTTCATCTAAGTAAAAGTCTCAAATTTGATCTGACAGTATTTTTCACAATTTCAAAAACTATTTTACCTTTTTAAAAAAACAGATCCCTTAAGGCACACCAGTCCCCTGCCAGAGTTAACACCGCTACCGTAACATAAATTAAAACTGAAGACTCACTTGTTTTCCTTTATTTTTGACTGCGACCTGGGCCCAACAGGCATTACTATTAAATTACTGCATGTCTTTGTGGAGTGCCTCGAGATATCCTGGAGCAATGAGACACTGCACAGTAAAATTTCCCTGGCTATGTGCTGTTTTATCATTTGAATTTCATTTGATTACTTCAGCACATGAGTGAAGTTGATGCTGATGACAGCAATATTTCTAATGTACCTTAGGGAAATGTTGAGCAGAAAATGTTTGGCTCAAAGGGAATGGTCAGGGCACTCCAATAATGCAGGCTCAGGTCAATCCAAAAGTGCAGCCAGCATCCACTGCCTGGCACCAGCTCCAGCTATCATCAAGCATGAAGGCAGAGCCGTGGAGGATGTGAAAATGCATGAAAGAGAAAGCGCAGCAGGACATATGAGATATGGCTTTTCCTCTGATATGGGGAGAAGTTGTCTCCTCCCAGAAACAAACTGTTCCAAAAACAGGAAGGATGCTGAGATCTAATTCTTCCATGACACTCAATGCTACTCCTGTTCTGGAGATCTTATAGCCTTTGACAGAACTTAAATCCAACAGAGAGAAAATCATAGAATCACAGAATATCCTAAGTTGGAAGAGATCCACAATGATCATTGAGTCCAACTCCTGGCCCTGCACAGAACAGCCCCAACAGTCACACCATGTGCCTGAGAGCCTCGCCCGAACACTCCTTGCACTCTGGCAGGCTCGGTGCTGTGACCACTGCCCTGGGGAGCCTGTTCCAGTGCCCAGCCACCCTCTGGGGGAAGAACCTTTTCCTGACATCCAGCCTAAACCTCCCCTGACCCAGCTTCATGCTGTACCCTTGGGTTCTGTCACTGGTCACCACAGCGAAGAGATCAGTGTCTGTCCCTCTGCTTCCCGTTGTGAGAAAGTTGTAGGCTACTATGAGGTCTCCCCTCAGTCTCTCTCAGAAGGGCTTCAAATCAGCAGCTTTTTGAATGTACTCAGTACTCAGACTGTGGAGTTTCTTTTCTTTTTGCCCCAGTGGCAATCACTTTAGGAAATCCATTCATTGTGTCAAAGATCTTTAGAAAAGAAGTGCAAAGGAAAGTGGGTCAAAATCCACTGCAAATGTGGAAAACTTTTAGATTATGGACTACAGAAAAAGTCTTCATTAGGCAGAGAGAGAGCATAGACAACCTAATACACTGTTATATTTCTTTCTGAGAATCAAGGATTCAGCTGAGATTATTGTCTTTTTCTCTGCAGTGAGACACCCAGATCTGCCACATTGAACCACCAGGATGGTCACTGAACCTGAGACCACGGCAGGTGTGACTGCAGGTCCTGCTCAGTGACAATGGAGACAAATAATCCAGTCTCCGTATGCGCTCCTAGAAGAAGAAATAACAAGAGGCCAACACTGCAGTACTTCAGCCATTTCTAATGATGAGAAGCCTGAAGCACTGAAGTGGGCTGTATGGGAAGAATATGAAATATCTGTTGTGGTAGGCCTTTAAGCAGAGATTAGACAAATCTGGGAGACAGAGGGAAGTTACAGAAGACACCCTCAGGGCAGGGGTTGGACTCAGTGGCTCCTATATACCAGTTTTGCTCTGATTTGATGACTAGGACTGAAAGTATAATTATTTTCTAGAGCATAAATTTTTTGAAAATAGGTGTTGTGTGTGGGTTTTTTGTTTTGCTTTTTGTTTGTTTGTTTTGTTTTTCCCCCCAAATACTTAATAAACTGTCAAGAGGTATCCTATGTCAGTCACTGTCATTTAGGCACGTGGAGGAGAGGTGCATGAAGTCAGCAGAGAGTTTTGTTTACTCCACAATACAGATTTTGCTATCTCAGTCAAGTTTTGCTTTTTTTATTTCATGGCTCGGTGTAGTGTTGCTAAAATGACAATAAAGCAAGAGGATGACCTCGCATTGCAGGCAGGGCTGTGGTATCTGTAAACAGAATCTGCTCATAAGAAATATTATTAAATGTTATCAAGCTTCTGACTGTCATAATAAATGCTGAGTGTGATGTAGGCGATCTGACTGGAATGTGAAAAGAACTTTGGATGACAAGATAAGGAAATAGAAAAAACCCCTAATGGGTAGTGATGGAGCAATATGGTGTGGGTCACAGGCCAGGACCTGCACTGCTGATGAGCAGCAGAGCTTCTGGGAGGGATTTTGGAGGAATGGGGCAGTCCCTTTTCTCGGCAGGCACCTCATCCGTTTGGCACCCCGCTGAGCAGCCTTACTAGGACAGGCGTCCATCTGGACACGCTTCCCAGCAAATATGGGCTGAATAGCCCCCCTGCATCCCGACAGACATTAAAAATGGTGAGATTGTGCCAGACATGACTTTCCTTTCATTGGGAAATGAAACTGGGCATTTGTCCATAAGACAGTATTGCAGAGTCACTGGCCAAATGTGAAATGGAAAGGCGTGTGGGACCAAAAAAACAGTTCTCTGTATAAAATGAAGTTTCACTTAAACATTATGTTTCCAGATATTTGAACACTTCTCTGGAAACAGGCAACACCCATGAATATTAGTAAAAGTGAGATGTTGCTAAAGATCTTTCAAAGAGCTATGGTTTTCAGTGTAAAAATATTTTCAAGAGACAGTCAAGAAAGTGTATATGATCTGACAGGGAGAAAAGCAAAAGGTGCTATTTTTGTCTCTTGAAAGACCTGTTATAATTACAACACTTAAGAAAAAAGCAGATTACTGGCTTATCTCTTTTCACGCTGTAATATTTCCATCATTTGACACTCTTTTTTTAGTCAGTAAAAAGTCTGAAAAGCCCTCAGAAACTGTGGGTTTTAGGATTAGAAAAGGAAAGGCTACTTTTGTTCAGCTGGAAGCTATGGCTGTGAGTTACCAAGAATTCCAATACCAAGAATTCAATGCTGCTTTGGCAGATATATAACCCTGCTCACGGCTACTCCCATGCTTTGCTCCTTTTGGTGCAATGGTGAGCATCGGAAGATACTTGGGATATGATCTTGATTCAACATAGCATAAAATATACTTTTTAATTACATCTGTGCATACATAACTTCTGTAGCATCCTCCAGCCTAAATATCAGACACAAACCTTTGGGCCACTCTATTTTCCATCCATAGAGCAGTAAGTCCCAAAGACTGAGAAAGAAATGCTTAGGAAATTATAAACGTATTTAACCATTAAAAAAGCTGCTGAAGATCACTACAACAATTATATGAATGAAAGTAGAGGCTGAACTTGATCAACACAAGGGAAGGACAATCATTGCTCGGTGAAATGAATCTGTTTATACCAGTATTTGTATTATTTTCCTTCCTACAGGGTGTTAACATCTCTAACTGGTTTGATATCTTTAAAAATGTTAACAGGACCTGGATTCTGATGATGTCTCTGAACCTGAACAGGTAAGTTTCTTTTGGTCAAATTAAACAGTATATGAAAGAAAAGTAGCCTGATTGGGTTAAGCCAGAGATGCAGTTAGCCCAGTAGCTTTTTCTGAAGTTGTCCAAGGGTACTGTCCATTGCCTTATTCAAACCTGAGATCAGAAGGTTTCCCTGTAGTTCCCTAATTGTGATTCACATTTGCTGTTTTTGTATCCATCCTGATTCTGTAGACTTTAATTTCACAAACCAAGGATTGGAGGAGTCAAATGAAACAAATTTAAAGGGATATAAATATTCAAAATCACATTTTTAAGAAGTGCTGATCTAATTTTCTAGATGAAGTAATACACCCAAGTTTGGCCTTTGAAAGTATTGTTCTTTAGCTCTGCCTTCTAACAAGTTTGTCAACTGCATTGCTGACTATTCTTAAACACCTTTTCATACTGGTCAACTCCAAATGTCACTCCATTAATGTCACACTGATGACAAAAATGGAAAAACTATTTGGGGAATCAAGAGGTAATTAAATTCTTGACAGACTCACTGGAATAAGGACCACTAGTTATATGAATGAATTATTCCCCTGAGACTTTGATTATATACAGGAAATAGACCTTTTACAAGTGATTTCATTGGCAATATAAAACTTATCTCCCTAAATAAGTGACAACAATATAAGTAATTTACAGGGTTTCAGAGTGCGGTCATTTCAAATTAAAAGCAGAATTCTTACTACTGAAGAAATGCAATGAGATGAATCAGTTCTTTCTTAATGCATCTTGTTATATATTTTATACCAAGTTTTGTGCACATGAGAATAATGTGCAGAGGCTGAACTCTGATTCTGTGTGCCTTTTAAGTCTGGAAAACTGGTTTCAGTCAGTGCACTTGCAATTGAACTCAGGAACTCTTTCGTAAAGCAGTAGCAGGGACACATTTGCAAGTCTGAAATACTATTTTGCTGGCATGCAGAGGCTTGGGAACCACTGCGCTAGGAACTGTGTTCATAGCAAGAGGAATTTCTTAGCCTGCTAATCTGTCTGAATGGATGGAATAAACTGGGATAAAGGAACTATTATTATTGCCATTACAGACAGAAACTGAAGCAAGAAGAGATTAAGAAGGAGTATTTCAAACTAGGCAGAAGACCACAACAACAGCAGCTCTGGAAGGGACCTGCTGAACCACCTGGTTATTCCCTTGCTAGCACCTACCCATGACCGTGTCCTCTCATCACAGTTTTGGCCCTGCTTTGTGATTTCTGCAGCCAAACAGGACTTTCCCCTGAATGGTTTCTGAATCTCTGTCTCATAGTTTGCTCACAGAAGCCCTTAGTTGTAAACCCCATACACACAAACTGGACTGTGTTCAAAAGTAAATCCCTGCAAATGTCAAGTATTCACTGCTGCTACAACTGCAAGCTATACTTCTGTGGAAAAACATGCCTTAACTGGCAGGACTGTGGGCATTTCTTATGCTGTAAGGGCAACATACAGGATATTAGGCACCAGACTAGGGAGAACTGCTGGCTGCTGGGCACAATAAAGCAGTGATGAGGACTGGTGACAGCAGGAATGCTGTTCTGTCCAGGCACTGCTGGTGGAAGGGAACCTGCATGTTTTGTGTTGGTTGGCCACTGTGCCTGCTGTGAAACACACCGGTGTTCAATGTCTGTCACAACTGTCAAAGCAGAACATTCAAAACCTGTATTTTTGCATCTGGGACTCCTTAACTTTCAACCTCTGATTTGAGATTTAACAGCTTTTGAAGCCAGGGAATATACATGCTTGGCCCTGTTTCATCCAGCTGTTACCCATCTGCATGAATTTTTAAAGTCTTTTCTTCTCTATCCATCATTTAACTAAAATTCAAGTATCACAGAATGCTCTTTATTTTCTTAGTATCTTCCCATTAGGAGGCACTGTCATTCAGTATTACCATATATATAAATGTCAAAGATTATATACTTTTATATCTATATAATATATATAGATTATTAGAATATATCAAATAATCCTTATATATATATATATATACACACACACACTAATCTTCTGTCTTCACTATACTGCAAGTCTTGGTTGCAACACCCTAAATATTCCTTACGGTGCTAAAATTTTCTCTACTCTGAAACTTACAAAACACTTGCAAAGTATAGTTTCAAAAGGTTTCACTATTTACCTACCCCTTTTGCATCAATTACACCAGGTTTCGCGTTGAATTTCACTGTCTTCAAACGTGCACGCTCCTTTCTTTCAACTCTGGGGAAAAGAAAACACAAACAAAGCAACCCGTGTTGATTCTATCAATGTTTTGTATGATACATTTGATATCTGCTCGTACTATTCATAAAGCAAGCATTTAAAGCAAATTTCATAAATGGAAAAGAAAGGTCATTTCCTCGGCCAAGCAGCAGTTTTTTGGGAAACACGGGACTGGGTTTGAGGAGCCCTGGCTGCCCTACACCAGCAGAACAGCACTGCCTCCTAACACACATGGGTGGGTGGGAAAAGCATGCCAGGGACAGATTTACTTTCTCTAATTTAAGCTGTTCAAAAATCAGGCAACATTTAGAGTTATTCTATGGTCAGAGGAATGAAACAAGGACAGAGAGAGAACAAGCTGTGCATCTTAGTGCATTTTATGGTGGAGTAAATGTTAGATCATCTAAAAAAGATAAAGTGAATCCCACAGTGCCATAAGGCTACTATGTCCTTACTCACCTTGATTAATATGGACATTACTGTAAAAGTGACATGTCCTACCTTTGCAAAATCATCCACAGAATCTATCTGCTGACTCAGGTGAAAAAAATACAATCATCAACCTGAAATTGAAACATTAACCCTATTTGTCCAAGACTGGGAATTGCTCTAGGAAATTTAAGTGAATCTTGCAAAGCTAGCTTATAAGAGCTTGATATTGTGTTTTTATTAGACAACAAATAGTTGGGAAAAAGTGAAGTTCATTATATCCTTCAAACTGGTCCACATATGGCCTTTTTTTTTCTAACTTTCACAGTTTCCCACAAACACCATTAGAATACACTCCTGTAAATCTCTTGGTTTCTAAGTCTGGGTAGCAAGAATACTTAGTTTGTGATAATTATTTTTTAAAAACACAAGCTCCAGTGTTTTGATAGAATGATAATTAACACAACATGTTTTCTTCTTTCTGAGTAGGCTTATATATGTCCTACTGAAAAACAGTGAATGTTGGTTACTATAGCTACAGTTTAAATTTAGATTAAATGCATTTCTCTGTAAGTATGGAATATTCACTTGGAAACAGCTCAAATGCAGCTTTCAAAGTAAATCCATGTTATTAAAAAGCCATGAACAGTCTCAAACTTAAACTAGCAGCTGAAGTCCCTTGGTAGTACCGGTAAGAAATGAAGACTTGAGGCTGTGTAATTGCCTAAATAGGATGGATGCCTTCTGAGGAAATATTTAGCACAAATGAAGACAATATTCTACTTATTAATCTATGTTAACATTTAAACTCATTGCAGCCCTGCCTAACTCCCTAAAACATCTGTTTTTAACTTAATTTCTTATTCACTGCATAAAGAAATTAACCCTGAAGAGTGAATCTTATATATGAAGTGTTCATAATTGCATTAGCAGCCATGGAGTCATTGCTGCTTTCTAGAGGCATAGCAAACAGATGAGGAGCTGCATAAATATTCTGCATTGCTTTTAGAAGTATTTAAATAGTGACACTAAGTGTCACTAATCCTTCGGGCAAACACAGCAACAATGCTTATATATGCTCAGCATGCCTACTGAATATTCCAAGCATTTCATCATCTGGCACTGTATTAATTGTAGCACACAGTGTTGCCTCCCATTGCAATTTTCCTGACACCTTCCACAATAAAACTGCTCTCAGTTCCTTATAATTTAGCTGAACTGTAAACTTCCAAGCTGAAAATTTCTGTGTCTCAGGCTGACTACATTACTGTTGCTGTCATGTCAATGGCATGGGTCAGCTGTTAGAGCAAGGCTTGGACAAAATAAATGGTTTTGCCCAATTTATAATATACTCTTAAAGTGCTTCAGCTCAGGTTCTCTACTGCCTTCATGTCTTTGGTCTGGGACTTGAACTGTGGCAGGGTGTTGGTCTGGTGGTAGGAATATATCTCTCTTTTTTTCTATTGGAATCAATCTAAGTTTCTGAAAAGCTTCGGTTTTACATGTTCTGGAGAATTCTGTTAGAATTCAGCTTTGGTTCTCCAAAGATTTAATCTTTGTTGAAATGGTCAGGGTGCAGGACTGCAGTGAACTAAGATGTTTTTAGAATTTCTTATCTGTGCTATCGGGACACTTTTGCCATAGACAGAGATAAAAAGGGAACTAAAATGATGAAGATACAAAGTTTTGAACATCAGTTCTTTTAGATTTTAGATTCGTTGATCCAGCTCTTAGAAAAGACACTTTCTAAAGGAACACTAATGCAAACACTTTTAGCACTTTCTTTTGAGTCTTCAGGTTTGCAATTGCTATATTCAATAAAATAAAGTTGACTGCTTTTTTTTTTTTCCCCCCCAGGAAAAAAGTAGTTTGGGCCCAAAGGGTTATTTGCAGCAGCTGATCCTGTGACTGCCTAAATATGAATGTAAATTCCTTACATTGATTTAGCCAACATCAAACCTACTATCCCTTGAACAACATTTTGATCCATCAGTTGAAGAAATTGCTTATAAAGGAAGGAATGTTTCACTGCCAACTGTAACCATTTTTCATTCACCACTGCTTTACAAAGCAGGATTATGGGGAGTTGTGAAAAAATAAGAAGGGAAGGGGGAGGATTCCTGTCTGCCAAATTTGCAGAGGCCCAGATACGCAGCCCTGACTTGCCTGAAGTACACATTGCTGCCGTGCCCCTTTCTAATAATATATTTGCTTGATAGAGCTATGCCTAAGGGATAAGTTAAGCATGGATACAATTTCCAAAAGAACTTCATGGCTCAAGTCCCATTTTCAAAAGTGCCTGAGGGGTCATCGAAACTCAAAGATATTTCAAGAAATGTTCAAAGAAACCTACACCCAGCATTCAAACATGACATAGGAGCTGAAAAGCTCTGAGCCATATGTGGAGACTGCATCATTGCGCACAACTTATGGGGGTTTCACCTCCATCCTCCCACCCATTCTCCAAGCGTAACTCCCTGCAGAAACACTGCTGCATATAGGGAAATTATCTGACCATCTGAGATCTAAGACAGTCGGAGTACACCCTGTGTACTCACTTTCTCTTGAAAACATTCCTGGTGGTAGACACCTCTTGACCCTTTTTTAAAGAGATGGTCAGGATTCACTCTCTTCTTTCCGTGTAAAGCTAAAGAAGTGGAGCAGTACATTGAAAACACACTTCAGCCTTCAGGTTCCCTCACTAGCAAGTTCAAGACTTCAGTTCTTTGGGATGCTGTTCTTCTCCTGCAGTTCTGAGGAACTTAATACCGGGATACAACACTCCCTGCACTGCAATGTCTATCTGCTTTTGTGTTTCTGAGCACGGGTAGCTGTTGAAAATGGGCCTGTGGGATTTTTCAAAATGAGACTTTCAGTTCTCCATGAGTGCTGCAAACAAGGAAAAATCAAGTACAACTCAACAAGACATGAACTGTGATCACCCATTGTTGGAGGTTAATGGACCACTGGGAGTTTTGTCAGTGTCTTTCTAAAAGCACATATCAGTCTTCACAGCAGAGATGTAGAATATCAAGTGAGACATGCTTTAATCTTCAGTAACAGGGTTTATCATTGATGTAGAATACAGACGCAAATTGCAAACTGATTTCAAGGATGAAATAAAATGGTAACAGTAGCTTAATTTGCACAGATTTAGCATTGAGGTGTTTTGCACAATGCAAGTTATTTCCAAATCCAGCATGAGTACTGTAGTGAGGAGAATAAACAAACAGAAGAAATGAGTATAAGATGGATTCTTGAAAGACCTTGCTATATTTTGCATCTTAATTATTAACATGTCTCATCTTGCTTCACCATTTCCAGGTCATCTGCATGATATTTATTTTGCCTGCCCATCACATGAAGGACAAGTCAAAATATGCACATACTATTTATAGTTCAAATATGTGGTCTCAGCTTTTTATTGCTTCCATCCTTTGCACTGCTTATTCTTGTTTATGTGAGGTCTGAGCTTACCAATGGATTCCCATTCTCAAAATTATTTTTGAGCATTCCTGCAGTGGAGTTTTTGCAGCTGAACACGTATCTTTGAGTAGGAGAGAACGTGCTCCAGTTCAGCTCTCCACTGTCAGTGACTTGCTTATAGAGAGCAGTTCAGCACTTGGTCAATATTTATGAAAAGAGCAGACCTAATGACATTAGGAAGTGAATTCTCATGAAATTGTAGAACAACCTTATTGTGTTTAAAAGGTAACAGCTGTTTTCCTTCAGCACAAAAGTTTCCCATCATTGCAAGATCTCAGGAAGAGGTTTATACCTACATGTGTATACTGATTTTATGCCATATTTAGTTTTCCCAATTAGATTAACAAATATAGCCAGGCAACTTATTTTAGGCAAAGCTTACATGATTACGCCATGTTAAAAAGTCTCATCCTATAAGGATTAAAATCTTCGGGGATGTTTGGAAAGGTACACAATTTATAGGAAACCATTAAAAATAAAACTCACTTGAGTGGATAAACATGCCCTTCTGCCAAGCTGAGCAGAATAACAAATTTGAGCTGGCTTTTTTCCCATAGGGACTTCTGTGCTGGGAAAACCTCTTGTTCCTTGTCCTTAAATGTTTGTGAAACATTGGGCTTTATGTACTTTCTCCCCACTTTGCTCTGAAAGAAGAGCGTGGTTACATGTATTTGTGGGGAGAATGTTGTCTATTTGAGAACACAAATATCAGGCTGGTACCACCATACACCTCCAGCTGGTAATAACAGAGATACGAGTTGCATAACATTTTGCAGTCAGATGTACTTAAACTACCTAAAAATGGTTACCTTAGAGTTATGTCCAGCCTGACAGCAGTTTTGTGACTGCACATCTTAAAGACAACAGAGAGATTAATGTAATTATTTCAGTGTTTTACGGCCAAATCCTCACTGCTGGCACTGGAAGCAACAGTAAAAGTGGTGAGAATTTATGCTCAGCCATTCTGGGGCAGTCTGTGTGAAATCTCAGGCTGCATTTCAGACCCACAGACTCAAGTCAAGGAGATATACACACATCATAGAAAATACTGAAGCTTGACATTCGTGAGGTGGGAGGTTGCTGTTGGGGGGGGGCGAGGGGAGTGGGGCTTGCAATATAGGAGCTTGTCTGTGTGCAGGGACTCAGCAAATTAAAACTCAAAAGAACTGGAGGTATAAAATCAATGCTACAGCAAATTATAATCTCTTTACTACTGTATTAGAGCATCTGTCTAGGAATTTAATACACTCTGACTTATGCACATTGGTTTCATGCATTTCATTCATTCCAATGTATTTCCATGGGGAGGAAATCTTAGACATAGGCTGCTCAGCTTGTTGCTCTCCCATGGGAAACTTAATTTGTTCATTTTTTTTTTTTCATATGGATAATGGGAAGGACAATGAGGCAAATAAAAATACTCATGATCACAAGCATAGCATATGTAGAAACTGTAATCTAATCTATACATAGGTACATCTAAATGTAACAAAAATCCAGTGTAAATCTAATTCTGTTGATCATTTTAGTATAAATAGTAATTTTCGGTGATAAGGGAGCAATTTACATGTGCACGGGGCCACCTTCATTTCTTTGTGCTGCCTCTTTCAGTAATCCTCCTCTAGCTGCAGTGCTGCCCTCCAAAACTCCCTCTCAAAGCCTGACTTTAAAATTTAACTACAGAAACAAGGCAACAAGTCCACACATTCGCAGCAGCACTGAAATCTAATGACAAAAAAGCTACCAATCTCTATTAAATCACTAACAGGCAAAGTATCCAACATTCTAGAGAGAATAATGAATGGGGGATTGAAAAATACAAGACAAATATAAAATCCCTTCAATTTACAACATTGTAGGAAGTTGGGCTTGCACAAGTCACAGATGTTCTTTTCTTCCTTCCTTTCTATCTCAATATTTTACTGCTGGATATTACATATGCTGTATTACATATAATGCAATGCTTATAGAAATAGTCCCATATAAATTAAAAGAGAGAATTCTGGAGTCAACAGCTTAAATTAAGGTTTCCATGACGTAGTAGCCTATATTTGGTCAGACGAATCCCAGGTCTACTCTGTTTTAGATAAAACCTTTTATAGCCAATAACCCACACCTGCAGAGGAAATTCAACTCTGAATTAGCACATTCTGTCAAGTGTGATGAGCTTTATTCTCTTTAACTCAGCCCTGTGCACATTGATTTCTCATTCTCCCCTTGGGTGATACAAACGGCCACAGAAGATGCTGGCAAGAGCACATCAGTCTCACTGGCTCTAAGGAATCATCCAGAATCCACAGAAAGGAAACAATGCGCACTTTTCAGTGCAGTGGAAAAAATAACCTTGTGCAATTGAAACCTCATGAAATAACAGCAACCTCCTCCCATCCCAGCTCAGGTGTATCATATCATTATATTAACGCAGACAGAAAATCAGATGCCATTGATTTTTCCAGGCCTCTCACATTTACTCATGAAGAATCAAGATGACAAGTGGAGAGGATGGTAACTATACCTGCATCTTTTAAAATTCAAGACACTTATTTTTAGTCTCTAACCAACCTATTTTCACCCTGCCTTGTCTTTTTTCTTTTTTTTTTTTTCCCACTCTGTTTTTCCCCAGTGTTTCCTAAGCCTCATCTTATTCCTAGGCTCCATTGTATGTCCAACCTTGACTAGAGAACCTCTGTCTTTTGTCTTTGAAAACACCACTGTGGGGGTAACCCGATAAGCTTTAGGCACATACAACCTCTCACCTTATAGGATACACAATTTCACATCTTAACTAGCTGCTTTGCTCTGCCATTTTTCCCTCTATAGTTTTTTTATTAAGACAGGTTTTTGTAGTTTTTCATAGTAGGCACCACGCTGCAAGTGAGCTTGTATTCCTTAGTATTACCTGAATAAACTTTCCTCTTTTCCCACATGTGATCCAATCTTGTAATTACAGCAGTATTTACTGTAGCAAATAATAGCAAACAAGTATTCCTTTTTCAATATTTAGAGACTAAATCTGGTTCGGGAGCACATTTTTCCACTTTAAAAGTTAGAATCTAGTTTTTATTTCTATCTATTATACAACTCCAAAATTGCTGAAAAAACAAGTGTGGTTGCTATTCAAACATGGTCATGACTAAAGAAAATAAGGTCCTTGCAGGGCTCATGTCAACAAGGTATTTGGTGGCCTTTCAGTTTACTTTTACATGATTTAGAACAATGAGTACCACAAGCTCAATTAGTACCTGGGCCAGCTCTCTTGAAACAGCAGCAGGTGCTCTATGGAGCAACAAACATCCTATTTCCCCACCATAAAAAATGGGTAGGATCATTTTTTATATTAATGCTAAAGCTGAAATAGCTAAGAATAGAAAGTTTATATTCAGTAGGAGAGCAGTGCTGCAAAAGAGAAATGTAATATGTTTTGACAGATTTCATTTTCCTCCTACCCTTTCAGTTCTTGACCTTTCTATAGCAACTATCAACAGAGGCAGAAGTAATACTGATTTGTGTGCTCCTTCTGATACTATCAGAGACTTGTGGCCAGTTTTATGAAAGCATCTAGACAGCATAAACAATACAAACAATGAGGGAGATTCAGATATCTGTTCTTTCTACAACAGTCAGTCACAATGAATCCATCACGGACAAACAAAGATGCAGATTTAGCTTGGAGAGCAGATGGAAGTTCCTTCTTTTACATGATATGAAAAATTTACCATTATATTGATTATCCATCAGTTTCCAGGCAGGCAGAGATTAAATTAACAGATTTTGAAGCTAAAGATGACCATTATATAATTTAGCATAATTTTTTTACATTACACAAGCTGAGAAGTTTAATTCTATTAGTCTCTCAAAAGAAAGACACAGAGTCTTGATTTGAAAATGTCGAGGCATTCATTACAGTTTGATTCTATGGCTAATCGCCCTGACATTAAAACATGTGCTCCACTTCAAATCGAGAGCTCATTCCGAGACTTCAGTTCTAGTTATTCCTTTTTCTGCTGAAGATCTTTAGTAGATGGTGATCTCTTCCCTTCCTCTCTTTCTTTGTGAAGTTACTAATGCCCTATAATTGAGTCACTTTTTGAGTTTCTTTTCAGTACAGTTAAACAGCCCGCACTCCTTAAATCTCACAGCAAAAGTTGTATCATCCAACTCTTGAAATAACTGTCGGATTTTCCTCAACTTTTTCAGCAGATTGATACACCCTGTCTTTGGAAAAAAAAATTACATATTTTAACATCCTGGCCAAGCAGGTATAAAGGAGGAGGCAGCACTCACCTCCTCTTGCTGGGTATAACTCCCATCTCCTCACTGTCTCCCTCCAGAGTGACCCTCCTCGCCTGCCACCATTCATCGTCTGAGGCGTTGATGACATGAAGGATGTCTCCATACTTAAAACTGAGTCCTTGGCTTGGGAGGCCACTGTCTTTGCTCTTGTCATAGTCAAACATGGCTCTGTGAAAGGAAATAGAGATATGAAGACAGGTGATTATATCAGTCTCATGAACATCTTCTGAACAACTAATCATATTTTATGTTACAGCTAACCCTTGCTCCTTTCCAAAAAACCCCCCCTTGCCAACTCTCCAACAGCCATGCGTAGCTGTTGAGTTTGTGTTTTTCTGCTACTTTCTTATGTTCAGACAGGGGTGCATTGGGAGGACTAAACACAAGGGACCAAAACAAGGGATTCGGAGTAATGCGTTTCTTCAGGTGAATGGATGCGCACATCTTAGCATCTAGTTCAGACCAGAAGTCAGATTTCAAAGGGAATCTCTTGATTATTCCCACTCAAGTGCTTTTGTTGATGTCCTGTAGCTGTGTTGGGTTGCACACATTGGATTTCTGAAATCTGAAACTACACAGAAAGATGTCCTGACCAGAGCAGTGCTAGTCTGACATGCACCCCCCAAATACACCCAGGTTGTAGACAGCACCACAGACTTCATTCCCTGTGTTCAGTTGTCCTGTGCTGTAGCACCTGCTCAAGCAGCCCTGGCTCTTTCCTTCAGTGTTGAAGATGGTTTCCACCCGTTTGAAGTGGACATCCACCTTGGGTATGTGTATACAAAGAAGCCCCATGTATAGGACAAGCACGTTACCTTAGGATGTATATATAAATCCAGGGACTTCACAAGCACAAATTGAGAGCCAGATTTAAGGCACCCAAGTATAAAACTGTGTCTGGAAATAGCTTGGCATGAACTTGCTGCCTAAGTATTTAACCTAGATACTGGGAAACACCTTCAACCTGCCCTGCGCTCCGTGCTACCAAGTTACAGTGATACCAATTCTCAGCCTCATCCAGTCCCATGCCTGACACCTACAGCAGCAGTCTGCAGGGTAGATGTATCCCAGTTTCTCAGAGGAAGACCCTGCACATGAATCCCAGTAAGACTGTAAATGAGTACAGGTCACTCATTGGAGTTACCTACCTAAAAATCCAAATCTTGGCTTCTTACAGGAAAAAAAAACAAAACTTGGAAATATTTTTCCCATGTGAAATGTTGTTTCAAGATTGTACCTGTCAAGAATTTGTGTTTATTTCCTATAGGGAAAATAATACGATTATAAACCTGGCTACAGAAATGTTAGATCAGTAAAATCCCAATGTGTCTAATAATTCTTACTCTTTTATTGTCAGAAATAAAGCTGTGGCAATCTCTTCACTGGTAAACGCTTTTGTGAGAAGGATTTGATGCAATTAATTGTTGCGCATTGTAGTGTAATTGCAAAGAATGATTATAGCAGCTTTATGAGTAGATTTAAAACACTCAAGGTTACTCTGATAAAGATGAGAACTTTAAAAGAAGTTATCAGAGTTGTGACTATGCACCCAAAATAATTTAAAGCTGTCAAAAACACTCATTCTTCACGGAAAGTCTGGTTTAGCAGAAGGAAAAATGCTATTGAAATACGTCTTCTTTTAAAGATTTTACAGTCTTGCACTAACATCTTCAGAAATGCCCAGATAATTCCCTTCTCTGAGGATGAAGACTGCCGAATTTTACATAATCCGTAAGTTTAGCTATGCCCTGTACCTTTCTTAGTAAATGTTCCTGGAATGCATGTAACCTTTGGAAAAATTGAATGCCTTACAGCAGTGGAAAAGTTCCTTTAAAAACTTGGTTGTATCTTACTATTTACATTCATAAAAGATTCATGAAGGATTCTTATCAGTAGCAGGTCATCTGCTTCTTCCCAAATACAGCTTTCTGTGAGGACATTTGATGAGGAAGCTTATAAATCCAGAAGCCGTTCAGTATCATTAGGTGCCTTAAAAATGCACTGAATAATTGTGTACCATGCCATGGAAGCCTATCAACATCTCAAAACCCCTAACCATGCAGTCGGCAACCGTGCTGATTGCTGGGAAGATGTCAGACAGTCCTGACTTCAGGCACAATTAAATCACCCAAAATGAAGGACAGTGTCTTCTGGTGCAGAGAATAAGCAAGACTGCCAATTCCCAGATGTAAAACACCTGCCATACTGGAAATGCTCCATATTTGGTGAGTTCTAAGATTAAGGTTGTGTTTCAAAAGCTAAGTAGTAGAAAGAAAGTAGGACAATGTTCTTTGTCCTTGAAACAGACATTTGCACCTCAGAGCCCATGTGTTAACTTAAAATCAGACTGCCATCATGCTAGCTAATGCTAACGATGAATGCAGATGGCAATGTTTGCCGCTGACTTGCTTTGATTGGAGTAATCATGTGCAATGCTAATTAAAATGAGATTATAGATCTCAGACAAGAGAATTTTTGAGCACACTTTTCACTGAAAGAAAGATTTTGTGGCTGATGCTCTACAGACGTTGATTACTCCATTAGTAAATGAAAATTACATGAGAGCTGACTTCAGTGCTATTTCCTAAACATTTCCAATTAAGAGCCAGGTCTAAGTTGGTAACAGCTGTATTTGAGCTTAAAACTTTGATAACATTTCTGGCTCTGTAAAACATACTTTCGCAGGTTGGCTGTTGGCCCTGCTATAAAGCAAATGGGGATTAACTCTAGGCACTGTTGTTTGCGTGTAGACTACCTTGGGCAATAGAGAGACCTGGGCATACTCATCCTCACCACCCCAGCCTACAAGTGTAATTTGAACCCCTACACATCCAATTACAAAATCTAGTTTAAAAGGCTGACATGTCATTTCTAATTCTCTACCTGATGAGCAGCACCCAGTTCTGTTTTTGCTCAGGCTTTATATGCAGATGCGTATAAAAATACCACCTCTGTATGTGTTGAGTGTCAGCTGAAGTGACAATAAATGAATGCAGCCAGACCTCTTGTTTGGTAAAGGAACTGGGCAGACAGAAAAAGTTGCCTTTTTTCCTTTGCTCTTTCATGTTTTTAGACAATGACACCCAAGTTTTACAGGTCTTACAGGATACCATGCTGCGTTCTGCAAGCACTGAAACTTTCATCAAAGAGTTAAGCTCAGCTCTCAACCAAGTCTATTTGTTCTGTGCAAGCTTCTTTACCCGAATAGCATACTAAAGCATGGTAGACACCTTAAGTAGTAGGTTCTGCCATGCCGTGGGCATTATTGGAGGAAAGGTTAAAAAATAGTAGCATCGTTGCTGAATTTTATGTGTTAAAGAGAGGACATAAGCAACCCAACCCAACAAGAAACCCATCCTTGCAAAGAGCACTCATCACCCCTCTGAGAGACGAACACCATGTTTTCTTTCAGTTAGAGAAGGACAAGTACCCTTCCAAAATGAGACGTCTTCTAGAAATGTCAAAGAAGAGTTATTTAAACCAACCAGAGGGAGGATTCAGCACAAGAAGACATGTCACAGTCCCTCCTTCTGCGCTGAATTAGAGGTGTCTCCACAGAACACAAGCACAACAGTGCAGACACTGGAAAGCCTGTTCAGCAGAGCTAACGAGCTTTCTGAACTTGCTAAAATGACTGTGTGCTTTCATATGGAAGAGCCTGTTTATTCATGGGTTGCTTGGGCAGTTCTTCAAGGCACTGAGCTGTAACTCATGTTCAGTGTCTTTTACTGCAGTATTAAAGAATAATAATCTCAGTAAACTTACAACTTTCCAATGGCATTTATCTGATAGTCCTGAACACTAACAGTTTCTTTTTTCTTCTCCACAACGTACAAAAGTGCATCTTAAAGCACAGTTCTTAGTCTTTCAGGTGTCTTTCATGCTCAGTGAGCTGCTTGCATCCACTGTTCAGCCCTTTTTTGGATTATATGGGACAGAACCAAAAGCTCTACAAAGCTTTCTCTGTGGCATTAAGACTTTTTTTCCCAAGTCAGCTTATTAAGTCTACTTTTGAATTGGTATAGTCAATTTTTAGTAGAGAAGGAAATCAGTTTGAATTATTTAACTTCCATTTTAGAGCTGCCACCAATGTTGTGATCACACCATCATCAGAAAAAACTCATGTTCGCTCTCTTCTAGACAGTGCATTTCACAAACAGGACCCTGGGTTACAAGAGATAGATAACAGATTTTGAGGCTACAAACACAGTAAACCCAGTGATTACTGTGAGATGTGAATAAAATACTGAAATAGGGAACAGAGTTTGCTACTCACTAGTGAAACAGATGCAGTGAAATCGTGATTTGGCCATCTTAATTCCCTCATTAGAAAAACAGCAATAGGACTGGGTGTGATTATCAAAGGCATAAAGTACATGCACCAAATTTCCATTAATGCTTTTAAGTTTTTTTTCCCTCAGTTTCCAGTTTTTGCATGATTTTGGGGAAAACTGATATATATTTTGAAAGGCAAAACTGCCATTCAAGTGATAAGTTTTGTTGCTGTGTTCTTGGTGAAAGCCTCCTGCTTGTAGAAGAGGAAGAAAAACAGTCCTGAGAAGTGAAGCAGGAGGTGCAAATATTTAGAACAAGCTGGATATCACAAATATTTAAGATTATGTGAGTCTTGCTTCCCTGATATTAGTCCAGACTTCAGAAGTGATCACTACACTAGGCTAATCCCAGCAGAAATTTGGACTGAACCTAACAGGTTTTATTGTTGTGCTTGGGTGCTTCTTAATCATTTTTAGGAAGCCACATTAGTGTACAATGAAGCAAGCATTTCACAACAGTATTCAAATTCATTGCTCAAAAATTTTCTGGAATTATAATACTGCCATCACCAAGCTGTAATATACTGCCCAGCATGCAGTGAGATGTCTACATGGCAGTGAAGACTACCAAAACAGGGATATCTTTATTTCTTTCACTTAGCTTATCTCAGTGTTTGAGGTATATCCAAAAGCTAAGTTGCCTTGTGCAGTAAATTTGCATTTGTTATGATACCTGTTCTTGCCGCTGGAGTAATAAATGTTTGACATATGAGAAAATATATTAGCTTTAGCAAAACAGAAAATCTATTCATTGTGCAATCCCAGATATTGCACCCTATTTGCACCCACAATGTCTACATTATTACCAACATTCTCTACATGAAAAATAGAGTACAGAAAGACTAAATGATATACCTAAACCTGTAGCAGAAAAGGGAATTTAACAGAGAAACCTCTTAGCTTCCTCACCTAATGCTGTAAACACCGTTGTAAGTTAGTAGTCTTCATAATCTTCCTGACAAAGCAAGGGATATTAATGTATTTCCAGCACATTTATTTTGCTGAATGCTCCTCTATGTTCAGTGTAAAAAACCAAAATCTGCCTCTCCTATATCACTGTACTATGGCCAGTAATTTGATACAGTTCAGGCGCTGCACGGCAGCTTTATTTGCATCTCTGAAATTACTTTCTTTGACTTCTGACACAGATGGAAGTTTGCACATAAATTTACAGACTGCTCTTTGTCATTCACTTGATTACGGAAAGACAACAACGTTTAGCAAGAGAGATCTTCAGCTTCTGTAAATAATCCTGACTCTTCTATGATCTGCCAGCATATCTGCATGTGCACCACTTAAGGTCATTACTCTCTTCTCTGAAAATTTCTTTAACAGATATTCTCAGACATCAGGTTTTATAGCATCATCATAAGAGAGATAAATGTTATTCTCCTTCTTCACCACATCTATCCTACATTCTGCCCTATTTTTTTTTTTACAGATGGGGTTATCCAGTGCACAGAGGTTTAATCATTTGCCTGGCTTTACACAGTAATTCAGCATCATAGTCAGAATCAGACCTCAAGTTTCATAGCTGTCTTTCCTGCACTCTCAGTAATAGATTTATTTCCACCCACTTGTGGGCTCAGCTTGAAGCAAAAATTAGAAGAAAATGAAAGAAACACTAATGTATTTCATTGCTATAGCTACAACAGAGAGCACAGCAGCTCTCTGATAGAAGCATCCATTCCGAGACAATTAAGGTTCTATTAAAAGGGTTAAATTTTCACATAGTGGCACGTCAATAAAGACTTTCAACTTCTCCTCTTGGCTTCATTTCCATCTGGAGAAGCTGAACAGGTAAATCCTACACATACAGCACACAAAAAAGGTTGCTCTCTCCTTGGGAGATGTGGGAAGCTCTGAGGTGCTGCTTGCTGTGACTGGAGGCTGCTGGAATAGCCCCTGTGCGCAGGATGATTCTGTCATACATTGTCACTCCGCTGAAAGAGTGGGAGGAAGGATAGTTTGGAAGAAAGCTTTTATTGGGAGTATACTATAACAATGGGGTTTTAGCAAGAAGTGTCTGAGTGTTTGACCTATCACTCGCTGATACCATGATTCCTGCTTTATCCTTTTCTTTGTCTTTCTTCTACTTTCTTTTTTTTCCCCCCGATCTTCTTCCCCCCCGCCCTGCCTTTTTTTTTTTTTTAATTTTTTCCCCTGACTTAATGATGTTGTGACTCTTCACAAAGCTGATTCCCGCAACCTTAATTACTGCAAGTCAGGGTGAGAGGGACAGTGTTAGTGGCATCCATGTTACCAGAACCAGTCATACCAGTGTGCTGCGACACAGTTGCCATTTCCCTTTGGAAGTTACTGCAGGTCAGGGGCAATTCTCAGGAATAGTTTGAATGCACCTCTGTTTTACGGTGGAGAAAATTACGGCACCCGGCTGTGGGGACCCCAGCAGAAGGATGTGGATCTATTGGAGTGAGTCCAGAGGAGGCCACAAATAAGATCAGTGATTTGGAACACCTCTCCTATGAATACAGGCTGAGAGAGTTGGCGTTGTTCAGTTTGGAGAAGACAAACCTCCAAGGCAACCTTATTATGATCTTTCAGTACCTAAAGGGCTCTACAGGAGAGCTGCAGAGGGACTTTTTACATGGGCATGTAGAGACAGGACAAGGATTAATGCCTCTAAACTGGAAAGAGGGTAGGTTTAGTCAAAGCCATGGGAGATGCTCTCAGTAGTGTATAGTTTAGGGTGTTAGCTTTGCTGCTCCAAAGGCTCCTCCACTACAGCAAAACCTATTCCACACTTGAATCCAAACCTTTTCCATTTGCTCCTGTATCATTTCTTTACCTCATTCAGCAGTTTCTCCATTCAGTCCAAGTAATTCTTTATTCTTTTCCTCCTAGTGGGAATCTGGCAGAGAGTTATGCCACAGAACTCAATGAAAACAGGATTGGAGACAACAGCATTAGTTCCAGAAAAATTTCACTCAGAAGAGGGAGTTATTTTCTTTATGGTGCTTACATCAGGAAAGAAGACTGCCACTTGTCCTTGGGGAATACTCTGCTCCTTTTTTAGAACCAACCCTGATGCTTAATGTCAGTTCTTATGAGCCAATCTCTGTGTTGCTGAGGGGCTTTTTCGGGTCTTTAGGAAGTGCTCATATTCCATGCAGGAAATGGGTTCTACTGTACGGAAAAAAATTAAGTCAACATTTTCAGACGTATGAACCAGCATCTGGTTGCACTTCCATGGTCTTGCTGCGCACAGCATACAATGTACTATGTTAAAGGTAAAATATCTCACAGCGAGCAAGGACTGACAGCTTTAGTCTTTCAGTTGTGGACATGGGCAGAACTCATATTACTCCCAAGTTTGCCTGGGTTTAACCCCTTGCAGCAGGAACTATGTGATGGCTTGAGAAAGTGAAGTTCTTTCATGTTTTCTCTTGTGTTTTCAGGGCACAACCACTTTTTATTTCTTCTGCATTTTACAGGATATAAAAGGGCCAAACAGAATGGCTCTTCTGCTTGCAAACATCTGAAGCCAGTACCAAGCTGTGAGCATGTGTCTTGACCTTACCATCATATACTGACTAGGAAAATCTGCCCTCCAGTTTCATCCACGATAAACACAGAAGCTTTTAAATAAATCTGCATTGTATTCAATGTAGCCCAGATCCTCAGATTTGAGGTTTGCTATAGAACAGGGAGACTGCCTTGTGTCAGAACACTAATTATATTTAGCCTTAGGTGTTTTATCCATCTCCAGAGAAGATTTGTAGTAGCACATTGATTCTCCTCCCCATACAAAGTGAAGCTGCTGCTAGACTGCATCTCTGGTTACTCTCCGAGGCACCTGTGCAGCTTCTGAGTACAGGTTTCTGTGTTGTGACATTTAAGATTATCCATGTCCAGAAAGGAAACGTGACTGGATGTCAGACCAGGGATACTTTTAACTATAGGGTAATTCACCTGAAATTGCAACCCGTGGCTTGCGTGGATTGACACCGGAACCAAAAATTAATTCTCTCTCATGGTAACTTATGTCTGGGAATATTCATTTAGGGATTTTTTCACCCAGGGAAAAATAAAATCAGATAAAAAATAATAGAACAATATAAAATAGAATATAATAAATAAAATAAAGTGTTTCTTTCAAATGCAATGAAACTGAAAGGGAAAATTGTGACTCTGTTAGCACAGCCTGCATCCACCCCCATACCTCCCTTCACCCAAATGTGCCTTCCTACTACTACAGAATACACTGTAAATAAGCACTGAATTCACAATTTGTTTTAGTAATTGGTCTACAGTAGTTGTAAATACTACAAGAGAACTCAGGGATCTGCTTTGGGTCATTGGTTTTTTTAGGCAGTTGTCTTAGATACTCTGTAGCTTGCAATTGCTTTCTCTTAGACCTAATCATGACCCGTATCTGTTAACAGCTTTTAAAATTCCATTTTGGCCAGGCTGCCCACAGAATTCATTGTGCTTCCACTGGTTTATAATCAAAGGGAAATTTTCAGCACACAAAAAGTACCCCAGTGATAATATAATTATTACTACCAGCCATATATATGGTTTTTCCTTTTTTTTTTTTTTGTACAAGGATGTTAGACATCTGGAGAACTTAAGCAAGAGAAAGCCTTCCTATGGAAAAATGATCCACATTCATGATTTTCACAATTTGATAATAGTGGTGACAAAAAGTTGTAAGAGATTGACTAAGCACAGTACCTCTAGTACTCAAAAACACTGCACCAGACAAATTTCAGGCAGTTGTGCCAG
>VWZG01006751.1:98614-128290 GCA_013396735.1 Grallaria varia | reverse complement strand
TCATTTCCCCCCCCCATAACTCGTGTGGGAGGCAAAACGCCGCCTTTTCCCCCTCAACACCCGAGGCGAGGTGAGGGCAGACCCCACTTTATGCCCTCACAACGCGCCCCTCGGTTCGCCCAAAACTGAGGGATGGGGAGGACGCAGCGGGGTGGGGGGCGAAGGGACCCTCATCCTGAAGGGGGACAAGGGGACAACGACCCCCTAAAGAGCCCCATTCCCCCCTTTTCTTGGGGCTGGGGGCGATCCCGGGATGAGGGGGAGGGAAGGCCGGGCCGGTGAAGGAGAGAACGCTGGTACAGGAGCCTTTTGGCACAATCGGGCTGGAAAGCTCCGACTGCAACGGGNAAAAAAAAGAAAAAAGTGAAAAGGCTCCTTTGCTGCCCTCTGCCTGCCGAGGCTGCGGGGGAGCCCCGGCCGCCTCCTTGGCCCTGTGTTTCCTGGGTGAAAAAACTGAGAAAACGGGGCCAGCTCGCACACCTGTGGTTCTTTCACGGCATCACAGGATCAGCCAGGTTGGGAAAGACCTCTTGAGGTCGTGGAGTCCAAGCTTTCCTCGCTCTGGGTGCAGGGAATTATCCTTTTTCCCAGGTGTGCGTGCCCTCACTTCCAAACAGCTTTGGTAAGGGGTAAAACTCATCCCCTTGAGAGACGGCTGAAGGATGTCTCCAAGCTGAGAAGGCTTTGGGATCTACCATTTAATACTAGAATTATTTAACGACACAGCAGTAAAAATGCATAACGTATGCAAGCCACCAAAAAAAACCCAACAAAAGCAGAAAAAACAGGAGGGGAAAGCGAGCCCGCTGATAAATGCCCGTGATACACAAACACGGCCGGTAAATACCGTGTGGTTCGTTAGATACGGGCTGGGGCGATTCAGCCCTGCAGTTAAAGGCCTCTCACTTCCTCTGCCTGCTCCAGATTTGCCTCGTACAAGCTCCTCTCTCCAGCTCTGCCGGTTCCCTGGTTTGCTGCCCTTTAAATGTGGAGTTGTTGATCCTCTGTGCTGTTGCAATGCAACACTTTGATGCCGAAAAACCCCCTTCCTGCGCTGAATCCACAAGTTTCGGGGATGCTGGGACTACTCAGGAAAAGCAGGCAACATGTAATGAAATTATGTGGAAGAGAAAGATCCATTAGAGCAAGGAGATACCCGTAAATCCTGTTAGCGACCAAGTATTTCCATAGAAATTTCCTGATTCTGGATGGCCGGCACTTTTCCTAGGCTTCCATTTCCTTAACACCATTCCTAAATCTCTACTTGGCTTCATTTACAAACCTAAAACCCAAATGTAAATTGAGGAGGGGAGGATGTCTTTGAAGTCCTGTCTTCTTCCTAGGTTTTAACTCTTAAATTTCGTAGTTCAGGGTCTACTGGAAAGAGCAGCCTCCAGCTCTTGGACTAGGAATCATCTCTTGGCTTTACACTCCTCCAGCACCACTTATTTGAGCATAAGGTGTGTGGTTTTAGCCCTTTTAATATGTTTTAGTTACCTCCTCTTTGTTGTACTTTTATTCCTATGGTCTTTGTACTCCAACCAGTGCAGAACAGCTTCTAAATAAGTGGATTTACTCTGTCAGCCTTGTGCTGCTTCCCTTAAACATCAAAATATTAAAACACAAAAGCTTCCTGATTACTCATCAGCAGATCGGTGACTTTACACACAGACAGCTTTCTCTGGAGTGAATTAAAACAACTCCTTCAAAAAACTTGGTCTGAGATGGATTGTTTCCAGATCCTTTTTTTTTTTTCCCCTCCTCAATAAAAAAGGCAGGTCCCAATAAACAGCCACTATGGAGACGCTGGTGGTTTTGGACTGACTGCAATCCTGTGTTTAGAGAGCAGGAGTTGGGAAAATGTCACTTTATCCACATGTCCCATAAGAATAAATCATCCTGGACACCTCAAAAGGATAAAGTGTCCCCCAACAAAGAGCTCATTCCATAGTCTGGACTGCAAAGCTTGACATTGCCTGGTGGATAGTTTAAATTATCATGGAAAATTAAAAAAACTCAACACATTAAGATAAAGAACTGAAATTCTTCAGCTGCAGGAAATATGAATGTTGGAGAGAAGAAGCCCACGGCTCCCTGATTTCAGAAACTTAATTGAGGAAGAGTGGTTTATTCCTACATGTCTTTTCAGTCTGCTTTTGTCTGAGTTATTGTTTGTCCTCTTGTTTTTGTGGCAACCACTCCAGGATTGACCACTTTAATATTCACAACTCAAGTGTTTGTAGTGATTCCTGAGGACTGGGAGGGATAATGTGCCCAACACAGGGATCCTCAGCACGGCTGTGTAGGGGGTGAAGATACACCCTGAGAAGTCTCAGGGTCTGAGATTAAGTCTAAATCAATTACTCTGGCTAAATTTTGGTCAATTAATGATGTTAATTGCCTACCTGGAGACTGTTTAGAGTTTGAAGCCATTTCATAACTGATACATAAAGATTTTACAGTTGGGAGTGATTTGTTGATAACAGAGCCAATACAAACCCCTCTCCTGCTCTTTTGTTGGCTCCCTGGTGCCAGGTGGAAGGGCAGTTCTGCTTGGTTTGAGAGTTGTGTTTTATTTTAAATAATTATCAGATCCACGGCAGTATTTACACCTGTATTTTTAATGATCTGGCTGAAAAACATTCTTATTTTGAAAGTAACTCAATTTCATGAAGAGTTTCCACTTAATCCGGTCTAGCAAAACCCAGTAAAAAAAGGTGTTAGTTTTATAAAGCTGCAGTTGTAGCACTGAGCACACTTTAACCAGGGAGAGCTGAGGTTATTGGCCTGGAGTACTCGGGACTTGCTACGTCTGAAGTGGTGTCACTGAAATATCACTGAAACACTGCGAGAGACTGCTCTTCATCTTCCCAGCCTCCTGCCAGGCCTCTGGCGGAGGATGAGGGAAGTTTACAGGAGCTTCCCAAATGGGAAAGGAAAAAAAAAAGCCATTTAAGTGATGTACTTGTGAATCAGCAGCTGAAGAAGCATCACGTGGAGGGAATCCCACTGTTAACAACAGAACCCTTCTCGTGCCTCTGTGCTCAAGTGAAAGCTCTGGCAACGCTGTCCACTCACAGCTCCGAAGTGGGGCTAAACATCACCAATTCCATGCTCCAAGTGCTGGCAGCAGGAAAAGGGGGGAGCAGAGAGAGGATGGCAGTGTCTGTGCCACGAGCTGCTCTCGTGGGCACCGGTGTTTGCCTTCCCCGCCACAGCTGCGCTGCAGGTCACAGGAGCTGCAGCCACGAGGGTGGAGAGGGGTGGAGATTACTCAGAGATTATCCAGCCTGAGCAAACACGCTGGAGGAGTCAGGCAGGTGCTTTTGAAGGAGAGGGACGTTTCAAACCCACTTCTCAGCCCTCTGCACGACCTGTTTGGGATCTGGCAGGGCTGCGTTAGTCCTAAGGCCAAAGGGGTAAAACGTGGGTAGAAGACAGAGGTGTCTCCTCTCCGTGGCTGCCAAGGAGAGATGGTGAAGAGAGAGCACAAGACAGCATAAAATTGCAGAGCCATCATGCTCATTTTTCAGCAAACACCCATTAGTGAAATTGTTTTCTTTGCTTTTGACAAATCAGTCTAAGCCCACACACATCCTGCAGGATACGTTACACTCAAGGCTTGAGCCTCTCTCATTTCCCAAACAGCTCTGACACCCTGCTAGTGATCATCCACTGAAGGCTCCTCATTTCACATTGTAGTCCCTCATGACAAAATAATTCCAGCTATTTATACCCTTTTTTAATGAATGGGAGGTGCTATGATGTGTAAGCTGAATACACAGTAAACATCAACAGTGGCTAAACTTGATTTGCATTTTCTGGTGGTGTGGAGCTGCCCTCTTACAAACCTATTTTGCTGTTCTTCTGGCCTCAAAGGATTTAGAATGGTATTTCAAAGACCACTGATGACACCATTCAGTAACTGGCAAGAGAAAGAATCCATGGATGGAGTTAAAAAGGGAGATAAAAGCAGTGTGTGCCCCAAACCCAACATTTTTACAGTGCACGTGGGCTGGTTGTGTGAGCCAGATGCAGAGAGCTCCAGGGATGCTACGCCGCAGTCCTACAACCCTAATTCTTGTGCATTTAAGGCTGTATCTGATTAGGCATTTCTGTGTTTTCCGAGTATGTAATTATCTAGCACAGTACATGCGAGTTACGGAGTAAACCCAGTTGGGAGTGGAGCACTGGGAAGGGGAGAAAAGGTCTGGATGTGGGTGGTGGGTTTGTCCATGTTGGTGATTGCAGAAACTGGTGAGTGCTGTGCAGAAAAAAGCCTTCCCTGGGAAGAAACTGGAAAAAAAAATCCAGGCTTTGTGCTGCGAGCAGTTATCACCTCCCCGTAGGACCACAAGGGAGGTGATAGCTAGATCCCAGATCCTTGTAGGATCCTCCTTAGGAAGGAATTCTTTACTCAGACGGTGATGAGGCTCTGTCACAGTTGCCCAGAGAATCTGTGGCTGCCCCATCCCTGGAAGCGTCCGAGGTCAGGTTGGACGGGACTTGGAGCAACCTGGGCTGGTGGGAGGTGTCCCTGCCCATGGCAGGGAATTGGAATGAGATGAGCTTTATGGTCCCTTCCAACCCAAACCACTCTTCTGTGTTCCAGGGCACCTGCACAGGTACAGTCCCAAGCAGGTGACAGATGAAGAAATAGAAGTTTCAGACTTCTCAGAGTTGAGGAGCTAAGGAAATTCAAGTGTCCTTGCTGTAAATGCAAGGTAAATTATTCATTCTCTCTCTCCCCCCTCCCTCCCTTTCACCCCTCTAGTTCAGTTTTTCTTTTCATGCTTTAATCGTTTTGACACCAAGCTGTACAAAAGTAATTTAAAATTAACATGACTGACACTTGGTAGATAGCAGGACCCAGCACAGGGCTCCACCTTCTACTGGGAACTGTGAAGAGGGGCTCTGGATTGGCTGCAGGTCCTGAGGCAGCTGATGGGGACTAAGGAAAAACACGGCAAACAATTAATTTGCTAATTTAGTTTTCTGTTTAATTTGAGACCAGAAAATTGTCAGGCACTCATCAGCCTACGAGCAAGGCTGAGTGGACTCAGGGCAGTGCTGGCACTGCTGACAGCAAGGAGGGGATGTGTTTGATTAGCCAGCAAAGCAATTTCTCCTTCGGTACCGGTGGCATTTCACAGGCTCGACAGCGTGTTTGAGCGCTGAAGTTCTGCAGCGCTGGGTTTTGTGTCACCTCTCCCTGATCCGGTGCATTTTGTACATCTGATAATGGTCTTTTTCACTGGGAAAGAGGTGATGTGCACACGTGTGTTGAGAAACAGCTGTGAAAAGTTGTCACCTCGAGCACAGAACACGCCGTAGCCCGTCATTAACCTGGTACAGCCACGCGGGGTCTCGGTCAGCCAGAATTCTTGCAGGGATAATGACTCCTGCATGCGATCAGCGACGGCGAGGCATAACGAACCTGTATCAGGACTAATGTCCTTTGATGGGGAAAGAAATGCTCTAATTTGATTTCCTCCCTTCAGCTGCAGAGTGTGTAATTTCAGATCTGCGCAGAGCGGGCCCTTTACGCTCCGTTTTGGGCCTATTTTTGATTGATTAAATTGAATTGTATCTATTTATTTCACGCGTCCAATTCACTAGTGGCTCATCAAGACAAGAAAGTGCACATTTATCGGGAGCGATAAATCACCGCAGCCCTCCATTTCCTCCGGTGCAGTCGCCGGGGTTTGGTGCTGTGCGGGCGAGTGGGTGTGCGAGGAGTTGGGAACACACTCAATCGATGAGTTGGTTGCCAGCAGAGGGAGCGAGGGGCAGGGCCGGGTTCAGTGGGGAGTCAGGAGGCTGGGAACGGGACCGGCTCCTGAGGAAGCATCACGGCTCTCTGGAGAAAGAAACAAGACTGCCGAAGCATCAGCGCGATTTGCTTCCCTAATCCAAATGAGCCAAGAGATAGGATCTCGTTTGCAAATCTGGGACCTTCTTGGCCTCCCAAATTCACAGATTCTCTCTTCCTGGGCTAAGTGATGCTCCCTGTAAGCCCAAGTCACTAGATGGTACTGTTGCTGCTCAATATTGACGCCTCCGTGGGGCCAGCTCCTTGGGAAACCCACATTTCTGCGGAAAGGGAAGGAGGACTGTGCAATTTGTCAGGGAGATGCCAGCGAGAAGCCAGGGAGAAGAAGTAGGTCAGAGCTGGTTCCTGGGATTCGGCTGTTGGAGTGGGAGCGGAGGGATGGCCAAGACTTCATCTGTGCTGGTTTGCTTCCCGGTTTGCTGCCCCAGGGGGGCACAGTGTGAGGCCATCACGTAAACCCTGTGAAACCTGGGTTTTGGTCAACCTCACTCGTGGTTAAGCGCTGCTGGTGACGGAAGGATGAGCCCTCTGTGGCTGCAGTTGGGGGAAGTTGTGTCTCTCACCGACCTCGGTGCATGTGGAGTCACCTCCTGGCAGGGTCAATGGCGGCGTGGGCAGGAAATCACAGAATCATAGCAAAGGGTGGGTGGGAAGGGCCCCTAAGGATCATCTCGTTCCACCCTCTGCCATAGGCAGGGACACCTTCCTCTAGCCCAGGTTGCCTGGCTTTGAACACTTCCAGGGATCTCCACCTCTACACTAAAAGCCAACCCTCTGATGGAGCAAATTCCTGAACCGCTCCCGAAATTCCCCCCAAGCTTTTAAATGACATCATCGCCCGGGTCCCATCCCCGTTAGGAGGTCACCAACCTCTCTCTCGTGGAGGGTAACAAACAGGTTATTGTGCTCTGTGCCACAAACCAGCCCTGTCCCTCCCGACTCTGTCCCCGGGAGGAGAGCGGGGAGGTGCTGCCTGCCCGGCCTGCGCTCGGCTTTCTATTAGAGGGGAAAGTCAGGCCAATTAAATCAGGCAGCATTGAATCCCTAATTGACATAAATGAGACGGACAGACAGCTGGGAGGACTGGGAGGAGGGGAGGAAAAGGGGAGCAGGTGCCCTGGATGAGAAAGAGATGAAAATCCACCCTAATAGTACGGCAGCTTTCCTTATTCTGTATGTTTAGCCAGCAACATCTTGGAAAGTGTGTGAGCTCCTGCTGGAGAGAAATTAGTGAAATAAATACATGGTACAGTCATTGTGGAGCTTATTAGAATGTTCTCCAAAAGCTCAAAACAAACCCAAAGCAAAAAGCAAAGCAAAACAAAACAACCAAAAAAACAAAACAAAACAAAAAACGAAAAGGAAAAAAGCCCACCCTCAAAAAGAGTTTTAAATTTGTGTAGTTAGATTAAGAAATCTGGTTTTCCCCATGCAGTTTGAACATGAGGCCTTGCAGCTGAACAATTACAAAATCATTTAAAATCATATTTGTTTAATTTTCCACATCTGAGCAGAGCTTGCCCAGGTGTTTCCCCCTCTCCTTTTACCAGGGAGTGCTCTTTTGCCTTGAACAGACCTTTCGAATAGTAATTTATACAAAAATAAGTTATTTAAATTGATACATTTCAGAAGGATGAGGCATAGAGGGGAGGATCTTACCCTGGTCCCACCTGGCAGCGCCGGCACTGCGGAAGGAACCAGAATTACCAGCCCTTGCACTGCCTCACCCAGGGTGTGCCCTGATGGAAACACAAACTCTTGGCTGTTTTCTCCAAGCACACCTCTGGTGCTGTACAGGTGAGAAACAAAGGTGGGAAAGCATTTCCGAGTGGGTGCAGGTAACAAGGACGGGGGGAGTTCAGTTTTGTGGTGCTGGTAAATCCTCCAGTAGCACGAGAAAGCAGCGATTTGGGATTAGCTCTTGCAAACCCCTATCCTAGTTTTAAAATAATCAAGATTTACACATTGCGGTGCAAGAACATCAGAAATGCTTTTCGCTTAACATTTCCAGAAACTTTTGAAGTCTCTTCCCGAATATTTCAACACATTTTCCTTCCCTGTTTTCCCAGCTGGGATCGTTTTTTGCCAGTACAGGCAATTCTTCTCGGTATCCATGGGAATTGCCTCCATAATTAGACGTGCACCCAGTGCACAGATCAGAGCGCTCCAACCCAGCAGCTGGAACTAGGAGGCAGGTCTGATTAAATCTGCTCTGCCACGAGGAGAAAAGCCAGCTTTAATGAAACATCAGAAGAGCTCCCTACCCCGTCTTTAAACAGGGCAGGAAAAGGGGCTCCGGGATTACTTTGTGAGTCGCTTCTCGTCGTGTGCTCGCAACTCACCGAGCAGAGGGCGCAGCTCTGAGTGATCCAGGGCCTTGAAACTGGGGATCTGCCTCGTTAAAAGGGGCTGATTGCCAGCAGTGCTGTTTGCTAGAGGGGCTCACAATCTGCCTTCAGAATTAACAGTAAAGACTGGAGATCTCAGCACTTGCAGTTGGAGGTTTTCTCCTCCACAGTTTAGGATAACCCTCCTCAAGCCAGGGAGATCAGGGGCAGCTCATAGAGGAACCACTTCTCATCTGGGTTTCCTGACTTGCCCACCAGTTAACTATTTGTGAATCCACGAAAACAAACACAGAGCCAGCCAACAGCTCTTTGTTTCATAAAATCCCAGAATGGTTTGGATTGGAAGGGACCTTAAAGACCATCTAGCCCAACCCCTGTTAAGGGACACTTTCCACTAAACCGGGTTGCTCCAAGTCCTGTCCAACCTCGCCTTGAACACTTCCAGGGATGGGGCAACCACAGCTTGTCTGGGCGACTTTCATGGAAAGTAAATGATTTCTATTCCTGCCCACCCAGTTCTGCATGTACAGTGTGCTGTGCAGGGAAGGGAGCTGGTGAGAGGCAGATGGTTGGATAGAAATTATTAATCCCATACGAGTTTTTTACCTTTAGTTGCTGCTTCTGTTTGGTGTCACCAACCCCACGACACGGAGGGCATGGAGGAAGGCGGAAAACTCATGCTGTAAGCCTGCATTTCTCTACGTTTTCTGAAAATAGAGCTGGGAGTCGGGGTGGTTGAAATTCCAAGTAGTTTGGTGGGTGGGAAAAAAAGCGACTTTTAACAAATACTGATTTTCCTGCTGCTGACGACAGCAAAGGACATGGCGGGGCCAGGGGATCAAACACGGCTCTAGTCTAGACAGAGCCACACTCCCCGCCTGCCTCAGAAGTTCATACAACACCAGCTGAGCACAATTTAGCATCTCATTTCCCTAACACGATTAAAATGCAGCTCCGTGTCCTGGGGTACTGACAGACCCTCAGATCTGTCCACGTTGCCGTTTCCAGTGCTGGAGGAGGAACTGGCTTTGGGAAGGCGGCACCGCGGACGGGCAACGCTCGCGGATCCCAGTAACGGAGGTTTCCTTAGCTGGGGTTTGAACTCAGCCCTTCCTGTAATTCTATAATTTGAATATCATTTTCACAACCCTCGCAAGCAGCAGATGAATGAGAGATTCCTGGCTTCGAGTCAAAAGCTGCGGTAATTAAATGTTTATAAAACACTTTAAGCATGCGAAGTGCTATTATAGACAAGAAACCAACAGATCTGGCAGATTGGAGCCGGATTTTGAGGCACACCAGCAAGCACAGCTCATTTCCCCCACTGCATCTCTCTTTTAGAGCTGCTAACAGAGGATTATGGAGGCCATTACCAGGTTCCTTTTATTATAACCAGCATAAGTCACACCAGAATCACTTTCTTTCATCTGAATTTCTGTGATTCAGAAGTTTTCCCCTCTGTACTAACTGCCCGAGCAGAGGGCCAGCTTGCTGTTCAGCTCAGGAAGGAACTGCCCCTTGGGAGATGAGAAATTGCTGCTCCTTCTGATCTCTCACATAAAACTGAAGAGCTTCCACCTGTTACAGGTTTCTAACACCATCTGCTGTTTAAAAAGAAGATGGCATTGGAGCTCAGCAGCACCAAGAGCTCCTGCTTGTTTGATAAACCAGACGTGACACCAGCTAATCCGGAACGTTTCTGTAATTGCCACAATTCCCTTTTTTTTTTTCCCTTTTGCAGGCCCTGAACATATTTCAACTTGATCTTCTTTATGAAGTGAATTATTTCTTCGCTAGAGGACCCAGAAACCCAACGAGCAGCAGATGAAAACCAGGTCCACGCCACAACACTTCAGGCTTCATCTGCAGCCGAGGAATTGCATCATTTCAGCACCAAAGCAGATTTCAAGCCCCTCCAAAGTTTGGCCCAAAAAACTGACTTAAAAATATTTTCTTAGGAGAGAGCCTCGGTCTCCCCAGGGCATGAGAAGCTCAATACAAATAGTTTTCCTATGAAAAATATTGACATTTTGCTGGGTCACACTGCTGCCTGTAGGACAGAATAAATACTCTAACCAAGGATTATTTTACTGCTTCCTAATTGAAAGTGATACAAACTTTTGTCCGAGGGAAAACAGCAGAGCCCTGGAGCTCATTATACATCTAAACTGAAGGCTCACCACCCAATGCTGAGGGTTTTTTTCAGATGTTCATAATAACAATGATTCAAAAAAAAAAAAAAAAAAAAAGGGGTTTTCTCTAAATAGGTCCCTGTAGAGCCTGGCCATTCACCATGAGACAACAGTGGTTTTAGGCAAAAATCCCCCAAAATCTCAAAGTCTAACACCAAACAGGGGTTGCAGTTACAGGATCCTTCTCTAATCATCCCACATCAGCCCAGTTACAGCATCAGCCCCCACATTTCCCATTTCTCACCCCCTCCACACACCCTTTAAAGAGTCAGTGGCTCCTTTTGTAAGCGATAGGCTCCTCACCCCGGCACTTTCCATGCACTTCGTGACAAAAGAGACCTTTTACATGTCAATTTATTTTCAGACAGGCATATCTGAAAGGGAGTTTCTCTCCAGAGTCGAATTAGTACTAATGGCAGGTGTTCAGTGCCACACAAAGGGAGGGAGGCAGTAAGACAGCTTGATGTTTTAATAACCAGAGGCAAGAAACTGGAGTGGCAGCGGCCCTCCAGCTTCCCTGGCGTGAGTGAAGGTTTTATTCAGAGCCCCCATGTACTGCCAAAAGAAGACCTTGAAATATTTTAAATGTTTTCTTTGCCTTAAAAGAGGGATTAAATTGTTGAATATTCCATGAAAGCGCAGCATCCGCCCCACGTGCCGCCGTACACACTTGTAGTCACCGAGTAGTTCCGAAGCCTCCCGTGTCCTTGGGGAGGTGGTGGCACCCAGGAGGCCACCAGCTGCACAAGTCACCGTCCACCAGTGCCTGAGGATACAGGAAAAGGAATTACATGAACTACTCAGAGGTGGAGAGGGATTGGCATTAGTTATAAAAGTTAAAAGCCAAACCGGTTTCACTCTGAAAAAGAAATAGAAGATTGCCGAGGAAGTTGCTGGCCTTCAGTTTTAAAGACAGCCTGAAGAATCATGAGGGGAGTATTGATTGAGCCAAAATACATTTATTTATGCCCTGGTTAATTTGACAGAGGGCAGAACCACATCATTAGGGGGAAGGCACAGCTATGGCACACAGTGGGAAGGAGGGACCCAGCTGGGTCAGCCTCTTACAGCAGAAAAATTGATTTACACCCCAGAATAGGAAAGTTTAACCTTTCTTATACAGAAGCTGTATTATATAGAGCTGTTCGCTGCTATTTTCAGGCTCCTTGACTCTGGATCAACATCCTGTTTCTGCATGGGTTAATTCCAGGAAGACTCAGCAATTCGAGGCTGGATTCTGGGATTTCTGCTCCCTTGGGCTTTCATACAGACCTACAGGACAAAAGCTTAAAGGTCAAGCTGACTATTAAACACCTCAACTAACACAAGCAGATTTCCTTGTAGAGATTTCCTTATGTATGGAAGTTAAATCCATTTTTGCCCCTTTTGAAGTCACAACAATTTGTGATACGCTCTTTGTCCCAATAACAGCTGAATGACCTCAAATTCTTGTTAGAGCAGACAAGAATTTACTCCTTTTCAGACATCACCTCCCCACAACAGGAATTATATACCCAACTTTCACCTCAAATAATGCAATGTTAGTTAAGATTTAACAGTTGTTCCCAACTGGGTTTTGCCAAAGGCAAACACTGTCAGGACAAAACCAAAAAGGCAAGAAGAGTGCCCGACCCATCACAAACACCTACAGTTCTCATATACAGAAAGTTCAACAAGTCCATTTTTATTGAGCACTGGAATTAAAAAAGTAACAGCACTTGGTTGATTTGGAACTAAAAATCCTGACTTACATTTTTACTTATGGATCACTCAGAACAACGTGGTTAAAAGCACCCCAGGGAGGAAGGTGTAGCCCTTCTTGTTCACTCTCTGCTCCAGAGGGATGGAGGTTCCAGAAGCTACAGCTGCACCAAACATAGAGTTCTGACTGAAGTCCCTGGTGAGTGGAGGGGTTTGATGCTCTCCCCATGCCCACGGGGCTCTGCACCTGCTTGTCCCACACACCTCTGAGTTGTCACCAGTTGGCCTCACAACCAGCACAGCACAGGCAGGAATAAACAAAGCTTGCAGTGTTTTTCCTCGGGGGTTATTTGAAAACATTCACAGTTTCATACAAACAACCAGCTCTCTCCCAAGCAGGGCGTATGTTTGGTTGAAGACCCCCTAAGCCCCAGGGTTTATGACCCTGATAGTCCATATCAAGAGGTTGACAGGGAGTGTTGATCCCCACCAACACGTCCAACCCCATCCACCACTCGAGACCTTCCCCTGAAATACAATGTAGGAAATATTCTGCAAACCTGCCAAGGTGTCCACTTCAACCCCAACAGCCCCAAAGGGACTGACCCCAGCTCCAGAAAGATGTTTATAATTATTGTATTGGTTGCAGGGATCTAACATTTATACACTACTGGCAAGAGAGTCACTGTGGACTTGTAGGGAACATTGTGCCAGAGGAGAAAAAAAGTGTTTTTAAGGAAGGCATTTTTGCATAATGGTGTCCCCCTCCTCAACACTTAGCTAAATATTAAATCCAGCTCTGCTGGAGTCAGTGGCTGTACCAGTAAGAAGACCCACTGTGAACTGGTGCTGGCCTCCTCCACTCAGCACTACTGGGCACTTGGGCCATACTTGGAATAGAGAAAAAGAAAAAAAACTGTGACTATTTCAGCTTCTCACTGGCTGCTCCAGGGATTGAACCAGGACCTGCTTGGGTGAGGGTAGTGGAGGAGAGAGCTGTACATCTCAGGTAATTCTTTTTATGGAATTCTCCATTTTAGAGCCAAGTGAGACTAAGCAAAAAAGAAAGTTTCCTTTCTTGTGATATGATCAGCTAAAAGTAGCAGAAATTCACACAGGAACCTTTGCTGGCTTCAATCACAGCCTCGAGCTCAGGAGTGTTTGCAGCCCATGCAGCAATCCTGGTCCTCCCAAGAAACTGCCACCAGGGAGCTCCAGCAATTCAGAATGGGGCAGGAGTTTATTTCTAGCACAGTTTGCCTCCAAGTGTTGGTTTCTAGAAGCACTAAAATGTCCTGAGAGTAAGAAATTCCCCTCTGCATCCTGCCAACTGCTCATTCCATGACTGGCTCTGCTGGCGTCCCGCTGCGGAGTGAGGTGTTGCACCTGAGAGAAGGTGGCAGGAGGTGCAGCACTGCTGGTTTTCCCACAGCAGGGCCAGGTGAAAAGCTTTGCAGCTCTCCCAAAAGGCAGGCAAGGAGCACTGTCCCCACACAAGGCAGGGGAACGACCGGAGCCTGCAGCTAAAAGTCAGTCAGTAACATAAAGTCACCTGAATGACGCGTTTATTATACAAGTCAGAAAGAAACCCTGAGTTACCAGCTGTAGAACAAAGTTAAATTAAAAAAAATAGGGGATAGTTTGGTTCAGAGGTTCCTGCTTAAGGGAACCCCAAAATGGTAAAAGCAGCAGCCAGAGCCAGCCCAAAGCCTCGGCTTTGCCAAGGAGAAGGTTCCGTTGTTGTCCCCACCTGCACAGGTGACAAACTCCCTGGAGATGGGAGAACACGGAGATGGGAGGGCAGAGGGAAGGAACGAGCCAAACTTAGCAGGTGTTCTGGACAGGGAGGGTCTGGAAAATCCGTGGTTTAGTTTGGACAGAGAACTGAACTGCTGGCTGGGCTGGGGGAGTGTGGGAGGGAGGGAGGCTGGAAAATCAACCTTACATGGAACACACGCACAGAAAGTGAAGGGGAGGGAAGTCCTTTAGGGACACGAGCACTGCTGCCTGGGAGGCTGCAGGGTTGGCTTTGGGAAGGACATCCAAAGGTCTGAGGGAGGAAAAATCCCGAAGCCTAAACCCCAAATGTGGTACAGTCTTCCAGCTGCAGTGGAGTTGGAGAGGATCAGTTCCAAGAAATGCTGTAGCGACAACAAATACCTGGCCCTACACAGGGAAGGGTGAATCAGAGCTGCTTTTTAGTGCCACTTGACATCAGTTATACATTCTAGTTCTCATATACACAGATGGATGTCTTTAAAAATCGACAATTTACACTTCAAAAAAGTTTTACAGTGAAGTTCTCTCGGCAAAGATCAGTCCACACGAGGAGGAGCCGGTCTTTCAGGAGCTGGAAGGCACTTGGCCTTTTGAGAGCAAGTCCCCAAGGGAGCTCCAGTGCAGACACTGACTGTCCCCTGTCCCCATCTTCCACAGGTGTGCAAAATCCAGTGTGTGCCTGCACCGTGTGGCTGCAGCCCAGCCGGGCCTCACAGGGTGGTGGAGGGAAGTTTCTTCACCCGCCTCTGGGCCAGGATGGAGGACTCGATGGGCTTCAGCTGAGGGCCTGGCTTGGAGCTGTTCAGTGCAGAGTAAGTGGCAGCCATTGCACCCTTGGAGAAAGGGAGAAGGAATTCAGGTGCAGAAATCCTGTTTCAGACTCATGGCTTTAAAAGATGAGGGACTAGAGCAGGCAAACCCACAAACAAAGCCAGAAGCATCTTCCTTTTTTTTTCCTCTTTAAATCTCCCTCCTGCACTGATATGCTGTGAAATCATCTCCCCTTTTTTTGCTTCCCACAAACCCAGCTTGTCTGCATTGCCTCCCCTGCTCCACACCTCTCCAATCCTGCTTTCCCACCCCACCATGGCTTTCCCAAGGCACACAAGGAACCAGCTGAAGGTCCAGCCCAGACTTTGTACCTTTACGAGCTGAATGTCCTGGTGATTGAGCTGGCTCTGGGGTAGGCTGTCCTTTTGGGTTATCCACGGATGCTGCAGGACCTGCTTGGCTGTGAGACGCTGGTGAGGATCTACGTGGAGCATCTTTGATACCAAATCCTAAGGGCATCGTTTGGAAAGTCAGACTTTGGAAGATTTCATATTTTAAATGCAAAAATACCACCTGTCCGCCCCCAGATTGGGTTTTAAATTCAGAGGCCAAGTTTGAAGTCCCCAGACATCAAACTCTTTTTGTATAAAATATGTTTTTGGCAGGCCTGGGAGGTATAACATAGCAGCAAACCCCACATGGGTCAAGCACGAGGTTGGTTTTCCTTGCAAATATTCACATCCAGAACTAAAATAAAGCTGCTGTGGGGGAGGCAGACATGGGGGAGAAGCTACACTGCTGGTTTTCTTCTCTCTCTTGTGTCCTCCCTCCCTCCCCAGCCTGCTCTAAACTTGCCTCCCAGCAACCGGCCATGCTTCACCCCAACCCTGGCACGTAACACAAATATTAAACCCTACCTTGGCCATGTCAGAAATAGTGTCCCAATTGCCTCCAGTGATGGAGAACTTCCCCCCACCTATCCGGGTGAGGATCTCCTCTGGAGTGTCACTGGGACCGTTTGCAAAGGGAGTGCAGCTGGGGAGAGGGGAGAGGAGAGGAGAGAGTGTTGGATTTGCTGGCCTGGGAGCAGGCAGGGAGCACCCCTGGGCAGCAGGGACTGAGGAGAGGTCACTCTGCTGCCACTGCAGAGCAGGGGGGTCACAGCGGGACAGAGCCACCCACCCAGCGAGCATCGTGTACAGGAGAACCCCCAGGCTCCAGATGTCACAGCCCTCGTCGTAGCCTTGGCGTTTTAGTACCTGGACAGAACAAGCAAAGGGAAAATGAAATGTGTTTGGTTCTTGTCATTAAGCTCATTCCAAAAGAGGGGGCTTGACAATGTGTAGTCCACGTGCAAAGCATCCAGAGCCTGACAGAACAGAAAAGTCTTGGACTAAAGATCAGGATTCAAATCAGGCTTTGGTTTTGTGGAGCAGAGGAACCCCTCAGGCACATCAAGAAAGTGTGGTGACACTGCATGTGTGTTCCATGCCATGCTGGCTCTCTTTCTTTCTTCCTCACCAAGATAACTGAGTGGAAAGTCATCCCACCCCTTTTAACAGGTCACTTAATCAGGAAGGGAAGCAACCCAGGAAATCACTGGGATTTTAAAGCCTCATTACCCTAAGCAGACCTCTCCCTAGGGCAGTGCAAGTTGGAGGACTGCACTGTAACTGCACTTGAGATCTCCTCTTTGTTCATTCTGACAAGTTGTATCTCTGTTGTCACCTCCTCCAGGGCAGGCTGGAGTTGGGAATGGGGCAGATCCACCGTGCCAAGTTAGGGGGCACAGGTTAGAGGAGGGACAAGGGGTCTCAGGTCAGCACTCACCTCGGGTGCCACAAAGTTTGCTGTGTAGCAGGGAGTCATGAGAAGCCCATTCTCAGCCCTCAGCTGCTTGGCAAAGCCAAAGTCACAGATACGAATGCTCTCGGGGTTCCCTGATTTATCCACGTAGAGAATGTTGCTGGGTTTCAGGTCCCTGTGAACCACCTGTGGAGCACAGACAGGGCCATCCTCATACCCCAGGTCTGAAAGCTGCATGAAGACACTCAAACCCCTGCTCTGGCCCCACATCTGCTTTGCCAAGAGAGCAACACCAGCAAGAAATAATTGTCCCGATGGGCAGAGTTACTCCCTGAAGGAGAGGGAGCAGAGTGTGATGCCAGGGAGCTTCCCAGGAAACCCATACTCACCCCTTGGGAATGCAGATACTCCACTGTTTTACAGATCATGTGCAGGACTGAACTGGCTTCCCTCTCTGAGAAAAATTTCTGTCTGAGGATTTTATCCAGCAGCTCCCCTCCCCTCATCAGCTCAGTCACCAGGTACACAAACTTCCCGTCGTCGTACACCTGCCAAAGCAAACATGGACAGGGGTAACCAAAAAGTGCTTCCCTTTGTGCTTCTGCCACCAAGAAGCAGAGAGAGATCAGCAGAAGTGGCTCTGGGGATGCTTCTCCACACCAGAATTATGGAATATCTTGAGTTGGAAGGGATCCACAGGGATCATCCAGTCCAACTCCTGGCCCTGTTCAGACACCCCAGCAATCCCACCCTCTCCCTCAGAGTGTTGTCCAAACCCTCCTGGAGCTCTGGCAGCCTTGGGGCCGTGCCCACTGCCCTGGGGAGCCTGGTCAGTGCCCACCACCCTCTGGGGGAAGAACCTTGTCCTAACACACCGAGCCGGGCTGTTGGGCTGCCAGTGCTGGAGCTGAGATCTGCTCCCTGACCAGCCTGCCCTTCCCAAACCAAAGCACAGCAAAGTCATTCCAGCCACACTCACATCTTTCAAGGTGATGATGTTTGGGTGCTGCCCGTACCGCAGCAGGATTTCAATTTCCTCAGAAGGGTCTCGCTTGCTCTTGTCAATCACCTGCAGGAGTAGGGAGAAGCATTTTAACCACCACGGGGTGAGAAAGGGGCCAGGGCAAAGCACAGGAGCTGAGTTTGGAGCCCTGGGGAGCTCCTGAGCCATATCTGCTCCCTTTGTCCTGCTCTCTGTAGCTCCAGAAATTGCCCAGTTGCCTCATCAGATTTGTGTCCCCAACCCCCAAAGTTTTGGGTCTGTTTAATTGAAGAACTGACATAGCAAGGTAAGGTGAGATGCTCTCCTCCCTCTGAGAGAGGAGCACGCTGCTCCCTGCTATTCCTAGGCAAGTGCAGGTACATTCACAGGAGCACAGGAGTTGTCCTTTTAGGCCCTATGCAAGCAGGGAAAGCGATTTCACTCCGGGATGTTATTTTCGTCGTCATGGGATGAGCAGAAATAGAACCACAGAATGGTTTGGGTTGGAAGGGACCTTGAAGAGCATCCAGACCAGGTTGCTCCAAGCCCCATCTAACCTGGCCTTGAACCCTCCTGGGGATGGGGCAGCTACAGCTTGTCTGGGCAAAAATGTAGCAGGGGAGGTCCATCCTGAGGGCAGGACCCACACCTTGACTGCGTATTCCATGTTGGTTGCTTTGTGGATGCAGCGTTTGCAGACGGAGTAGGAGCCGACGCCGATCGCCTCCTTCACCACGTACCCGTCGCTGAACTGGACGTTCTTGCCGTGCAGCTGCTGCAGGGGCAGAGAGGAGAGATGAGCCAGGAGGGCTCAGGGAAGGGTTTGTGCAAGGCGATGAGTTAACTGGCAGAGCTGGCAGACTGTCTGCTGCATCCCACAGCTTCTCCTCCCGGCTGGGAGAGGGAGGAGAAGAGAGCAAGGCAGATATAGGTCAGTGGGGTAACGCTGTCTGCACCGAGCGCGGTGCGTTGGGTGGCACCTTCAACCCACGGGCATTTATAGACCCCCAGCCAGCAGAGACCCACCCAGGGAGGGGACAAACCACAGCCCCGCATTGCCCTGACAACCCGTGCACAGTGTGACAGCCAGTGGGAACGAAATAAAAACAGGATGCAAGAATTCCAAACAGACATTGCCTCGGGCTTCCCGTCAGTGCTGCTCCGGATGGCGCAGGGGTCCCACAGAGCTGGAGCATCTCTGCACCTCCAAACAGCTCTTCCAGTGTCTCCATTTCTTACCTGCACAACTGAATGTAGGGGTGGCTGGGCAGGTTTCACTTTGCCATCCTCCATCAACCCCGTTGCCACGAAACTGAAGCCTCGGAAGAGCTGGTGGGCCCCCGCACTGGGTGGGACACCTGGGGAATCTGCAACAGCAGTGGAGACACAACTTGAAGAGGGCTAGTCCTGCGAGCAGGAACCTTCCCCTCACTCCCTGCAGCTGCAGCTCCCCTTGGGTTCATTCCAAACAAGAGTCACACCAGCACCACTGAGAATCAGCCCTACAGAGAATCATGGAATCATCCAGGTCGGAAAAGCCCTCTGAGTCCAATCATTCCCCCAGCACTGCCAAGGCCAGCACTAAACCATGTCCCCAAGCGCCTCACTCACGTCTTTTAAATCCCTCCTGGGATGGTGACTCCAACACTGCTCTGGGCAGCCCGTGCCAGGGTTTGACAACCCTTCCCGTGAAGCAATTTTCTTTAATATTCAACCCATACCTTCCATGGCACAACTTGAGGCCATTCCCTCTTGTTTTGTCCCCTGTTACTTGTGAGAAGGGCCCGACATCCCTCTGGCTGTGCCACCCGCTCGGTGCTGGAACCATCTGAGCTGGCAGCACCAGCCTGAGGCAAACCTCGCCCTGCTGGCACCGGATAACCCTCCGGCATTAAACCACAGAGCATCACCTCACACAGGAAACTCTGGCCCCACCTGGAGTCACACAAACCTTTCGGCGTGCGCGACGTAAATTCCGTGTCAAAATAAAAAGTGTCGTCTGGCTGTCCCACTGCAGGCTTGAAGGGGGGCTTGATTTCCCTGCGGTACAGCTTCTGCAAAACACAGACAGCTCGGGAGTGATCCCTTCTGCCAAGGGCTGCGAAGGCTGGCAAGGAATGAGGGGCCAAGAAGGGATTCTGGGCAGAAACTCTGTGGCTTAGCATTTAGACCTCTTGGCTGGTGAGATGCTTTTGAGTCAGTTTGTGGAGAAATATTACAGGTTTATCGTATATTAAATCAAGAAAATAAGTGTTCTATAGGCAACTTGCCCTTGCTCCAAACACAGTATCCATAAAGTGTTTTCCTCTTGCACCTCCTCCTAACTCCCATTAGGGTTTTGCCGAAATGTTTCTCCCCAGGGATGGCCAGAGGAGATGCATTAGGAGGACATTCATATCCCAAAACTCCCACAAGTGCCTTTTTAAACTGCTTCTTGAAGAAAAAGCTGAAATAAGTTTTACTGGCATTGCTGGAGGGTCAGTCTGGCAGCTTGCTGGGGCCTTGGGAGCAATAGAAGTGATCTTCAAATCCCTTACCAAGTAAGGGAAAAGAGGGAAGAAACAAAATTGTGTGGCAAAGTAGGGAGTTGGCCAGAAGCAGTTGGGAAATGCCAGTTCAGTGATCGCCCTGATTTCCTTGCCGGGAATGTTTCCCTGATTCCTTCCCACTTAGTGCAAGACAAACCCTGTTGTGCCAAACTCCAATTAAAACCTGCACCTCTCTGCTGAGAGATGAGTAAATTCAGACTGAAGTGAGGTGACAGACAACCCAAGTATGAAACAGTTACATGACAAACAGAACTGGAGTTTCGGGAAGGATTATTGGGATGGATGGGAACAGGGGTTGGTGGCTCGCCCATGGCTGGTCAAGCATCACGACCGTGCTGCTCCTGCTGTCACAAGTGAATTGCTGGTGCCGAGGGGTGAAGAAATTTGCTTTTCTGTCTCTGGTACTCACATTCCAGTCAATGGTGGAGTAGAAAGGATGGCGCTTGATCTCTTCTGCCCCATCAGGACCAGAACCTGCAAGATGCACCACGGGAGCACGTTGCACTAAACCCCTGACTGAGGGATGGACACAACACAGCCTGGCTGGAGTGAACCATTACCTGAGCACAAGTGTGAACACGCTGCTGACCCAGGAGGATGTGAGATGCCCCGACAGGGCATCAGGTGTATTCAGAAGCAAACAAAACAACTCTCTTACCTAATCTGTTGGCTGGGTTCCTCTTGAAGAGGGCTCGCAGGAGGCTCTGTGCCTCAGCACTCAGGAACTGTGGCATGCCCAGCTTCGCTCTGGGGAGGAAGTTTTGCAATCAGCTGCAGGTTTGAAGAAGTCAAGCCACAAGCTGACTGCTGCACCTCCACCCCCAAAAGCACAGTCATCTCCTCGGCATTCACACTGCACCCTTCCAGCTAACTGTTGGTAGGAAACCGCTTGCCAAATAACGCCATTGAATTGCGAGAGCCCCCAAATTGCGACACGGCTCAAAAAGCAGCCACCTCCTGTGCAGGCAGGACAGAGAAACTCCTCTTACTTGAGGATGAGGGTCATCGTCTCCTTACGGTCCTTCCCCTGGAAGGGCAGCGCGCCGGTGAGCATTTCAAACTGGGAGGGAAAGAGAAAAAGGGGGCGGGGGTCATGTCTGAGTGAGGCTGAGGGTGGCACAGATCTCACTGCCCCTTCATCTGCTCATGAACAGCTTGAGGGATGCCAAGCCTGGCTCTGGCAGAGCTCGCAGGCACCCTGTTTGCTCAAGAGGAGCTTGGGATCCCAGGGTTTGCAGTGGGAACTTGTTCAGGGAGCCCTGGGATTCAGCAGCTGCCAGATGGTGGCACCAGATCTGCACAGACACCGACACCCTGGCTCTGGGGTGGACATGGACACCCCCACCCAGCCCAGACACCCCACAGACCCCACGGATAGCTCCACAGACACTGACATCCTGGTGGTGGGGTGGACATGGACACCCCCACCCAGCCCAGACACCCCACAGACCCCACGGATAGCTCCACAGACACTGACATCCTGGTGGNTCCACCCACCCCATAGAAACCTCACAGACCCCACGGACACCTCCATACACCCCATGGACACCCCACAGACACCAACATCCTGGTGCTGGGGTGGACATGGACACCCCCAAAGACCCCATGGACACCCCCACAGACCCCAAGGACACCCCCACCCACCCCATGGACACCCCTCAGACCCCATGGACAGTCCTTTATGGACCCCTTTGGGGAGCATGGGGAACACCTCGAGGTCTACCTCTGGTAGACACCCAGACCCATGCCTGGGGTGTTTCATGGCTGGAGCGGCCGCTCCTCCCAGTGCCCAGTACGTACCATTAAGACCCCGTAGGACCACCAGTCAGCACTGTGCGAGTGGCCCTGGCGATTCACCACCTCTGGGGCCATGTACTCCACTGTCCCACAGAAGGAATAGGCCTTCTTCTCGTGGTCTATGGCCTCCTTACTCAAGCCAAAATCTACACAAGAGACAGCCTGTCAGCAGGCACCCAGCATGCTCTGAGCACTCACACAAGCAGCTCCGTGTTTCAAGAACCGACCTTGCTGGAGCCCAACGCCCTGAGAGGTCCCTCACCTGTGAGTTTGATGTGCCCTTCTTCATCCAAGAGGATGCTACAGCAGGGATGGAAAAAACAGGTTGTTACTGTCTGCAGTGAGGGCTGGTGAGAGCAGGGACAGCAGTGGATGGTCTGAGATGCTGCCAAAATCCAGAGGAGAAGTTATCTGTCCCTTCTGCCAGTGCTTTAAGCTCTACCACCAAGACAAGAGCGGGACCAGGAGCAGCTCCCTTCTCTCTATGCCTTCAGCTTCCCACTGAACAAATGACCTGCATCCCCCTCTGATCCCCACATGCCCCAGGCAAGAATAGCCCAGCCATTCAGCTGGTGTGGGCACTGCAGAGGCCCAGCCTGGTGCCTTCTCCCTCTGAAGGATCTCAGCTGGTAAAGCTGGAGCCCGGAGCGTGCCAAGGATTGCTGCTCACACACGTGGCACACACGTGCTGCCTCCACAGGGCTCCTGGCTGTGATCTGAGGAGCAGGAGCCTTGGGCTGGCACTGCCACCTCCCATGTGCCCGGCCTTGGGGCATCCTCCAGCCTTGCCCCTGGGGAAGGCTGGCTGTGGGCTCGGGGCTGGATGAAGGACTCGGGTCCCTGGCTCAGCTGGGCCACACGTACTTCTCCGGTTTGAGATCCCTGTAGATGATCCCCAGGCTGTGCAGATGGTCCAGCCCCAGCGCCAGCTCTGCGAGGTAGAACTTCACGTCCTCCTCGGTGAACATGACCTACAGGAGAGGACAGGAGGAGGGTGTTGGGGTCACAACCCCAGCAGTGGGACCATGCAAGACTTGCCACATCCATGTTGCTCCCTCCTGCTCTTTCTTAAGTTTCCCAGGATTCACCCGCTGTCCTGAAGTATTTCTAGAATCCCAGACTGGTTTGGGTTGGAAAGGACCTTAAAGCTCATCCAGTGCCACCCTCTGCCATGGGCAGGGACACCTTCCACCAGGCCAGGTCACTCCAAGCCCCGTCCAACCTGGCCTTGGACACTTCCAGGGATCCAGGGGCAGCCACAGCTTCTCTGGCAACCTGTGCCAGGGCTGCCCATCCTCCCAGGGAAGGATTCCTTCCTTATATCTAATCTAAATCTCCTCTCTTTTAGTTTTTGTTCTTAAGGTGACGCTCAGCAGAGGCTTCTGTAGAGGCGAGATCTGCTGCCAGCTCTGCTGCTTTCCAGAGCACAGGGTTCCCCAAGCACCCTCTCCTGTTGCCAGCTCTGCACTAGCAGCAGGTTGGAGCCTCTTTCCACCCCTCTCAAAGACTCTGCCAAGGGTCAGTCCCTTCTCCAGGCCATTAAGCACAGATGAACTGGGAGCCTCAGCAACCCACCGAGATGCCAGAGCATACCCACCTCTTTGGAAAGCCGAGTAAAAAGGTCACCTCCTCTGAGGAAATCCAGGATGAGATACAGCTTCCCCTCTGTCTGGAATGCTGAAACACAAGCCGGAGTGGGAATCAGACCCCTCCACTGCGGGGAGGCTCCATGGTGCTGCATTAATCACTTAAATCCCAGTGGCTCCAGCTGGGCAGATGCCCGGCGTGGTTCCCGGGTTAAAGGCAGGTACGGCTGATAGCTGGGGTAAAGGAGGTGGCCTGTCTGTGCTGCTGAAATGGGAGCTCACCACAGCACTCCAGCACTGCAGAAAATCCTCATTTTGTGGGGCTCTGGTTCCCTTTCAGCCAGTGATACCCCACGGAAAGGGCTGATTCCCCAGGAGAGGCACTGGTCACTTTACAGGGAACAAAGCTGTCCTCCCCTTCCTCAGAGTCAGAGCATTAACCCTGCCAGACTCCAGCCTGACTAGTTAACTCTGCTTCCTCACTTTCTCCTATTTAATGTTTTGATCCCAAGGATTTGATGTTTAAACCTCTTCTATCCTGGTCTAGTCTCTGTTCCCCATTCAATGGGTGGAGCTGGAATGGGACCACAGACCCTTCCAGGAAAGGATTTGTGTGAAGGGTTTGTGTTTAAAAGCAGAGTCTGCTGGAGCCTTCAGCCCCTCTCCCAGCACCCCAGCCAGCTCCACACTCACCATAGTGCAGCTTCACCACAAAGGGATGGTTCACATCAGCCAGGATGTCCCTTTCTATCTTTGTCCTTAGTCGATCACGCACTGTGGGAAGAGAGGAACAGCTCAGGGTGAGAAGAAGGCCCAGAGCACCCCAGTGTCAGCCCTGTCCTCAGCCTCGAGCCCTTGTGCACCAGGCAGCTCGAGCCAGGTGTTTTCCCACCTCCAGCACTGCAAGGAGGGTCTGTCACAGATGGAGAGAAAAGGAGGCTCTTTGGGTGGGATGAAGATGCTCCTCTTTTACCCAAACCACCCCAGGGCTGCTGTGACACTTCCCTGGTGCTCTTTAAGCCCCGGAGGAGCAGAGCACCAGAGTTAAGGTTCTCCTTCCTACCTTTCAGTGTCGCCTTCTTGAGCACTTTCATGGCATAGAGGTGGTTGCTGTCTGGTGGTGTTATTTTTCTCACCAGGAAAACCTGAGGCAGAAGAACAACAGGTTCATCAAGCATTGGCAGGAGGAGATGGATGCCTCCTTATTATTCAGGTCCTGCATCCTCTGGATTTTTTCATCCTTCCCTTCCCTGGTGTCTCATTCTACCTGGTTTTACTTCGGGAAGACACCACCTGTGAGTGGTGGACTTGGCAGTGTTACTGGTTGGATTTGGCAGTGTTACTGGTTGGACTTGGCAGTGTTACTGGTTGGACTGGATGATCTCAGAGGTCCTTTCCAACTCAAATGATCCTCTGATTCTACAAAGCTGCATTTGCCCAGGAAAAAGCACACAGTCCTGGTCAAGCCCCACTTTCAGCTACCTGATTGACATGAATCTGATTTAATGTGTCAGCAGATGGTCTGTAAGAGAGCTGGGTTATTTTCACATTGAAATAAATAAGAGTTACAGGCTACTTCCTTCTCTCTTCACAGAAGGGAAACTCCACAGCAAACAGGGGCCAGAACACGCACACAGCACCAGTTCTGAGAAGGGAGGAACACGCCCGAGCCCTCCAAGCCCTCAATCTGACCAACAGCTTGGCTGAGGAGCTGAGGAGGCCCTTCTGCCCTGTAGGACACCCGTGTTCACGAGCAGGACACTCCTGCTCTCCTCCTGCTCGCCTGCAGAAGGAATTACAGGGAATTTGGACACTCAGGCTGGCCCTTAGGAGAGGCATCACTACAGACACTGCCCAGGTTATAAGCACCCATTTGCTCAGTGGGCTCATCCACCAGATTTTCACAGTCCAGTGGGAATCAAGGAAGTGGTTTTGTTGGGGACAGTCCCTTTTGTGACCAGAATCATTTCTCTGGCACAGCAGGTAGGAAGGAGTGATCTCACCTTGCCAAAAGAGCCCTGTCCCAGCACCTTCAGGAGCTCGAACTGCGAAGGATCTGCCTTCTCAGAGCCTTCCTTCACATGGTGGGTGATGTTGATTTCCTGCAGGACACCTTCTCCCTGAAAAAGAGGGGACACGGTCGACCGGGACTCCTGAACAAGGGCAAGCAGATTTATTGGACTGTGGGACAGGGATTGGAGCTACAGACTCCCAGTGACCACGTCTGAGAGAACCATGAAAGCTGGTGCATGTCACGGGTACCAACATCTGGAAGAAGGGGTGGGCAGCACCAGGCAGGCTTGGCAAACTCCCTGTGCTCTCCCAAGGGCTCCGCTCACCACTGCTTTGAACTGCATTTCAGAGGAGAGCTTGAAAAGCACCTTCCTTTTTAAGGCACTGGTAGCAAAAACAGGAGTGTTTATGCCACTAAAAATCCCACAACACACACACAAAAAAAAACACCACCAAAAACACGGCACTGTTGTCAAAACAGGGCCAGGGCTGGCAAAAATCAGACATGTTGGAGCCCATCTGCTCGGCAATCTGAGCAACTCTGCAACATAAGTCTTAGTGCATCTTCAGCACATACAGATGATGCTTTAACAGACTCAAGCCTTCAAGAAGATTGAGGGGAAGCCAAGGTCTCTGGCACATGTTTTGTTTAAAACACATTATTTTACCTAAAAATAAAATAGAGAAGAAAAAATAGATTTAATCAGCATAAATAGAATAAACTCATCAACGGAGCTAGGCCAGCACTCCAGCACAGCCACAGACCCTGAGGTGATGCTGAAACACCTCCTATTCCCAGCAAACCTTTTCCATATCTCTTATGAGGAAAGCCTGGATTTCAGCTCAACAAAACCACTTTGTGCTGCTTTCTATTGCATCCCAAACACGAAGAGACTTTTTATACTATTAGTCTTCCATCTGTGCCTTGCCCTCTACTTCTCTTTATCACACCTAGTCAGTGTATCTGAGCTTGGATTTCCTCTGAGCTTGCCCTGCTCCAGTCCCTCTCCCACAGGGTGTGCTGCACTCAACTTCCCACTCCTACAGACATGACTCTTACTCAGGCCATAAATCCCTTGTAACTGGACATCCTGTAAGGGCAAGTCCAGGCTCCTCAGCACTTCACTCCCACGTTATCCAGTACAGATATGGTCTGGTTGATTTTTGGACCCAAAGACCAGCAGTTATGTTCCAAAGTGCATTAAAAACCTCATTCTCCCTGGCCCTTGGGCAGATGTGGCCAAGAGAGGCTGCAGAAAGCTGGAAATACTATTTCGTTTTTCCCTGTGCAGAGTTGGGGGGAAAAAACCCCAAATTACACTTTGTTTTCTAAATCTATTCAGACGCTTGGTGTGGAACCACCGAATCAAAGCAGCTCTCAAACCCAACAGGAACCAAGTGCCTCTCCCTCTGCCCCAGCCCACTCCTCACCCTCCCAGTGCCTGGGGATGTGGCTGCCTGCCTGTGCTGAGCACCGTCCCCTCCCCGCTCTCTGCCTGGCCTTTCCTCTACCATAGAGAGTGGCTTTGTGTCCATGGGGGTACCTGTGCTCTCTGCTGTGTTACTCAGCCCCTCGGAGCTGGCGGAGGAGCCCATGCTCCCGGGGGTGCAGCAGGTACAGCCTGAGCACGGGGAGAAGGCAGGGGCACAGGGGCTCCCTGGTGTTATCCTGCCTTTCCCTGCTCTCGGTGATCACAGGCAAGAAAGATCCCATAATCCCTGCAACAACATCTTTTCCTGTTCCATATGGTCTTCTGCCTAAAGCAGCCACTTGGCATTGCTGGTGTCGCTTGGAGGCTCAGTCCCTGCAGAAAGCCATGAGGAACAGCTTCCCCCCTCCAGCCAGGAGGTCTCAGCTCTGCAGGGAGTGACCCCACAGCAGGGATGGGACCAGTGGAAGCTGTGGGTTCTTCTCCTCCCCTTCATCTTCCTGACAACGCTAAAGAGAAACCAGCTCTGCACAGCATCAGCACCTGCAGGACCACACACGCTTCACCCCATAGCACCACACATTTCAGTGCTGACAGGAACACTTGAAATAAACTCCTGTATCCATCTTTGAGGTGTTTGGATCCATCCAGGACCCATTAGGAAGGAATTCTTCCCTGTGAGGGAGGTGAGGCTCTGGCACAGGTTGCCCAGAAAAGCTGTGGCTGCCCCTGGATCCCTGGAAGTGTCCAAGGCCAGGTTGGAGCAACCTGGGCTGGTGGAATGTGTCCCTGCCCATCACAGGGAGATGGAATGAGATGAGCCTTACGGTCCCTTCCAACCCAATCCATCCTGTGATCCTCCTGCCACAGCTCCTCAGGAGCAGCAGAGCTGGATTTTCACAGCTCTGGGAATTCTTTGCGACGGCGAAGCCAAAGAGTGTGTCCAACTGCAGGTGGTTTCGGCAGCCCAGGGCAGGCAGGATTTGCATGCACAGCCAGAGCACAGTCCCCAGCGAGGCCAGAAGTGGCGCCGGCACAGACGCCGCCGAGAGAGAAACGCTCTGGAGGTGCCACTTGGCATCTCACTGACACAAGGGAGGGTTTCCCTCCCATGGATTCATCACCCAGCCCTCTGGTGAGCAGCACGCCAAGAGTCTCCAGCACGACAGCCCCCGCGAGATAAGTGACAGCCCCGCTAACAGAGCACCCCAGAAAGGCAGAGAAGGGGAAAAGCGACCCCACAACCCCTCGGGAGCAGCGGCCAGCGAGAGCAGGGGGAGCAGAGGGGGCAGTGGCAGTGGTGGTGGTACTGACCGGGCTGGCCAGCTGGCCGGGGGCTGGCAGCTGCAGCCTGCACGGCTTGGCTCGCTGCTTCCTCTGCAGCCACAGCGTGAGGAACGCCCAGAGGCGAGGAAGTTTAGGGTCGCTCTCCATTCTCCCATCCCGATCCACATCGTCCAGCCCCAGGAACAGCCTCCCCCTGCCAGCTCCCAGGGCTCAGGGGGGCTCCTGGGCCACCGGGTGAGGACACACAGGTGCTTGGTGGCAGTGGCAGATGCGCAGTGGGGACGGGAGGCTCAGTCACACGGAGGCAGTTTCACGCTCCCACTCCACAGCAACAGCTCTTGTGGTTGGGGCTTTTTTTTTTTTTTGCCTTTCCTTTGAGAGGGTGGTGGTGTTTTTGCTTTTACAAAAAATAATAATCTCTCAACTCCCCATTCGTGTTTGGGTTCCCCGACTCGGACAAGACACCGACAGAAAACACGCACGTTCTAGTTAAAGTGATTTCCATCTAGTCACTGCCTGAATTTCATGTCAGGCTGTGAGTTTTGAGGTATTTCCACAACAGGGGGAGAATTCTGAGAGGCCACTTTTTTCTCTTTAAAAGGGAAGAGAAGAATTCTTGAGAAGCCATGCAGAAGTGTGACACCACCTCGGAGAGCTGCGTGTCTCTGCTCTCACACTGGCCCAGGGATGGGATTCAGGGCGGATCAAACCCATGGGCATCACTAGGATCTGCATTCAGTCCTTCACTTGCATTATGCTGTACAAGAGTCCCTGCTGTGGTTCCTGGAGTTACCCAAAAGCCACCCTGGGAAGGTCCATGTGAGGAGTTTTTAAGGGCATTTTGGAGGCAGAGGTTCCGACCCCCAGTGGGGCTTGGATTGTTGGCAGGACAAAGCAGAGGTTTTAGAGGGCTTGTTTTGCCTCCTTCCCCCTCCAAACCTGCTGCACTTTGACCTTTCCATCAGGGCAGACAGATGTTTTCTGCAGCAAGACCCCGGGGTGTGCAGGTAAGAAAGAAACCCCTCGAAATGAGTCAAAAGACACCCACACACCTTTGCAATTGGAAATAGCCCCGTGTCAGCGTTACTGCTGAATTCCTCTAGAGAGCACAGAGGCAGAAAAGGGGATCTTGGCTCAGACCAGAGAGACAAATTATGACTGTCTTGCCTCCTCCACCCCCAGAACGTGCTCTTTGAGAAGCAATAATGAAAGAACCAGATGACAATGCCAGCAGGCAGGCAGCTGGTGCCACCTCCACAGGGGGACCCTGGGTGGCTGGTGGGGCTGGGAGCAGGTGCCAGGGCATGGAACAGCGCCCTGCAGCTGCTGGGCACAGCCAGGAGCCCCCAAAAACTCCAACCTCCTTCGTCCCACCACAGCTCAGGGAAGGAGAAGCCTCGTGTGCCCACGTGTGTCCACGATGTGCTGCCCAAAGATAAGCATCGCCACTTCTACGGCAGCCTCAGTGCGGGAGGGCGGCCGGTTCCCCGTGCGTGGGCTGGCCAGGAGCTGATAAATCCTGTCCCACCCAGGGCAGTTTCCCACGTCGTGTTCCCAGCGTGGGGAGAGGAGCCTCACAAAAAAAAAAAAAAAAAACACAAA
>VWZG01006751.1:77198-98576 GCA_013396735.1 Grallaria varia | reverse complement strand
AAAAAAAAAAAAAAAAAAGCACAATAAAATCCCCCCTGCACATCTGCACAATTCAAAGTGCCCAGCCCAGCGCGGTGACAAGAGCAGAAAACCACAGGAGACAAAAACAACGGCACGGAAAGGGGGTTGGTGTGGGGAGGAAGGAGGAGGAGGAGGAGGGGGAAGCCAAGCGCAGGATGTCACGTGAACCATGAGCAATAGCTGCTCTCTGCACCAGCAGCCCCACGGAGCTCTCAGGGGCGGGTGGCAGGAAAGGGGCAAAATGCCAATTAAATGGATGAGTCTCCTTGGGGTGCCCACTGCCACAGGCTCTCCTACCTTGTCTGCAGAGTCCACCAGGTCTTTCTCTATCCAAGTGATGTCAGATTTCACCTGTGGAACAACAGGCAAGCATCAGCACCCAGGGGCTGTGACACTCCAGTAGAGTTCTCCCAACTAACTTGTTCAGCAAGACCAGGCGAGCTGTTCACAGTCACTGGTGGTTTCCCACCAGCCACAGCCCCTCTGGGTGTGATTCTGAGCTGAGTGGTGGCTCCAGGAGAGCAGTTGGAGCCAGCTCCTGTTAAATAAATTTATATTGATTGGCTTTGATAAACTCTGACAGAGCGCTCGGGACGCGGTGCCGGCACACGGTTACACACGGTCCCCAAGAATCAGAGCACCAAAGGAGAGAGAATTAATTTCTGACAGGTTGATTAATGCCTAGATTAGATTCTACTCTCAGCCACACGTGGACAAACGCCAAAAGCATCCGTGCTGGGTCTGCAGGGAACCTCGGCACCCCCGTGACAAAGATTGGGCTTCCCCCCCGGGCACCCCCAGAGTTTCTAAAGCGACCAGGAGGAACATACTGAGACACCAGAACTCCCCCCATCCCTGCAGGGCAGGGCAGGGCCAGCCCAGCTGCTCTGACACGTCCCCAGTGGCATCACAAATGTCAGGTTATGCCACCTCTGGGGCCAGATGTGAGTCTGTGAACCCTCCTAGGGAGAGATGCAGAAGCATTTAAAGGGAGCTCGGAAAAGAACTGCTTCTCAGCCAGGAAATGGCTCCATCTCCAAAAAACTCCAGGCTCAAGGGAAGGAGGAAGTTTTTGCCAGGTCAGGAAGTTTTTTCAGGCTCAGTCGCCGAGCCTGGTGCGTTTTGATGGAGGTACCCAGATTTGCAATCTCATCTAAGTACTTTCCCCCCTGGTTTTTGCATCATGAGCCAAGTTCAAATAGAGAAATCAGCCCCCAGAAAACTCAAATCAGACTCGAAACTTTTCCTCCGAGAGGTTCAAGACTTTGGCTGTGGGTGAGATAAAACATGTGGCTGCAGGAAGCAAAGAGAGACTCGAGCTGTGACCTCTCTGGTGGGTTTTTTCTGACAGTGTGTGAGCAGGATGGAGCCCATGGTGCCAGCAGCAACAGCTGGGTGGGCACAGGGGGACCCAGGCACAGGGGGACCCAGGCACAGGGGGACCCAGGCACAGGAGGATCTGGGCACAGGGGGACCCAGACACAGGGGGACCTGGGCACAGGGTGACCCAGGCACAGGGGGACCCGGGCACAGGAGGATCTGGGCACAGGAGGATCTGGGCACAGGGGGACCCAGGCACAGGGTGACCCAGGCACAGGGGACCTGGGCACAGGGGACCTGGATGTGGGGCAGGAGCTTTGGAGAGAGAGAAGAGAAGGAAAAGCAAGCCTTGAGGGAAGGGAGGAGCCGCATGAGAACAGCAAGATTAGAGTTAAGAATTAACTGATTTTCTGCTCCAGATCAGAGGGGCCCCTGCCGTCACCTCTGCCCCTTCCTCCTCCCTCCACGGCTCTGCCCTTGCAGCCAGGATCTCTTTGGGACTGGGAGAAGGGGGCTCTCCTGCTGCTGTCACCTTGGGGAGCAGCTGCTGGGGCAGCCGGGTGACACATCCACCAAAGGCACCAACTGAACCCCTTCCTGAGCGAAAAGGGATCCCAAAAACCTCAGCAGACCCTCCTGCCCCGGGGGGATCCCACCAGGAAAACCAGCTCCTTCAGAGCAGGCAGTAGAGCCTGCCCGGGATGGGGATGGGTGGGGATGGATGGAGATGGATGGAGATGGATGGAGATGGATGGATTTCATTCCCACCAGCACAGATCTCTGTGCAGGTCCACCCCAGGAGCACACGCTGCCACCTTCCATCACCCACAGCCTCCACAGAGGCGTTTCACCCGGATTCCTGCACTGCTGGGAAATGATATTTTGCTGCTCCCGGTAAATCAAAGTTCACCCCCAGCCGACAGCCGGGGCCGAGCCCAAGAGGCCTCTCACGTTGGAGGAGGAGACAACTTTTCTGAACCTCCCGACGCTGCCTTCACAGATGGCTGAGCCACCTCAGCTCAGGGGCTGGGGACACATCGACGGGTTTTTACCCAAGTTCAAAATACAACCCCCTCTTTCCTCCTTTCCCCCTCTTTTTCTTTTTTTTCTTTTTTTTTTTTTTAGGGAGGATTTTACAAACCAGAAGCCAAGAGACAGGTTTGTTTTTGCTCGCGTTTTGTCACTTTGCTGGTTGAGACCGTCACATCTAAATGCAAGGGAAAAAAAAAAAACAAACCACACACACACACCCCCTGCAAAAGCTCGAAACAGATTCTGCTCTTGGCATTTCGCTTCCTATTCATCAACAACTAACCAGAAGCTGTTTTAATTTCTGTTCCTTCAACACATGCTCTGGTCCCAAAACACTCCCAAAATCTGGCAGCACCCGGGAAAGACACTTCTTCGAAAGCAGTTGTACCCTCCAAAATGCCTTTTTTTTTTTTTTTTTCCAAAAGAGGAGTTGTTAATTAACCCTGGGCAAGGTCTGGCTCTCTAAAATCAGGCGATTCCCCGATTTCCTGCGTCCTGCAGAAGAGACAGAGCAGATATTTTAGCACACACTTGCCTCCTGGATCCTTGGCTTGCTGCGGAAGAGGAGCCTCAGCATCTCCGAGGCTTTAAGGCTGTTACTCTCCCATCCTTTCCGAGCTGGTTCCCGAGCCTGGAGCAACGCCCCGAGCGGCGCGAGAACCCCGCGGGTCTGTCACTGGGATGCCTTTTGGGACCTTTGGCTGAAAGGAAGCCGCGGTTTCGAGTGGGGAAATGGCACCGTGTGGCGAAGGTTCCCCAACGCAGCCAGGGCGCCGCGCCGGCTTGATGGGCACTGGGGCGCGGGGAGAGCCGTGGGCGAATCCCCGCCGGCTTTTCGGGGGCATCAGTGCCCCACGCGGGAAAAACGGGCACACCGAGGGCGATTTCAGGCACTGCACGAGAGACGGAGGCTCCGGGGAGTTTCCGTCCTCAAAATCCCTCTGCCCCCCTCGCTCTGAGCAGCACCAACGCTGATCCAGCAGGGATCATCTCCCTGGAGGACTGCAGGGATTGCGGCTCTCCAAGGCAAGGGAGCAGCACCAACGCTGATCCAGCAGGGATCATCTCCCTGGAGGACTGCAGGGATTGCAGCTCTCCAAGGCAAGGGAGCAGCACCAACGCTGATCCAGCCTGGAGGACTGCAGGGATTGCAGCTCTCCAAGGAAAGTGAGCAGCACCAATGCTGATCCAGCCTGAAGGACTGCAGGGATTGCGGCTCTCCAAGGAAAGTGAGCAGCACCAACGCTGATCCAGCAGGGATCATCTCCCTGGAGGACTGCAGGGATTGCGGCTCTCCAAGGCAAGGGAGCAGCACCAACGCTGATCCAGCCTGGAGGACTGCAGGGATTGCAGCTCCAAGGGATGCCTTTTTTACCAATGCTGATCCAGCAGGGATGATCTCCCTGGAGGACTGCAGGGATTGCAGCTCTCCAAGGCAAGGGAGCAGCACCAACGCTGATCCAGCCTGGAGGACTGCAGGGATTGCAGCTCTCCAAGGAAAGTGAGCAGCACCAACGCTGATCCAGCAGGGATGATCTCCCTGGAGGACTGCAGGGATTGCAGCTCTCCAAGGAAAGTGAGCAGCACCAACGCTGATCCAGCAGGGATGATCTCCCTGGAGGACTGCAGGGATTGCAGCTCTCCAAGGAAAGTGAGCAGCACCAACGCTGATCCAGCAGGGATGATCTCCCTGGAGGACTGCAGGGATTGCAGCTCTCCAAGGAAAGTGAGCAGCACCAACGCTGATCCAGCAGGGATGATCTCCCTGGAGGACTGCAGGGATTGCAGCTCTCCAAGGAAAGTGAGCAGCACCAACGCTGATCCAGCAGGGATGATCTCCCTGGAGGACTGCAGGGATTGCAGCTCTCCAAGGAAAGTGAGCAGCACCAACGCTGATCCAGCAGGGATGATCTCCCTGGAGGACTGCAGGGATTGCAGCTCTCCAAGGAAAGTGAGCAGCACCAACGCTGATCCAGCAGGGATGATCTCCCTGGAGGACTGCAGGGATTGCAGCTCTCCAAGGAAAGTGAGCAGCACCAACGCTGATCCAGCAGGGATGATCTCCCTGGAGGACTGCAGGGATTGCAGCTCTCCAAGGGAAGTGCCAGGAGGATGCAGCAACTTCTGGATCAGCACGGGAAGGACGTGGAGCTGCTGGGACAGGGCCAGAGGAGGCCATGGAGATGCTCCAAGGGCTGGAGACCCTCTACTCTGGAGCTGGGCTGGGAATGCTCACCTGGAGAAGGGAAGGCTCCAGGGAGAGCTGAGAGCCCCTTCCAGTGCCTAAAGGGGCTCCAAGAAAGACGGGGATAGAGTTTTTATCAGGACCTGTCATGATAGGACAAGGAGAGATGGTTTTGGGCCAAAAGAAGGGAGATTGAGATTAGATACAGGGAAGAAGTTTTTTTACACTGAGAGTGGTAAAACCCACAGGTGAATGTGGCCGGTCTGCTGAGGGAACTGGGAGTGCACATGTGGCTCCCTCTTTTCCTTGCTCACACAGAAGCTGGGAGAGAACTGATTCCCAACCAGAGGGCTGAAGCCCTTCCTCCCTCCCCACTCCCCATGTCTGCAGTGCCTGCCTGGGCCACTTCCCATCTCTGTCCCCTCTCAGGCACCCCTGGGTGTGGGGCAGCAGGGCACAGAGCAGTGTCTCGGGGCATGAGCTGTCCCCTGAGCCAGCAGACAGCGTTGTGCAACCCTGCCATGAGATGTCGGTGTGCCAACCTCACATGGTGCCCCCAGGCAGTGTCCCAAGGACCTGACCCAGCAGATGGCCAAGCACTGGCACTGAGATGGGGCAGGGAGTCACAGAATGATGGAACAGTCTGAGTTGGAAGGGACCTTAAAGCCCATCTCGTTCCAAACCCCTGCCATGGGCAGGGACACCTCCCACTATCCAGGGTTGCTCCAACCTGTTCTTGGACACTTCCAAGGATGGGGCAGCCACAGCTTCTCTGGGCACCCTGTGCCAGGGCCTGCCCACCCTCCCAGGGAAGGAGTCCTTCCTTATATCTAATCTAAATTTCTCCTCTTTTAGCTTAAAAATGTTCCCCCATGCCTGTGTAAAAGAGGTGACAGTGTCTGAGGGAGAGTGGGTTGGACACTGGCACTGAATTCAAGGCCCAGCTGTAACCTCTGCAGGAACCTGCTGGCACCGCCACCTCCGTCCTAGGAAAGACAATTCCCAAATCCAGTGCTGCCACACACAGATGGCTCCCAATGCACAGCTCAGAGATCCCGTAATCCAGTTCTGTGTAGGACTAACCAGCATCCTCCAGCTTCCCAGTATCCGCTCCATAAAACAGACACTTAGCCCTATGGGTTTAAATCAGAATAACCAGGGGTTGCCTTTTCCTCCTGCCAGGATCTGGTGACACCCCACTGAGCACTGGGAGGAAGGATCAGGATTTCCTAAACAGGAAGGCGAGGGTGTGGAGAACTGCTGCCTGAGCAGGGACAGCTGCTGTCACATCCCTGTGCTTCCCAAGTGGGAATGGTGCCCCACGCCACACCAAGGGCGTGTCCCAGCAGAGGTGACATCCCAGCAGAGGTGACAGCTGCTGTCACATCCCTGTGCTTCCCAGGTGGGAATGGTGCCCCACGCCACACCAAGGGGGTGTCCCAGCAGAGGTGACAGCTGCTGTCACATCCCTGTGCTTCCCAGGTGGGAATGATGCCCCACGCCACACCGAGGGGGTGTCCCAGCAGAGGTGACATCCCAGCAGAGGTGACAGCTGCTGTCACATCCCTGTGCTTCCCAAATGGGAATGGTGCCCCACGCCACACTGAGGGGGTGTCCCAGCAGAGGTGACATCCCAGCAGAGGTGACAGCTGCTGTCACATCCCTGTGCTTCCCAGGTGGGAATGATGCCCCACGCCACACCGAGGGAGTGTCCCAGCAGAGGTGACGTCCCAGCAGAGGTGACAGCTGCTGCCCAGGAAGCACTGGGTGAAGACAATGTCAGATCTCTCCAGCACATCCACATCCTGGGTCCCAGCCTCAGGAATGTGGGAGCTTCGCACTCCCAACTTTTCGCACGCAGTTATTTTCTGGGCCCTGCTCTAGAGCAGCAGCTCCCACTGCGGAGGGAGCCTGGGATCAGTGGGAAGCAGGAGCTGCTGCAGCCGGGCAGATGTTTGCTGCTCTTTGCTGCTCTTTGCTGCTCTTTGCTGCTGGGGAGAGCAAAGGCTGCCCCGTCTGCAGTTTCCTTTTCAGGCAGTGGTTCTCAAAAAGGGGAACAAACAAAGCAGAGAAACCTCCCCAGCCACCACCTGCCCTCCTGCAAAGGCCTGATTAGGGCAGGGCTGGTCTCATTTGCAGCCAAAGAACCGGCCAGAGGGACCCCAAAGCTCATCCCATTCCAACCCCCTGCCACGGGCAGGGACACTTTCCAGGAGCCCAGGTTGCTCCAACCTGGCCTGGGACACTTCCAGGGCTGGGACAGCCACAGCTTCTCTGGGCACCCTGTGCCAGGCACTGCCCACCCTCCCAGGGGTACCACAGTGGAGATGTGACCAGCTCTGTCACCCCAAAGGGTGACAGGCACTGGTGTCTGCAGCCACAGGACAGGCTGTGCCACCCCAAAAGGTGACAGGTACAGGTGCCTGCAGCCACAGGACAGGCTGTGCCACCCCAAAAGGTGACAGGTACAGGTGCCTGCAGCCACCCCAAAGGGTGACAGGCACTGGTGTCTGCAGCCACAGGATGGGCTGTGCCACCCCAAAGGGTGACAGGCACTGGTGTCTGTAGCCACCCCAAAGGGTGACAGGCACTGGTGGCTGCAGCCACCCCAAAGGGTGACAGGCACAGATGCTGCAGCCACAGGACAGGCTGTGCGACCCAAAAGGGTGACAGGCACTGGTGTCTGCAGCCACAGGACGAGCTGTGCCACCCCAAAGGGTGACAGGCACTGGTGTCTGCAGCCACAGGACAGGCTGTGCCACCCCAAAGGGCCCCAGAGCCCAGGGCACGCTGCCACCCCTCGAGCACATTCCAGCAGGTGGCACTCGGAGCATCTTTAATGCCCAAAAGGTTTTTCTGTGCTGAGGCAGGACGGGAAGAGCCCGAAGCGTCCATTTCATGCCCATCGGCCTCCTGAACGCCCCTCTGGGAAGATTCAGTGCTCCCAAAACAGGGGCAGCTCAGAAATGATTAAGGGATGGGGTTTTTTTCTCCAGCAGAGCCTGAGGCTGAGGAAGGGGGAAGGCAAAGGTGGCTCACGTGGCAGAGCTCTTACCCTTGTGCTTCACAACATCCTTTTTGACCTGCTCAGTTTTTAACGGACTCATTTGACTGGGGGGGACCCAAAATATCTGCTTTATGTCAGAGGGAGGGCTCCGTTTGCTTTTGGGATGGAGAGAGCAGAGAGGTTCCAGCACAGGCACCCCCGTCGCACTCCCCTCTCCTGGCTCTCTCCAGGGCCGTGTTGGCAGCAGATCCCGAAAGTGTCTTTTAAAAAAAAAAAAATAAAAAAAAAAATAAACAATTTCTCCACCCTTTCCAGGCACTACAAGCCACAGCTGGCCAGGATCAGCTGACAATGAGCTGTCTGGGCTGAAGATACAAGCTCAGGCAAAAGATGTTCCCAAAGCCCAGGGAGATTTCCTGACAGCGCCGGTGCCGCGGCTGTGCCGGAGCTGGGATGGGAGCACTGGGGGCCAGCAGGACTTTGCACCCTGAGAAACCAGAGAGGAAAACACCCTCGGCAGGCAGGAGATAAGGAACCACTTAGTTACGCAGCTTCCACAGAGCAAATCAGTTCATGAAGTCGCAGTTTTCCTCAATTAAGAGCACAGAAATTAATGCTGGTTTCAGCAAAAACAAAGGAAGGGAAAATTTGCTTCAAATCCAAACTCGGTAAAGGTCCAATAACTGTTTTGTCTTAAGAGTGATAATGTTTTTAACAGTTTGTTTTCTAAATTGTCTCTGATTCACTAAAAATGACATTAACCAAATGAGACTATTCCCCTGAGGAGACTGTACCACATTCTCCATTTCGAGAGGGCAAACATGTGGGATCTTTGACACCATTCCTGATTTTTAGCCACAGTCCTCCCGAAGCGTGAGAAGGACATAAGGAGAACAAAGTATGGGAATGTATTGAGAATTAAGACATTGACAGAAAACATATGGAGGCTTCTTGCAACAGATCAAGAGGTCAGACTGATGGAGAAATGGTGATGTGTGGCAGCAAATCCTCTTTTTCCATAATACAAACAAATAAACTTGGCAGAGAAGGCTACTAGGACATATTATTTCAAATTAGCAGGGATTTCTTGGAGCAGGAACACGGTTTCACAGGTGTGTTGTCGCTCCCCTTCCTGCAGCCCTGCACACACTTCCCAGCAAGGAGGAATTGTCTCCTCTCCGCACATTCCAATCAGCTGGGGCTAAATCCAGGAGTCCCCACATCCCGGGATGATCCAAAGGCAGAACCTCACGCTCAGGAACCAGCAGCAAAGCTCCACCTGGCTTTTGGTTTTCAGCGGAGGACGCGAAAAAACCTCTTTGGGACTGGGATTATAAAACACAACCCCGGTTTCACAACGAGAGCCGGGGCTTGTTTGCTGCCCTCGGAGTTATCGTGGGATGTGGGAACTGCCCTTTATGGCAGGAATGCTGGAATTCCATCCTCCTCCCACAGCACGCTCGCTGCTGGCGGCTCCCTCGTGGCAGGGCACCCAAAAAATGGTCTCGGGACTCGGCCAAGCCTTGGCTTGGGACGTGCCAGGGGTTGGGCTGTGCGTGCCGGGAGAACTCGGCTCTCTCCCACCCTCTGGGAAGGACACACGGGAGAGACACGTGGAAAGGAAAGCGCCTGTCACGTTTTCAGGGTGAACCGCAGGAGTGGTGACAGCCAAAAAATAGAAACACGTCCCAAACAGCCCCCGAGCTGCGTCACCAACACCCCGGTGGGAGCGCCCAGGATGAGCATCTGCTGCAGCAAAGCACTGTTTTATCCCTTGTGCTTACAAGAAGTCCAGAGGAGACCACAACAGGACCATCCCTATCCATCCCCTTCCCAAACATCTCAGCAGGGCAATTCCTGCCACCCTGAGCGCTGGGAATACCACGTTTTGTCCTGTCCCCCTAAGATGCTGTTTTTTAAGGAGCTTTTTCCCCTTTGCTCTGTCCATGTGGAGACCCCCGGGGGTCCCCTCCTGGACCCTCGAAGACATCAGTGACCCCAGTCCTGGTGTTCTCCATCCCATCCGGGTGCAGAGCCACCACCTCCTGCACATTCCCAACGTGCAGCCAGGCCAGCAGTTCAATCCCCCTCTCTGTGTGTGGGAATTGATGCAGCCACATCTCGGAGTGCTGTGGGAGCACAAAGACATCGTGTCCTCGATCCACTTGTTCTTCTCAGACCAGGATTTCAAGCACAAATTGGGGATAAACGCCCTCATTTTCCCTGTCCAGAGGGGTGACGTTTCCCAGCTGTGCATTCCAGGACTGGCAAGGGAAACCCTTCCTGCCTCAGAGCACTGCCACGAGATCAGGGGCAGCTGCTGGGAGGCGATTCCTCTGCTTCCCTCTCCTCAGAGGCTGCTCCAGGGGTTTTTCCTAAGGGAGGAGGGCTCCAGGGAAGGCAGGAATTCTTAGATAGCTGGGACTGCCCTCTCCGATGGTCCCCAGCCCCTGGCAGGCAGAATGGTGTAACCAGGGCGGAAAAAATATTATTGCAGCTTCACCTGGAGCTATGGAAGGAATTTACTGCTCGTGTCCAAACTGAGCTTCACTTCCAAATAAAGCTGAGACTTGTAAAGCTGTGGGAGCGTCAGGCAGGCTGCTCGTGCCTGCAGGGAGAGCCCTGCTCAGCATCTGAGCCAGCTGTGGAGCCAGTGACCCCCAGCAAGCCCAGCCAAGGGGACTCCAAGCTCCCAGTTGCTGGGGCGGGATGATCTGACAATCCAAGCCCTCTCTGATCCCTTCAAAACCCAAACGGGAATGAGTTCTTCTGGTTGAAGTCTTCGGGATCCTCTCCAGTGCCAGCTCTCATCGCTGTCCCTGGCACAGAGGGAGCTGCCACTGCCCCATTCCCTGTCTCCATCTCCCTTTCCCTCAGGCTGAGAGAGGAGCCTGTGATTCCTCTGGGGAAGTGCTGGCCTTGCTCGTGCTGCCTCCTGGATCCCCGAGGAAATCAAATCCAGCGATCCCACGTCCTCTTCCCCCTGTCTCAGACCGCCAGGAGCAGGCTGGGCGAGGAGGGGCTGGCAGGAGGATCCTTCCCTTCCCTGTGGGATCCTTAACCTCCGACAGGGAGAGGGATGACACAGGTTTCCTCCAGGTACAGCACACTGTAACAGATTGCCATCTTTTTTTTTTTTTTTTTCTTTCCCTCTGCAATAAAAAGAGGCTTTCCGGAGCCAGAACACGAGGCAGCTTCTAAGAACCCACGAGGGGGGTGGAAGTGGAAGGGCAGAAACCGGAGCGGGTTTGGATGGGTCGGGGCACCACGTGGGAGGGCTGCTGGAACACGGCTCTGGAGCCTCTGCCGCATTCCTCGTGTGCAAGTCCTGTAAACTGACCCCTCTTTAATTATTCAGCAGAGCCTGCAGCTCGTCAGAGACTCTGCTCCTCAAACAGCCCTTTATTTGTGTTTTTTTAAGAGCTCCGAAGCTGCTGTTCCCCATAGCCCGGCCTTGCCAAGGACAGAGAGCGAAGGCTCTGCCAGGAACTGGCCAGGAACTGGTCCGGAGCTGTCACAGGCACTGCTGGGGGAACAAACCCACTTGATCCCTTCAGCTGACACCATGGGAGAAGCCGGTTTGGACTTGGAGCTTTACCTCTGGCAGGCTGGGAAAGCCAAATGCCAGGAGAGCAGGAGCAGCTCCAGCGGGGCGGGGGGAAGGCAGATTTCCAGGCAGCACCACGCCGTGCTCCAGATGTTCTGCTCCCACCAGGTTATCCCAGGTCTGCTGGCCATGGTGGGTCGGATTGGCTGCAGGACTCTTGGCTGGAAGCAGCGGGAGAGGGACAGGGGGCTGAGAAGGGATTTGCTGCCCCTTCCCGGAGCTCTGCAGCTTCCCAGTCCTTGGAGAAAGAAGCAGCAGCTGCACAAACACGCAGGGGCTGCTGCAGAGCAGGCACTGGTTTGTTTTGAAGGCCTTCGTGTTAAGAGGCTGTGATTAGGGGGGTCCCCTCCTGACAGGGATCACACCACTGGACACGGTTCCTGTCCCACTCTCAGCCTGGGGTTCACCTGCACAGCTGGCCTGAGAGACCCTCCCTCACCTGGACCCTCGATGGACACACAGGACAGGCTGGATGGGGTTTGGAGCAACCTGGGCTGGTGGAAGGTGTCCCTGCCCACGGCAGCAGGTGGGACTGGATGGGCTTTAAGGTCCCTTCCAACCCAAACCATTCAGTGACTCTCTGACTTGCCCTTCGGCGTCAGCAGGTCTTGGATGACTCTTCCTTCCTCCCACACCGTGAAGAGAAAGTGCTTCCAGTTTCTCCTCTGGCCACCCACCCCAAAGAAAGCAGGACAAGGACAGTGGTTGTCCTGCAGGCAGCAAGACGTGCAGCACAAAGTCTGGGTGAAGATATTCCACGTGCCATGATGGAGCAGCCCAAAGCCTTCCTCTTACATCCCACAGGGAGAATTCCCAGTCCATGACAAGAGGCCAGAGCAGGATCCCTCCCCAGCCTGCAGGAAAGCTGCTCCAGCCACTTCCAGCTTGCAGGTGGGAGCCAAGAGCTGGGCTCAAGTGCCTCATCAGGAGTTGTCCAACAAACCCAAGGACCAGCCTTCCTTCCAACAGCAGCCGACTGCTGTTGAGCCACGGAGAGGGCTGGCACAGGGATGTCAGAGGCACAGGTGGTGACAACCCTGTTTCCTCCAACTCATCCCAAAGAACTCCAACTCAGAGCCGTCACTGTGACTGCACTTGGTCACATTTCAGTGTTACAGGGGAGAGTTTCACCCACAACAACAACAACAACACACACTAATATTAATGTTAATACTAATAAACCTCTTGCCAGAGGTCTCCTTGCCCAGAATTCCTTCATGTCCTTGCAAGAAGCTTTACCTGGTTGGGACATGAGGATAAACCAGCAGGATCTGGGAAACAGCCTTGCCTTCCCTCTGCTGCACTGCCACAGCCTGAGCAGGTGGGGCACCTTGTGCCTGGCTCGTGTGGCACAGCCCAGCCCTCACTGCAGTCTCAAAGGTCTCTTTTATGGCGCAGAGCTGGAAGAGTTGAGTTCTTCCTTTCCCTTCCCTTCCCCAGTTTTCCCTGTGCTCTGTGATTATCACCCGGAACAAGCTGATCAGCACCCCCAGCCCGCGCCGCGTTCCCTCCAGGGAGAGTGTGGGCTCACTCAGCGCTGCAAACCCACTCCTCTGCTTTTCATTATCAAGTGATTTCACTAATTGGGAGTTGTACTTCCACGCATAATTCCTCACACTCGGCACCTTCAGGGAGCACAGGCTCACCCCTCTGCCGTGCTGGGTGCAGAGCAGGCTGGCAAACCCCACTTATGAGAGGTTCTCACATTCCCACTGAATTCAGCTGCTGTTCCCCAGCTGGAAAAGGACCAATTTCATCCAACCTGGCAATTAAAAGCTGGAGAACACAGCAGAGAAGGAGGCTCAGCACCCAGGACCAATGCACGGCGCTGCCAACCAGCTTCAACCACCACCACCAAAGAGGAGGAGGGGGAAAAATCCACCCTTGTACCTAAATTGGCCAAAGGGTCCTGTTCCATCAGCTGCCTGGTTTTAAGGATGTGGCCATCCTGTTTTCAGCACAAATCCAAAACACAGCCATCAAGGAAGAAAATGAACTCTTCCCCAGCCCAGCCCAGGGATCTTGCAGGTAAACACACCAAGGAATGGGGTTTGTGCACCACAACTGCTCTGCAAAGGTGGAATCCACAAGAGGCTGCGAAATGCACCAGCTGTCCTTGGTAGGAAGCTGAGTTGGAGCTATAAAAGCAGCAAGAAAGTACCAGAACACGGCCAGCCTGGCCCCAAACCATCCCCTCACTACGTCTGCAGCGACCATTTCAATGTGTTTCATGCCCAGAGACCCCAAAGTGCAACAGCAGCAGGTGAGATGACGCCAGAGGCATCACGCTTGTCACCAGACCCCATCAATCTCGTGCTTCCAGCTGTGAAATTCCCGACTCTTTTGAGGAACCCTTGGATTTCCTCCTCTGCAGAGTGGTTACTGCCCAGGAAAAACAACCAGGCTGCTCCTGGCAGGATCCTGCTGACAGGGACAGGGGAGGGACGGGGCTGCTCCGTGGGCACTGGGTTATTTTTATCAGAGATCACAGAAGGACAGTGAGCACAAACCTGGGGACAAAAGGTGCCCTTTCCCCCTCCAGCTCTCCCCACACAGCACAGAAGGGTGTGGGAGGGAGCCCGGGCAACCTTCACCTTGAGAACAGTCTGCTCGCTCCTCCTGCCTCAATGCTCACTGTGGGCAGAGCCAGGAGCTGCTGCTGGTGTCCCAAAGTGATCAGAAAAACACAGGCACTATGGGTGTGTCCCCCTGTCCCCCCATCTGTGTGTGTCCCCCTGTCCCCCCATCTGGCTGTGTCCCCCTGTCCCCTCCTCTNGTGTCCCCCTGTCCCCCCATCTGGCTGTGTCCCTCTGTCCCCTCCTCTGGCTGTGTCCCCCTGTCCTCCCATCTGCATGTGTCCCCCTGTCCCCTCCTCTGGCTGTGTCCCCCTGTCCCCTCCTCTGGCTGTGTCCCCCTGTCCCCCCTCTGGGTGTGTCCCCCTGTCCCCCCATCTGCAGTGTCTCAGGGCACAGCCTGCCCTCCAGCTGAAGGGCTGTGTTTACAGGAGGGATTTCTCTCGCGCCGGTGGCAAACATACCTTGTACAAACTTGGGAAACGCCGCCCGAGGTCATCTCGGAGCCACGTGGCGGGGCTTGGCGTGCCCAAAATTACCCAAAATGGGATTGTCAGGCAACACTCACGGGCATTTTGACCAGGGCGCCTGGGGAAAGTGGAAAGCAGGACACCTGCGGCACCAACATCCTGCTGTGGGATGTTGGACAACATGCCCACTGCTCTGCTCCAGCTGTGGGACACTGGACAACATGCCCACTGCTCTGCTCCAGCTGTGGGATGTTGGACAACATGCCCACTGCTCTGCTCCAGCTGTGGGACGTTGGACAACATGCCCACTGCTCTGCTCCAACTGTAGGATGTTGGACAACATGCCCACTGCTCTGCTCCAGCTGTGGGACACTGGACAACTCGCTCTGCTCCAGCTGTGGGATGTTGGACAACATGCCCACTGCTCTGCTCCAGCTGTGGGACATTCGACAACATGCCCACTGCTCTGCTCCAGCTGTGGGACGTTGGACAACTCGCTCTGCTCCAGCTTGGACTTCACGTCCGTGTCCCACAGACACAGAGCAGCAAAGGGAACCTCAAGTGCTTTTTGGCCTCTTATCTCGTGATCTTTCTGTGGGGCAGCATCCGCAGATGGAACCGGCCAGGGTTTGTCTCAGTGATGTTCTTCAAAGGCAAAACAAAAACCCTGAAGTGATTTTTTTAAAGCAACATCCTTCGGCAGCTTTTCAGGGAGGGCAGTTTCGCCAAGTGTTTGAAGATGAAAGAGGCAAAGTCTCGAGTCTCAGAAACTCCAGTTTCTGGAATCCAACCAGAAGACAGAAATTACCTTTTTTTTTCCCCATGCCAGAGATGCAGTGAAGAACCATAACCCCCCTGTTCTCAGGGGAGGGAAACGCAGGGTTTCCTTGATCTCAGTTCATCTGACCCACACCAGATTTCTTTGCAGACTGCTGGGAGAGGGCCAGGCCAACGAGTGGGGCAGAGAGGCAGAACAGGCAGGTGAGATGCCAACGGCACTGATAGAAATCCACAAAAATCTCCGGGGGAAAAAAACCCAAACTGGCTGAAATGCAGATGATTGGTTTTTAGGCAGAAATTTCACTAAAAATACAACGTAACCAGCTGGAAAAACAACCCACCAAGCCCCGCGAGCCTTTATCACGGAGGATGATTCCGAGGCAGAAGCTGCCACGGGGCCCTCGCCGAGGGTACGACACACGACCAGCTCTTGAAAACCCGCTCGCCAAGGTCGCCCGGGGCAAATGGAACACGTTGTGTCATTCTCCTCAGCCAGGGCGTGCATGGAGCACAAGGGAAATGCTGAAAGGATTACGATTTCACGGTCCTGGAGTGGCTCCTCTGCCCTGCACAGCGTCAGCGGGACAGAGAGGGACGGGCACGGTGAGGATGCTGTGACAGCACCAGTGCTCCTCTGTGCTTGGGGAGGGCTCCCAGCAGGCAAATTGAGCCCTTGGACACCACACCGCTCACGGGTGGGGCAAGATGAGCTTTGGGTGCCTCCAGAAGGACTAGCAGGTTAAACCTCCTGCCCAAACCACGGGAAGCAGCAGCTCAGCTCCCTCTGCCATTCCCAGCCGATGCTGATGGGGACGCAGAGGGCGGCTTGGCAGAAGTGGAGCTTCCTCCAGCCCCACCAAGGCAAGAGAATAAACAGATACCAGGCACCCAGCAAGGGCAGCTGGGCCAAAACCATCAGATACTCTCGTACTTCTCATCCCATCTGGCAAGATCACAACACAGAGAGAGGCGTAAACACGGCACCGAAACACCCCAGGGGCTCTCACTGCTTGCCCTTGGCTCCGGCCACCAGTCCAGCTCCTTGGGGAGCCTCCCAGGCACGCCTGGGTGACCAAAGGGACAGGAGCACAGAGGGTTTCTCTCTCCCCTTGCCCACCTCCAGCCCCTGGCACTGCCACGTGCGCTCATCCCGATTACGGAGCAGCAGCTTACGGGGTTTATAAATAGCTGTCCCCAAGGCAGCTCACACCCCCCGCCCGCCTCGGAGGGATGACTCCAAGGCACAGCCCCAGAGCATTTTTACCTTGGCTGGAGGATTCCCACCTTCTTCTGGAGCCGCCTGCCCGTTCTGCAAAGGGAGAGAACCTGAATCAGCACCGGAGGGCCACGGGACTGCCCCTCACACACCTTCAACAGGCTGTGGCTTTGGGAGCCCTTCCCGTGGCACCAGCAGGGCAGGGTGGCACTCAGGACGTGGCACAAGGGGGTTGGACGTTCCCCCCATACACCAAGGGGGTTTTGCCTTTTAACTCGTTTCAAAGAAAAGCTTTTGCCCAGAGAGTCTTTCCACGTTTCCCCCCGAATGAAACCAGGGGCTCCTCGTGCACCAAACGTTGCTCGTGGGGTGGGCAGCACTCCTGCAGCCCCCCGGTGTGGATCCCTGGGGTGGTGGGTGCAGGGTGGTCCCGGGGGTGCAGACACCCCTCCATCCTGCCCCCATGTCATGGCCATCCCCCGGGATCAGTGGAAGCAGCAGGCAGGGGGACAGGGACAACAGCGGTGCCAAAAAGTGCCATCGCGCGCCGATATTGGCTTTAACGGGAACACTCATGAGTTATTTCTTAGCCCATCACAGCTGATGCCTACAGGGACTGTGCCCCACCTGCCTGGCTCTGGGTCCAGCTCTGCACAAAGTCACCGCAGGTGACCCTGAGCCACCTGGAGTGGCACCAGCCGGTCCCAGAGAACCCCAGAGGGATCAGGTTCAGCACCGGGGAAAGCAGCGGGAGCAAAAGGGGGTGGGATTGCATTAAGACACTCAGAGCAGGATAAGCACGCACAGGAGGTGTCCTGCAGACTGGGGAGAAAAACAAGGGCAGGAAGACTTTGCTTTGACATCTGTTTGTGCTGCAGAGTCAGGCTCCAAAAATCATCTCTTTCTCCGAAAGAACGAGGCCAGTTTGCTCACTCCTTTTCAGATGTTACGGCCCATGGGAGGAGTTGCAATGCCAATGTATTTTGGCCTCAGATTCTTAGTGGAATGACTGGGTTTTAGAGCCTTTCAGGAATCGACAAACAAAGCCAAACTCCTTCCCTGGAGAAGCAACAACTCAGTGTGATATGACCAACCTGCCTTCTGTCTCAGGACTCCTCTAGCCCCTTCTTCCCCTTGGGCCAAATTTAACTCGCTACCTTTTAATATAAAGCAAAACCTACAATTGCTGATCTTGACAGAGCTTTGGACCCACTGAGAAAACTTCCCTCTAATGCTGCACTTGCTTTCCACAACATTCCCTGGGCACTTCCAGGTTCACACTCTCCTGCTTCCCACAAGAGGGTTTTAAACCATCCCTGCTGGATTTACGCTGCTCAGATCCCTGCCTGTGGCTGGCTCACAGCAACAGGTGTAAGGCTAAAAAGCTAAATCAAATCACAAGTTTATTTTTCAGACACTTCAGATCCACAGACAACAATACAGAGTTTCCACATCTCTTCATATTTAGGTTCTCTCCACTCAGTTCACTCACAGAACAGCTGATGAGACCACCAGTGGCCCTGCAATATTTACATCTCCGTGGACCCACTCTGAGCTCCACAACTCACCTCAGTCCCAACTTAACTTTGAAGTTCCAAAGCATTTTGGAACAACGACTGCAAAAAAACCAAAAGCAACAGCACCACCAGGCAAGCCAAGCTCTGCTGGAGCAACATTGCCCTGATGCTCACAGGGAGCAATGTTGCCCTGATGCTCACAGGGAGGAACGTTGCCCTGATGCTCACAGGGAGCAATGTTGCCCTGATGCTCACAGGCAGGAACGTTGTCCTGATGTTCACCGGGAGGAACCCTGCCCTGATGCTCACAGGGAGGAACGTTGCCCTGATGTTCACAGGGAGCTCTCGGTGCCATTTGCACAAAGAATAGCTGAGCAGTGAGGTAAGATTTGTGTTTGTGAGCAGCCCCCACAACGCAGGGGGAGACACGGCGCTGGAGATAACCACACTTGGAAACACGCCGCTGTTTACTGGCGCAGCTGCCACTGATCAACAATTCCTGACTGGCTGCTAATCCAAACCAGAGCTCGGTTTTGTCTAAAACAGCCTAGGAAGCAGAATTTCTGTGTTGGAATGGAGGGAAGCAGTGCCTGGGTCATGGTCTGGAGAGCAGATCTACGAGGCAGGTGTCAGGAGAGGAGCGAGTTCATCCAGGGTCCATCTCACCCTTCAGCTTCCAGGGTAAGATGGGAAACACCAGGACCCACCTATGGACCCAGCAGACCTCAAGTGCTGCTCCAAGGAACACTTGTCCTCCACCCTGGTGTCGACAGAAATCCCTCCTGTCTGGGGATGGAAGAAACGTGGACAGAAAGAGAACGGTGCCCACGCCCGGGGAGGTTTCCTGGGCACACAGTTCCCTGCTCTTAGAGGGATGAAGCTGCTGAGGACACAGTCGCTTTGTCAGGCTGACACGAGGCAGATGCGTGAGCAGAGAACAGCAGCATTTACAGCCAAGCACTTTCCTTCTACCCCCCAGAGCAGAGCCAGTCCTTATTCCCTCATATGGAATTCGAGGGCCATTTGTAAGCAGCCCAGATGGAAACACACAGTTCAGACTCATCACCCAGATGAAATACGGCCGTTCGCCGCCTCCCAAGCAGAGCTGAAATAGCTTGTGGGTTTCTTGGTTTGACATTTGCCTCTTTAAAATGCTTTATTTCTGCCCTCCCCCTGCACAGAGGGTGAGTGAGGGCATGTGTGTGTTTGGCTCCCTGCAGATGCTCTCTCACAGCACGTTGTTCTCAGGGCTGGAAAGGAGCCTCTTGAATGTCCAGCTCCAAGAGAATCCCAAAGATCTCCCATGGGAAGCAACCAGGCAAGGTGTGCTGCAGGAGGGAGGCCGAGCTCCTTCCCTCGGGGCAGCGAGGAGCTGATACAGATATTGTGGCTTGGGTGACCAAGAAGGCACGACCTGAGGCTGCCCAGGGGCCAACAGCCTGTCCTTGCAGCTTTTCCAGCCCGCCCTGCTCCGGGCTGAGCAGAAACGGGGATTACGGAGCTGATCTGATGGGCACGTGGAGCAGCAGCCCAGCAACAAGGGCACCTCTGGGCGAGTGACCCCTCCAACAGCCCCAGAGGTGACACAAATCCCTCCTGCACACATGCTGCTCCCAAAGTTTCCTTAGCAGCCCACAGAAAGTATCCTGGAAAACAAGCACGTTCGGTTACGCAACTGCCTGGCTGAACTTGGGAGATATTTATCTTAGGACATCTTGTGTTTTAAATCCTTTTAATTCCACATAATCCGCAGCACAGGGAGCAGTTTAGAGACCAGGCCAGTGTGCTCTGATGCGAAACCAGGGCGAGTCGTGCCCTGGCAGGACCGTGGGGAAGGGGTGCCCACCCTGCTGTGCCCTGCGCTTACACCACCAGCACAACTCACGCCGGGTTATCGACAGCTCTGCCTGGAAAAGCAGCAGGATGCGGCTTCTGGACCTTTGGACTGGTCATTTTTGAGATGCCCCAAACACAACCTGGGCACCAGGTACCTGGAGATGCTCTTTCACCCAACTCTGTTGAACCATGAAGCACTCGAGCAGGAAGGAGCGGGGGAAGAGCCCCCTCGCCCCGGAGCTCCTGCTGCTTTGACGCAAGAACAAGGCATTTTTAAATTATGATTATTGTCATTAAGTGGACTTTATGGATCTTGCCTATTGTAGCTCAGAGAGAGGAAGTAATTCTGCAAAAATAGAGATCTCCCGTAGCCCAAAGAGACCGAGGAGTGTCTGCACAAGGCATATCAGAGACAGTCACTCAGCTGCCTCCCTTGTCTTTTGATCATAGTTCTTGCCTTGTTCAGCTTGGGAAAGAGTTATTCATGAATAGCTCCTGCTCAGTAAAGAATGATACAGGCAAAAATAATTAGCTTGAAGTGGTTGAGTTTGGCGTTAACCCCACGTCAGTTGGGTTTGCTGTATGTTTGTGTAATGAAACAGGAATTTAAAGCAAAGCGGGGCCCTGATGACAGATCCATCTCTATGGGGATGAAGTCATGGAATCCCAGCATGGTTTGGGTTGGAAAGGACATGGGCAGGGACACCTTCTACTAGAACAGGTTGCTCCAAGCCCCATCCAGCCTGGCCCTGGACACTTCCAGGGATCCAGGGGCAGCCACAGCTTCTCTGGGCACCCTGTGCCAGGGCCTGCCCACCCTCCCGGGGGAGGATTTCTGTGGTATTCAACTCCATTCTCCAGCGCTCGCAGCCTGACCCAGGCAGGTTTTTCTACTTCATAAGCAATATTTGAAATAATACAATCAGTATTACAAAACTCAGCGCCCGGGACAGAGGGACTTTGCTCCTGCAAGGGATCAGTTCCAAGCTCCCACTGCCACCCACTCCCACGCGTTTCCCTGGCACGGCTGAGCTCCAGTGGGCCGAGACAAGGGGCACCAAGAGGGCCAATTCTCGCCGAACACAGTGGAAAAACCCCAGATCCCTCAACAATAGGACTGATGGCTCCACCGGCGCGGTGACAGCACCTCTGCTCCGTGACTCAGAAAGCAAAGGTCGGAGGCAGCCGGTTTCTAACCTGCATGGCAGCGATCCCAGGGCAATTTACGTAACCGGGTGTTCCAGAAAAGTCTCCTCGCTTTCTCAGCGGTGCCACCTCTCCCAGGAGCGCCGAAAACTTCCCCCTTTGGGCCCCTACCCGCGGTGATTTTTAGCCTCGAGGTGCAAAACTCTTCCCAAAGCTTAGTCCCTCTCTGCTGCTCCCCGACCCTGCCGGATCTCAGGGAACTCCCTGAAGTCTGGCCCCGGTGCCGAGAAGGGAAGAACACCTGTGACTGTTCTCCTCGCTCCAGTCAAGCGTGTTTACCTTCCCCTTAAACCAAAGGGAGGTCAATTGCTCATGGCCCACTTGAGGACTTGAGATTCAAACATTCTGACCTGCAGAAACCTCACCCGCACGTGGCGCCCGGCCCTGACCTGCGGCCAAGGTGAGGCGGGGGAAGGGGAGAGCCGGAGGCTCCCTCCGCATCCCGCTTCCAATTAACGCGCCCGTTCCCGGGGCAATGAGGAAACCAGGAGGTGCTGATGCTGCCCCGGACCCTCCATCACCCCGGACCCCCCATCACCTCGGACTCTTCATCACCCCTGGCTCACTCCCCATCACCCCAGACTCCCCATCACCCCGGACCCCCCATC
>VWZG01006751.1:63011-74311 GCA_013396735.1 Grallaria varia | reverse complement strand
AGCCAGAAGGTCCCCCCTGAGCCTCCTTTTCTCCAGGCTGAGCCCCCCCAGCTCCCTCAGCCCCTCCTGCTGCTCCAGCCCCTTCCCCAGCTCCGTTCCCTTCTCTGGACACGTTCCAGCCCCTTCCCCAGCTCCGTTCCCTTCTCTGGACACGTTCCAGCCCCTTCCCAGCTCCCTTCCCTTCTCTGGACACGTTCCAGCCCCTCTTGTCTTGAGGAGCCCAGAGGTGCCCCCGGGATTTGAGGTGCAGCCTCACCAGTGCCCAGCACTGCTCTGGGAATTCCAGATTCCAAGTCCGAGCCGTGCCATGAGACACTGCCCGTCACACCGTGCAGAGCCCCCGACCTTCCCTACAACACAGGGATAAGGGACACCTCTGCCTTTGGAGAGCCTCAGAGCAAAGGTGCAGGCATTTGGAATTCCTGGCTATTCCCACCTGCCAGGTTTCGCAGACAGGAAGAAGTTTTGTTCCACTCACATGTTACCAAACCACAATGCACCGTGTTTTCGTGTTCCATTATAAAACTACTTGTTGAAAAATAATTAAAAAAAAGGAAGTAAATCTCGTTCCCGGATGCATCGTTAAGGGTTGACTTCATTAAGGTGTGGCTGGAGACATTTAATGAGCCCGAGTGGAAGGCTGTGGAGCTGGGATTGTGCCTTCCGAAGGCAGGTGTCCCAGGTTACAGCCCTCGGCCCTTTACCTGTCCCGAGAGGGCAGCGCACGCTGAAAAAGCCAAATCAAACCAGAGCCCGGAGCTTTGAGACTTCCAGTGACTCTCCAAAGCACGTGGAGCTGATCTGTGAGTCATCAGCAGGACCCGGGCATGTGATCTAGGGGAGAGTTGCCATCTTCTCTGCACAGGGGGAATGGGGTGTAGACAATTCCCCCGGTGACGTGTGTTTGAGCCAAGCGTGGCAATCGCTGCCTCCGAGTGCTCCCGTCGGAGCCCCAGACGAAGGCATTGAAATAACACAAATCCACCCGGCTGGGGCTAAGTGAGGTCCTGTCAGAGCCAAATAAACTCGTGGCACTTGCTGTTGGAGCAAGCTGGAGCTCCAAAGCCATCCGTAATTTCCCCTCGCTGCCTGGAACACGACGTGCTGGCCGGTTCCATCCCACCTCCAGCTGCTGCAACCTGCTTTAAATGGCAGCAATAACACGGCAGTGTCAACACCAGAATCCCATTCACCTTCTTCACTGCTTTGCCAGAGCCATCTCCCTTTCCTTCTGCTCTGGGGCAGGTCAGAGGGATCCAGGTGGGAATGCAGAGGGAGGTGAGTCCAGGATGGTGCTCTCTGTTTCCTTTTTGGAAGGAGAATAAGACTCTACTTGGTGACTTGCTGTGGTTTAATGTCAGGCCCCATGAATCACATCCTGGTGCACTTGGAACTTCCCATCCAGGTGACAAGCCCAGAGGGAATATTTGAGCTGCAGTGCCAGGCACAAAGTCCATTTCCCACTGAATGCCTCCCAATTTCCAAGCAGGTTCAGGTGCTGAGCAGGAACCTGAAGCAGCTCAGGGGGATCTCAGGCTGGTCATTGACTCCTGGGAAATTCCTGATTCCAGGATCACAACTGTTATTATAAACAATTTCTGTTGGTTTTTTTTTTGTTTGGTTGGTTGGTTTTTTTTTACTTTTGAAGTGTTGAAGAGTTATTGTAGAAAAGCATGTTTTCCTTTTCGAGGTCACTGTGAGAGGTCCATGGGCAATATCCAGAGCAAGGCCCACGGAGGGGAGTGAGACAGGAATGCTGCTGTTTCCACCCCTGGCAGGTCTCTTGGGATGCAGAAAGTCCATCATATATCATGGCAGAGACAGGCAGGCTGCCCCTGCACTTGACAAGAGACTGAAATCACGAAGCTTTATGGAGCAATCACTTCTTCAGGCTGGAAGAAGACAGTGGCTTGAAACCCATGATACCACTGCACCTAAATAAAACCACCAAATTATCCTGCCCTCTTCTTGTAGTAAAATAGCAAATTAAAGACATCGCTGTCTCACAAAGGACTTGTGAGTTATTACTCTCTGCATCTCTGCAGCTACATTTTTTAAAGGCCAGGAGAGGATTTTGCTGAGGTGGCTCTACAGAATCTCAAAATCATAATAACCCCTCAAAAACCACCTCAGTGACAGCACAGCAATTCAGCAGCTCCAGGACTCCGAGAGAAGCCATCTCTCTGCTGATAGAAGGTATTATCACACTGACCTTCCCTCAATTCCCCACCAGATAATGCTGAATCCTGGCTGGATTAACAGAAGGTGAAATGTGCCACAGGAGATTGCTGCTAAGTCCAGGGCAGGATGTCAGGGTAAGAGAAATGAGGTAGTGGTGTCCCCCAGGGTGTATTTCCAGTCAAAGAACAGCTATAAAAAGCATCCCTGATCCTGGAATCGTGGCACAAAAAGCAAAATCCTCTGTTTGGGTGACTGTCATGGCTAAATACAGTGATTAAAACATATAGGCTGGCATTTTTCTGAGACAGTTGCAGGCTGGGGAGAGTTGCTGCTGTGGTAAACAGAGACTCCGGATCAGCTGCATCCTTTGTCAGTGCTGCATTCGCTGAAAATTCAAAATGCTGCGGGTTTTAGTTTGGATTTAAACCCATCAAATCCTCCTCAAATACAATTGTAGATATTTTTGCCTCTGCAGCTGGCTGGCTGTGCAACGTTTTCCTTTGCAGAGAGGCTGACAACATTCGTTAAGCCAGTTAAGGAGAAAATTAACTCTATCCCAGCCGAAAGCAGAACATCCTCAAAGAAGCTGTTCCAAAGTGGATGGAGGCTGGTCCGTGTCATTGCCAGAGCCCAATTTCCCCTTGTCATTCCACAAGCTGGACGAGTGATTCTCCCCCTAACCACACAGTGCTCCCATGGCTCACCATATCCTTTCATTTTCCCAGTCCAGGGATATCTCTCATTCCCTGCCTGCTCCATGGGATGATGCTTTTATACACACAAGGAAATGCAAAAAGCTCACAGACATGAGAACTCGAAGGGCTGAGCCCCAAATGTCTGCTACAATTTACAGGCTCATGCAATCTGCTAAAACAGTGAATTAATTAGAGCTCACAGCAACCTTCTTTGTACTCTTAATATTGACTGATCAGTTCCAGAGCTCGTTGTCCTCCCAGGGAAACCGAGGCACATTTTAAATGCCAGGGCAGGACTTGTACTCCACGTCCTGTCTTCTAATCCCCAGCTCTCCGTTCAGCAGCTCCTTGCTTTGCCTCTTCTGCTTTGTTGTGCCACTCTGGAGCAGGAGATGATGGATCACCTCGTTCGGATCCCAGGAACGTTCTTCCTTAGGGTGGCACAAAGCACGTTGAAGACACAAAGCAGGGGGGCCCTGGAAATGAGGAAAACCCGGCCGTGCTGAGCAGCTTTTTTTGGCTTTTCTGGTGGGTTTCTCATCGTTCCCAGCACGGGGTGTGATTGCAGCTGCCTCACACGCCAGCGTTTTCCCAGGCAGGCCCAGGCAGCAGCTGGAATGTGGGACCTGCACCGCGGGATGCAGAGCTCTTGGGGAAGCACAACCCCGGCAGCTCCTGCTCCCCTGGGCAGGGACTGTGCCCACTGAGGCTTCTCCCCAGAGCAAACACCTCTAACCTCTGCTGACATTCCCACGCAGGGGAGAATCACATTCCCTGGCTCGGCTCACCGGTGATTCTGAAGGTGTCCAACCTAAGTCCTGGGGGGTTTTTTTGGTTTTTTTTGGTTTTTTGGCAGAATAAATCTGCATTTTTGCCTGCTGCTTCTGCAGATCCTCAGCCTGCCGAGCCCACCCTGCCCCTGCGTGAGGCTCCATCCATCCATCCGTCCGTCCGTCCGTCCATCCATCCATCCATCCGTCCGTCCGTCCGTCCATCCATCCATCCATCCGTCCGTCCGTCCGTCCATCCATCCATCCATCCGTCCGTCCGTCCGTCCATCCATCCATCCATCCGTCCGTCCGTCCGTCCATCCATCCATCCATCCGTCCGTCCGTCCGTCCATCCATCCATCCATCCCTGCATCCGGATCTCCCGAATGCCCTCCCGGGGAGCCCCTCGGGGAAGCAGCTCAGGGCAGGGAATTCTGCCGTGTTGGCTCTGGGAGATGCTCCATGTGTGGATTTCTTGCTCGTATCCCTGAGGAACAGCGAGCTGCAGCCCAGAGGTGCCCCAGGAGGAGAGGGACCCATCGGGGCCGGGATGCGCCCCGGGAGGGCGATGGGGATGGAGCTGCTGGTTGCCATGGACACCATGGCTGCCCCTCGCCTGTATCCGTTACCTCCCCCTGCCTGGATGCAAAGAAACCAGCGGCGGTTGGGTCCGGCCCCTGGCCAGGACACAGCCCCGGACACCCCAACAACAGGAGCAAAACCTCTGCTCCAAGACTGGCCAACATTCCCACGCAGGGAAGAGATTCCCATGCCGGGAAGAGATTCCCACACTGGGAAGAGATTCCCAAACCAGGAAGAGATTCCCACGCCAGGAGGAGATTCCCATCCTGGGAAGAGATTCCCATCTCAGGAAGAGATTCCCACGCTGGGAAGAGATTCCCACACTGAGAAGAGATTCCCATCCCAGGAAGAGATTCCCATCCAAGGAAGAGATTCCCACGCCAGGAGGAGATTCCCACACTGGGAAGAGATTCCCATCCCAGGAAGAGATTCCCATGCCAGGAAGAGATTCCCACCCTGGGAAGAGATTCCCATGCTGGGAAGAGATTCCCACACTGGGAAGAGATTCCCATCCCGGGAAGAGATTCCCACACTGGGAAGAGATTCCCATCCAAGGAAGAGATTCCCATCCCAGGAAGAGATTCCCATCCTGGGAAGAGATTCCCACGCCAGGAGGAGATTCCCACACTGGGAAGAGATTCCCATCCCAGGAAGAGATTCCCGTCCTGGGAAGAGATTCCCATCTCAGGAAGAGATTCCCACGCTGGGAAGAGATTCCCACACTGAGAAGAGATTCCCGTCCTGGGAAGAGATTCCCATCCCAGGAAGAGATTCCCATGCCAGGAAGAGATTCCCACCCCGGGAAGAGATTCCCATCCCAGGAAGAGATTCCTGTCCTGGGAAGAGATTCCCACGCCAGGAGGAGATTCCCATCCCGGGAAGGGATTCTCACACTGGGAAGAGATTCCCATGCCAGGAAGAGATTCCCACACTGGGAAGAGATTCCCATCTCAGGAAGAGATTCCCACCCCGGGAAGAGATTCCCATCCTCTGCTGGGAGGGGGAGTGGGAGGTGACTCGGGTTTCTTGGTGTTCCAACAATGGGAGGCCAACAATGCTCTGCCCAATGGTCTGGTGTTCTGTCCCAACCTTTGGCTGTTTCCTGGGACCTCGAGGGGAGCCCGTCCAGGCTTTGGGATTCAGGACAAGCTGCCGAGGATTTGGGATCTGCTGGGCTGCAGCAACCCCCCAGGTGAGCTCTGCAGGCTCTGCTGACCTGCTCTTCCTCCAGAAACCGAGAGGGCAGGAGAGGCTCAAACTACACTTGGAATCCTGGAATGCTTTGGATTAGTCGGGGTCTTAAAGATCTTCTTATTCCAACCCCCCTGCCACGGGCAGGGACATTTTCCAGGAGCCCAGGTTGCTCCAAGCTGGCCTTGGACACTTCCAGGGGATCCAGGGGCAGCCACAGCTTCTCTGGGCACCCTGTGCCAGGCCCTGCCCACCCTCCCAGGGAACAATTCCTTCAAAAATTTCCATTATCTACCTGAAAAAGGCCATTTCAAAACCCCTATGTAAAAATATAAACAATCCCTCACCTTTTATTTGTTAGTTGGTTTGGTTTGGTTTGTTTTATTGTTTTGGTTTGGGTTTTTTTTGTTTTAAAATTTAATTTTTAAAGCATATTTGCAAGGCGGGTGGGGAGTTACTTGGAGCCAGTCATGGGGCCAATCTTGTTTTCAGGGAGCACACAGCCACGTTTGTGCTTTATCCCAGCGCCGGGCTATGGGAGCACGATAACATGAAAGAGAAAACTTATTAGAAACTGTAAACACAAGTGGAGCTGCCAGGGCTGTTTGCACCGAGCCCAGCCAGGGAGAAACCTGAATAAACACAGCCCTGAGAGCAGTGGGGTTTTATGGCTCTTTTAGGTTTAAGGTCTTGTAAACAAGCAATGGGGCTTTTAAGTGGGTACGCAAAGGTGGCCTCGGTTTTGTGCTGCTTGCAGGGCACGCAGGTCCCAGTTTCTCCAGACAGGGGAAGGGAAAACAAAAAGCACATTTCAGGAGGGCCCCGGTGAGAGGAAAATGTCATCCCAGTGTTTGATGGTCCCGTCCTGCTTCACAGAGGGCTCACACAGATACCTGTTCCCCATCACCCCGCTCTGGGGCTTGGGATGCCACCACTCCACGTCAAAAAAATAAAGAAACCACTTTGAGATTGGAAGTGAATTTCAGAAATCCTGACGAGAAGCCCAAAGACTCCAGAAAACTATTTTCCTTAGGGGGAACCTGAACTTTATTTCTGATTTTAGGGCAATGTATGACCAGCAGCATTTTACTTCTCAGTCCTCTTAGTGAACAGAGACCACTGCACACATCCAGCCTTGAAAAGCCACATCCCAGAAAGAACCAGAGAAATAAATTTCTAAAATGTAAGAAATTATTCCGACTGGGATTATTTTGGCCTAATGACCGACTGTATCACATAGGAAAGCATAACACAGGCACGATTTTTTGAAGAGGTGGGGGAAAGAGGTACCTTTATCATTTAGGGAGAGAAGAGCAGGTCTCCAACTTCTCTTCTAAAACCACTTGTGTTCTGTGTTTCAGAAACTGCTCCAGGCAGAGCAGAGCACGGCTATGACTCAGCTTCATGGCCAGGTAGGAGACACATCCACACTGTGCTCAACAGTTTCCTGGCTCGGGAGTGAACAAAAGGCACAACAGGTTCAGTGATGTCACAAACCCGACTGCCTGGCCAAAGAAAATCTACCTGTTCCTCACCAGCATTACAAAAAAAACCCCAACCAAACAGATTCGGGATGTTTTGCAGTGTTGCATGTCTCATAGCACGCTGTAAAATGGTGCAGAAATACAAGGTTGGTAATTTGTGCTTGACTATTAAATTGCTCTTTCCCTCCTCCCACCTTCGTGAGTAAAGGAAGGAGCTTTTTCTTCCCGTTCTTGGCGTGTGTGAGACGTGTCAGGACTGCCCAGCTGGGCCTTTTCTGGCTCTCTGAGTTGAGGTTTCATGCCCTTCTGGGTGAGTTCACCAAGAGCACTCACACCTCTGCTGACAAGAGAGGAGCCACTTGATCCTTAACCAGGAAAAATCCTCTCTCAACGTTAATCTTTAGTGCCCATTCCAGCCACTCCAAGTCCAGCCCAAAGGGTTTTCCATCAGCAGGAAACAAATCCACCCCCCCCAGTTCTTGTGTGCTGCTCTCGTTTTGTTCTCACACTGCAGAGCTGCTCAGAAAAGATAATTTCGAGCATCAAAAGCAAGAACTCGCTTTTATCTCCCTTCCTCTGCACTTTGTGTGCAGCCATGTGATTGAAGCCACCCCTTTGTCACGCTGTGGCCCTGCCTTTCCTCTCTGTCACAGTGCAGAGGGGAGGGTGGTGTTGATCAAGTGGTGAAGTGAGGACTAAATATCTTTTTTATAAAGAAATGTGTCCCAACATTCATGTCCAAGAATTCAAGAACTTTCCCTCTGCTTTGCTCTCCCACGAACCTCCAGCCCTTGAGTAACAGCAATTTACAAAGTAGATCTTGACTAATTGGGTATTTTGTCACCCAATGGGCAGGTAAAATCCTCAGTGGGTGTTATTTTATGCCAGTGAATGTTTTGGAAGAGGCAGAGAGCAGCTTAAACTGCTCCAAGCCTGGAATCTGGTTTGAGTTCTGCCACCGACTTCACTGACAGCAAACCTGAGACTTTCACAGTGGGTAACAGCACCTTTCCTGTGGGAAATCAAATATTTGCTCCCAACCTGCTCTCAGAAATTCCTGGCCAGACCTGCTGTCTCATTTTTCTATTTACAGTCTGCACAGAATCATTTTCTCCCTCAACCCAAGAAGCTGCTGACATAATGCTGGAGATAAATGTCCTGTGGCACCTGCCCAGCACAAGACACGGTGGAAAGAGGGTCAGTGTGTCGGAAATTGATAATAAATAACATCTGATGTAACGTTATTTAACTCAAAAGCATTCTATCAGATATGAGGACTCTGGGAGATGCCACAGCCCTTAAAATAAGATAAGAATCATCGTGCTATTAGCTGTTAACACTCAGTAACACCAGACACTTGTTGAAAGGGACTATTGATCAGCAGAGATGGGAAACAGTTTTTTGGCAGCTGTTTGCGAGCTGGAAGTTAATATGGGAGTCAATTACCAACAGATAAATGTCCCTTCTACGAGATCACCAGCAGAAGCTTTTGGAAGAGGAAGATACAGGCACGGGTTTAAATATCATCACTCTACGCACTGAAACAGATGGGTTCAAATATCAGCACTGTGGCCTCAGAAATGAACCCTTCAGCAGAGTGAAAGGGCTGTGGCAGAAATCAAAGCAGCTCAGGGACAGGGCAAAGCTGCCAGCCCAGGGTGTGTTTGTGACCCCTCCTGCTCCTGCAGTCCTTTGCACCACTCAGGAGGAAAATGGAGTTATTTGCCCCTCCAGCATGAGATGGGGTGTTGTGATGGTGGAATAAACACACAGGCTCCAGACTTAGTCAGGAAAAGTAAAAGGCAAAAGCAAAATTATTCACACACAGCTAAACTTTTATACTATTCTACTCCTGTCCATAAGTGTCTCTGCTGCCCATCACTGGCTGGGTGTTCTTGTCCATCAGTCCTAGTCCATCTCCTGACAGGTGGACATCCCCTCTCCTCATGCTGGCGAATCTCAAAACACACTCTTGTTATTCTTGGTTGTTTTCTTCAACTCCTTCTGCTTTCCCAGGATGGGAATTGTGTCTAAATGCAAAAAACAAAACCCCGCAGGTGGTGGTGCTGGAAGTTTCCCTCCTGGGAGGAGGGCCCGGCAGTGCCAGGGAATTGTGCAAGGCAGCGGAGCATGGGAACCAGCAGGAGGAAGTGCCAGCCCTGTGCTCACCTCCGGCCCGTTGGGCAACGCTTGGTGCCTGCTCAGACCCTGCTGACTCCAGGCAGGAACCGGAGGGGTCGGGGTTTGGGATCCCAAGCCGTGCTGTTCTCACCAGCGCGGAGCAGCGCCCAGGCTGGGAACGCTCAGAGCCCGCCACGCGGCGCGTGACAAGGACCTCGGGGTGACATTGGGGCCGTTTATCTGCAACAATCTGTTTGCTCCCGTGGGCAGGGTAGGATGTCACGGAGCCGGAGCCAGCACACGTCAGCCCCGCTGCCAGCCTGCCCGACCTGCTCCGGGAAGGGCATTCCCAGCTGCACCCTGATTTTCATGGAATCCCAGAACGGTTTGGAAGGACTCGGAAGCTCATCCTGTTCCACCCCCTTGCCATGGGCAGGTGTTGGGGAATTCCTTGCAGAAAATGGCCATGTGAGCGACCTCAGTGCTTTGGATGCAGTTCTGCTGAGAGGCCTTTAAGACTACAGTGAAAAGCTTCTTTTAAGAAGCCTCCGTGGAGATCAACAGGGAGAAGAATGTAAACTTAGAGAAGCTGCAGCAGAAGGTTGAAAAACATCGGCCACAGAGAGAGATCACAAGGACTTTATTTTACACCAATAGAGTTGTTTGTTATTCTCATTAACCAGTCCCAGGGTGGTTTGCAGTGTGTGTGCAGTGTGTGAGCTACCTGGGTTATTTAAGGGGGGTTTTCACAACATTACCTTGATCATATTGGTCACTTCGTGGTGTCCATAAGTTTCCCTCGCAATAGGCAGGGACATCTTCCACTAGGCCGGGTGGCCCCAAGCCCTTCCCAGCCTGGCCTTTCCTCCCCAGTCCATAAGCTGAGGGCGGGCTCATCCCTGCTCTGCTGGCAGAAATTGTTCATTCACCGGGTTAATCAATAAGCGAAACTCCCAAAGCATTCCCTGCCCATAGATAGGAACCCTGCTCTGCTCATTTTGCTAATCACAGACCAATCCCAGGAGGTTCATTTTCCAGGAACTACGAGGGCATGGTGAGAGGGCCTGTTCCAGGGAGACATGGGAATAAAATCTACATGTTTTTCAGCACAGTCAGATGTCCCTGAAACTTTTGGTTTCAATGTTTGCTGCTCCTTCGTGCCACAGCATTTACACTTGTGACTGGAAATCTCTGCCTTCTGACTTTCCCCTATAATTCTGGGTGGTGTTTTGCCCACTTCATCCAATAAATCCCTGACCCAACAAATGCATAAATTCCCATGCCAATAAATTCATAAATCCCTGCCCCTGAGCAGGCACTGAGAACTGGAGCAAAGGAATGAGTTTGGCTTACCAGGAGCTCATATTTCTGTTTTGCATCCACTTCAAGGAAGTATCATGAGGGTGTCAAGTGCTTCCCCTGCAATCTTTGCCAGCCCTGGGAAGCAGCCACTTCCTTTCCAGCTTTACACGCTGCCCCTTGGAAAAGGCAAACATGGAAAAATCATGTGCTAGAAGGAGATAACCCAACCACTGGGGCTTTTGATAACGTGAAAGGTGAAGGCAAACCAGCATTTGATGGCATTGCTTCAGCCCAATACATATCACAGGGTGACTTCAATGCAGTGCTGGCAAAAGCTGCTGGCTGGCAGAGTGAGCCCCCAGTTCTCCAGCGCCAGAAAAATCACTCTGGGGACACTTTGTAAGAGATTGTGAATTAGCCCAGATATCACAATTCACTTCCCTAGATTCGGCTCCTACAGAAAAAGCACATGCACTCAAAATACTGGCACCACAAAAGCGAAAGGAAACGTGACAAAAAGCACAGGAAGCTTCCCAATAAATAAGGTATTATTCCTTTGAACATTATTATTATTATTTATTTTGTGATCTCAGGTTGAAGATCCAGCAAGTCTCACATAAGGAGTTTGTGCCAGCAAGCCTTAAAGTGACCAGGTTTACACGATCCTTATTTAAATCGGGGTTTAGGATAAAGTATCCCTTCCCCAGCTGAGGACGGAGGGGATGGATGGTGACAGCTCGAGTTTAGGCTCAGACTTTCAGGCCAGGAGCCGCAGCAGCCGCAATAACGACCCGAGGAGGAAAAGGAACGGGTCCGGTGACTCCTAAAATAGACTTTGGGAAGCCCGAGTTCAAAGGCTCGATATCCTGTGAAATGTCAGCTGTGCCTGCGAACCGCGGAGGAACTGAGCGCCCAGGGCTGGATTTCCAGCAAAACCTCACCCAAAACCAGACAGGGCGGCTCGAGGGGCTCGG
>VWZG01006751.1:25247-54168 GCA_013396735.1 Grallaria varia | reverse complement strand
GAAACAAACGGGAAAAAAAGGTGAAAATTAGGGATGTGAAAATGTCAAAGTGCGGCGCGCGGCGGGTATATCCACACCCACACCCCCCCACCTTCCTCCACGCCATCCCCCGCGCAGGTGAGCGGAGCTGTTCGTTCAGCACCCTCGGGATACGGGCAGGTGGGGTGGGTGGTCTCCCCTGAAGGATCGCCAACAGCCCTTTTCATTTTTATTCTTTTTTTTTCCTGTAAAAATGCGGGAGAAGAGTTGTGTCCCTCCTGAGGCGGCGGTGCTGGAAGGAAAGAGAGAAAATGTCAGAAGGCACTAAAATGACCCTAATAGGATGCACACAGGTGCCAAGTGGCTCAGGAGGTTGGGCTCCTGCCAAGGGACATTCCAAACACCTGGCACAGCCACAGCCCACCTGCTACAAATCCAGCTAAAGAGCTCCATCACCACTTCCTCCTGCCCCAAAGGTTTCACTTTTTAATTGAACCTCATCCCCAGGCACCCCTGCCCCCAGTTCCCTCCCCAGGTGAGCTCTCGGGCTTTTGCAGAGCTTGACTGCATGTCTTTCCAGCTGTGCCAATTTTTCCCACCTTCACCCCATAAACATGAATTATGGAAGTCCAGTTCTTACTGACAGAAGCCTGTGGTTCGATTGCTACAGATTCATTGGAAAGATGCACTCTGAAACTCCCAAGTTTGCCTGGGTAACTTATGCCCACCCTCTAATGAAGGCAGGCTTACTGGAATTACATATACTGGAATAATATTCACTGGAATAACTGATGCAGGTAGGATATCCAAACTCGGGTAACAGAAACCTTCTGCCATGACTTGAAGGACTTTTCCTCCTCCCCTACTCCAGTGATGCCTTTTATAAAATGGATTAAAACTTTCCCTACAAACCTTTTGTAAACCAGATCTTTCACTTACCTCACCCGCAACAGTACTTTGTGGAAAGCCACCACTGTGGTTTTGGCCACCTGTAGAATCATAACACAATGGAAAACCTTTTTTTTTTTAAGGCAAAAATACATTTTTTGGGTAGAACAGTCTCCCCATCAGCCTGGCAAAGCAGACTGGACAAAGTTCCATCTCATGGAGAGTGTATTAATCCCCCAGTTTCCTGAAATGTGGAGAAAATATAGCAAAGGAAGTTTAAAATTAACAGCTCTCATCATCTCAGCACATTTTTCTCCAAATTCTGTTTGCTACTTACACAAGAGGTGGTACCTGCACGTGCAGCTTCACTCAGCCAGGCTTTGGGGTATCAGCAAATAGCTCACACTGTAAAAAGAACCTTGAAAACATTCCCAGGCTAACAGGAATCACGTAAGGAGTCTCTCACAGGTTAAATAGCATTATATTAGACCTGGAGGTCAACTTCATCACACCTTAGAATAAGCAGCTCTACATACTTTCAAACATTCAGCTTATTTTTTAAATAATTTTGGTATGAATATGCTTTATTCTCTGTTTGACAACGCAGTTATCCTCTTCACAATCACATGCCAAGTGCTCACTTTGCAGCACTTTACAAGTATTTTAAATTTGCATTTTCTGGTTTTCACCTGGAGGTAAAAAGAAACACTCTGAACCCAGCAATAGCTGGTACTGCCACACCTGTGTGTGCATCAGGGACAAAAAAAATCAAGACATTTTCAGTTATTTTGACCATGGGGACAGAAACTAGGAGAAATCAGAGACGGAAACAATCTTGGAAATCATCAAGTCCAGCTCCCTGCCAATGGAAAAGTGAAAACAAACAACACTCTGCACCTGCTCCAGCCATTCCTGCTCTAAAATCAGCCAAATAGTCCTTCTGAACCATTCTGGCTGGGGTGACTGGTCGGGTTTGGCTACTGTATTCCTGAATTAAGCCTACCCATATTCCCTGGGGCTCAGAGGGAGTTGGCATTCTGTAGCCTTCACCTGGGTTTAGCTAGTTTCTTTTCCTTCTAAGCCATGAGGTTAATTCCCAACCAATCCTTTTTCCTTGTCTGCTCGGAGCCTTTCCCAAGGTCAGTCTGGTCCAACACCAGCATCTTCTGCATCTGGGTTTTCCCCACACTGCTCAGAGGGATCACAGGACCCTTTTTGTCTATACAGCAAGGCTGGCAACACCTTCCTTTAGCTCTTCGGAAACCAAGAGCAGATCCATCCAACCCAGCAGAGTCAGGTGGGGAAAAGACAAGATGCTATTCCAAAGCAGGCAGTGGGGAATGTCCCTGACACCAGGAATGATCATCTCCCTGCAGAATGCAAGGCTCCCCTGAGGGGACGGCAGAGGAAATCTCAACACAAGATTCCCTACTGCAAAGCCACGGAAAGAACTGAAGCCCAGGACTGATTGAACAGGACTGAATTGTTTTGGCTGGGCCAGTTCACAGGGAGTCAGACAGAACTGGAGGCTCATTGCAGTTTAACTTCTCATCACCAAGGGTGCAGGTATGGGCTGCCATGGGGGCAGGAGGTGAGACAGGACGGCATCACCTTCCTCAGCAGCATTCACAGCACTACAGAGGTTCACAGTCCCTGTCCCTGCCCTCGGGCAGGGCCAGTGTGGACATCAAGTCCTGGAGCAGCCCTGCACCCCCTCTGCAGGGCCACACCGAGCCAGCTCCTCCGGGCAGCAGCTGTTCCCTCTTAAAAACTGTCTTCCCAGGGTAACCCGGCACCTGTGTCATGCAGACACTGCACACAATCTTTCAAAGAAGTCTGCTCTCTTGTGCTCCAGTGCCTGCAGGAAGCCCTGGATCCTCTCCTCCCGCATGGCCGTGCATTTCTGCAGCAGAGTCCGTCGGCGCCGCGAGTCTCCGTGGGACGCACCCCCTTCCTGCTGCAGCTTCCTTGTCACGTAAGCCTGATCCCTTTCCATCTGCTGCCGCCTCCTCTCCTCCATGTAGGAGTCTCTGGCCTTCTGGAGTGAAAAGCAGTGGAGTGTTAGCACCTTAGCAGGCCTCTCAGCTCACCTGTGGTACAGATGTGGGGCAGCACAGGCTGGGGAAGAAACAGCCTCTGCTTGGCCATCAGCCTGCAGGTTAAATGAAGGGTGGCTCTGGGTCTGCCTCCTCCACTTTGAGGCTCCCTGCTGGATTGGCTATAAAAAATACAGGGATATCCTTTTGGACCTTTCCCCAAGGCACAGTTCTGCTTGCACTTAGTTAAAACAGATAAAGGTCACAACAGATTGTGGAAAACCCTCAGATTGTGGAATCAGAGGAACAGCTACAAGAGAACATTTAAAGCCCAGACGTGCACACTGCTGTTCTCACCAGTGTCATCACAGCATCTTTGATCCTGTTCCCCTGGCAGCTGGAAGGTTTTAGGGGATTCAGAATAATGATTTATAGGGCAATTCTTTGAGCAGATGATCAGGTATTGAGCTAAACAGCTTCAGAACAAAAGCAGGAATGGGTTCTGCATTCCCAAATGCCTATGATCTAATAATGTACTGGCTTGAGACACAGCAGGATGGGTAGGAATAAGGCAAAGGCAGGAGCCATCCTCTCATACCCTTCAAGTATCTGAAATATTTTGTTGTAGAACATCACTTTTGGATTTCTCCTTATTGCACGTGTCCTGGCCTGCAGCCTCCAACAACAAAAACACAACAGCAGCATGCAAGAATATTAAGCTTCTATTTTTAAAAACAGCTGAACTGGTCACTGTGACATAACCTCTCACACACACACACTTAGGGAGTGCTGGTCTTTCAAATGAGCAAAGAAATGACTGAGAGCCTGACTCACTCTTCCCCACACTCACCCTGAGCCCAAGTCAGCCTATGCTCTGGCACTGGAAATTAGCTTTTGTTGTGCTGGGAACGAGAGCAGAAATATTCCCAGCACCACAAAAGCCCACTGAATGGATGCACTCCAGGGCTGTAGCCATGCTGACTTAAACTGCAAGGATCATCAGCCTGTTCAGCAGAGGACTTCCGCCCTCAGACACAGAGAAATTCTATTTATTCACCAGAAAAGACTTGGCCTGACCCCTGCACGGGGCAGGCTGGCCAGCCAACACCTGGATTCTCTCTCTAGATATCTACTAGGTACCAAAAGCAGGTTCTGGGATCCTGGGACTAAGTGTTCAGCAGCAGGCTAACTGGAAAATTAAGACGGCAGCCATTAAACATGATGCTGTTTTGAGTTGATGGAAGGAGGAAATCTTTTATCAAATAAAGTTTTTTTAATGTGTTTTTTCACCCCTTCCATCCTGCTGCCCATCCACACCCTAACTGCCTCCAGCATCATGCTCCCAAAGCAGACACAGCTGCTGGAATATATCCTGGCTTCTCAACAAGTCTCCCCCTGGCCCCACCATCCTCACTGACAGCAACCTTTTCACCAAGGGAATTTGTTTCACAATCCCCAGGTACTTTTGGCTTTTGAAATCACCTATTTTAAATGAAAAAAAAATCCAGCTCCTAAATCTCAGCAGTTCCTCTGAGGGAGAAAGTCTTCCTTTGCACAACTGTGAGGTTTCCCTTGAAAAAAAGGGCAGCTTTAGAAACTGCAAAGTAGGTCTTACAGGGAAAAAAACTGACCAGAGAACAAATCTGGACAATAAGAAACCTTGATAATAGCATAGCATGAACACATCCAGCCACAAACCAGGACTAAGAAAAGATGAGAATGGCTGGGAACAGAAGCAGCATTTGTTACCCGTCAGAAACCAGCACCAGGAGCAAAGTCAGAACAGTGACCTTACTGTTCCAGACAGAGGCCAAGCTCATGGCAATGACAAACACTACTGCCTTTTTTGCTTCCCTCTTCATGCAGAAGGTGAACTGCCATTAGTTGTACTAATACAATGAATTGCTGGTAGGAAAAGGGCAAACTTAGGCCAGAAATAGGAATAAAAGAGGTTAAGGACAAGGAGAATTTGGATGCTGCCAGACTGACTGGACCTGATTAAATTCAGCCATAACCATGACTGGCTATAATCTCTTTGACAACTCTAAAGGGTGAGCAAGGTCCCTGAAGGTAGAAAAGGGCAATATAATGCCTGTCTTTAAAAAGAGGACCCAAATAATTAAGGAACAGACACACTCAGGGAGCAGATATGGTGGAGGTTAAGAGTCACCACACCAAGGTCCTCCTCCTGCCAGTCACTGCTGTCTCTGTTCTACGAGCTGCTGCCCCCCTGCCCCACATTTCCTCATCAAGAGCTCCAGCTCCCACATTTGTTTTCCTTCTAAATAGCCAGATTACTAAATCACTACTCAGTTGGCCAGATAAATTTATCTGGACCAGGTCAGGGAGAGCTCAAAACAACAGATCTAAGGAGAGGAACAATGTCAGTGAGCAACAGGAACAGCCCCTTCAGCAGGTACATATGGACCCACCAGGACACTTGTCCACAGACTCACAGCTCAGGCAGCTTCACCTCACCTCCCAGAAAGGAAACTCTAAACCTACTTGTTACAACACTAAAAACAATTGGGAAGTTAGAGCATGTAAGTTCTCCCAGCTCCTTCCAGTCTGAACTCAGCAGTCTCTGCTTAAACCACCGATTAAGTGTTTGAGTTAAACTGGTTGATTTCACCCTGCAGTTCATCAGGAGTCCTTACTTGTTGTGTGAGTTCTGGGACAGATATTCCAGCTGGGAGAATGTGCAATGAGTAACAGAGAGACTGGTGACTTCAGATGTTTTGGGTACTGCTAAAAGCAGAGGAATCTGGCCACACACTAGGATGTTGTAACAAGCCATGTGGGTACAGGGGAAGCAACACGTCTGGCACGGGCTGCTACTGAAAAAGGATCTTAACTAACAATTCCCCTTCCCACTTTGCACCCTCTCACCTGTTCTCCAGCCGTGCAGGTAACATGTGGTGTTGAGCTTTACCTCCCTAGGGCTCCCTTACCTGTAAAGCACTGTAGTTCATCTGGAACCGAAGGATTGCCTCACACAAGTTCCAAAAGGAATATTCTGGCCACAAGACTGATTGGAACACCAGGCACGAATGGGATGTCTGCAGAAACCAAAATCACCAACAATTCAATCCTCGAGCAAGGGAAAAAGTCATCAAGATGCAGCTCTGTAGGGCAACCTATGCCAGTTTCCCTGCAAAGGTTTTATCTAAGCTGTGTTATCAGATGCTATTTAAAATGAGATAAATACCAGCCAGGAGAGTTTGAAATTGTGCGATGCAGAGTCTTTCTAATTACTTTTTAATGCTGGGACACTAGTCATCCATGCCTGCAAAGAGATCAGCAGAATTCATTCTAACGCTGTGTAGGTCTTCACAGAGGTATTTTTAATAGCTTAAGCATCACAGACTTATAAAAAAAACTAAAATAGCAACACTGGAGTCCCAAAATCTAAGGGAATAACAGTTGAACTGAGGATCAGGACGTGACATTTAAGCCACTCTTCAAATGACATGTAGTGATATTCCTTACTGCCCACTCATGGCCTTTAAACTGCTTAATGAAGCCAAGAGTTGTGGTGCACCGAAGATATCCTTGAGCTGGACAATGAAACCTTTTAGGTTAAAGCCTATTTTTGCCATCAAGTTCCTCAAAGACTCAGGTAAATGTGATCCTATGGCCATTACCAAAAAATCTAACACTTAAAGGACTCCTCTACCACTGAGAGGAGCAAGCAAAGTGTTATTTCATAGCACTGACATCCAAGGTACAGGGGTGCCCAAAAATGGAGGGAGGAGAGGGGGATTCCTGGGTAGGTAACCACAGCTCAGGCCTGACAGCTTCTGAGAACTTACCAATTAAATAATTTGGAATGGGAACATTTGATGTGGTTGCTTAAAGGCAACTAGGTTTTGGCTCCAAACTGTACATGTAAAACAACATGTGAGCTTTAAGTGACTTAAATGTTCTCTACAACCAGGTCAACACTGCCTGGCACAGGAGAGAGTGAAATGGAAGCAGCTTGGGATATTTTAAAGGCAAATACATGAACTTTTTATGCATTAGGAACTTACTACATTTTTGCCTAGCAGCCCAGTCATGGTGATTTGGCTTTGCCACCCTCTGAACCTGCCTTGTGGGGTCTTGTTTGATGATGGAAGTCAAATAGACCATTATGGAAGTCAGATAGACCCTTGAAACTGTGCAAAGTCAGGCATGTACATTAGATGTACATTGCAGGGTTACACCTCCAGCTGACACATGAGAAATGCCTCTCCCAGGAATCTATAAATCCTTCCTGGGATTTCCTCATCCCAGGAAACAAATTGCCAGGTTAAGCTAATCAAAGGCAGGAATTTACCAATCAAAGCAGGAATTACCTAAGTGTGAGGAGAGGAGCAAAAGATGAGCAATTCAGGATTTCTCTGACTGCTGTCAGCTAGACTGATTTGTGGTTCCTTATTAAGTGTATTCAGGATGGTACAATTTCAGATTTGTGCTGCTAGGTATTTTAGGCAATCACAGAACTGCAAGGAACAGGTTCCTCAGAGGTGCCCCAGCCACTCAGTCCATCCAAGAAGCTGCTAACCCCAGGCAGAGGGAGTTTCAGAGCCCTCATGTCAGCTCACACCTGGAGGCAACAGAATACTCTTTGAGGTAAAGATGGACTATTTCAAGGAGAAAAGAAGGACTTTACCTGCCAGAGCAAGAAATCACTCAAGCGAACCTCCCCGGAGGTCCGGATCAGGAGGTCTGGGTCAGGGGAGTTGTTGGTGTAGAGACACTTATCAAGCAAGGATTCAGACACATCACTAAAAGACAGACACAATTTATTCAGATCACTTTCCTGACCTGATGGATGTGGCACTACTAAATCAGAATTATTGAGGGGTTTTATATAAACACAGGACTGCAGATTAAAACTCGGTGGTGAAGCTGAACCACAGCCAGTCATCAGGTTGCTTCTGATGAGCACTGCTGTCTGCTCCCTAGGCTATTCCAAATGCTCTTTCAGCCCCCAGAGCATCCCCACCATGCTCTTTGAAACATAACACAGTGGTGGAACCAGACTGTGAGGATTTCCATCTGGAGCAGAGTGTAACTATTCCATCTCCTTCAGGGTGGAGGAACAGTGCAGTATTCATGATTCATCTGTAGTTTGACCTCATAGTTAACACTGTCAGCCAAGCAGCCAACTGTTGTGGCATAAAATCTGCCCTCACATTTAAACTAATTTAAGACAGACCTAATTTCTCATCTGTCTTGCTTGTGTATCTATCCCCATGGCAACTGAAATAATAAAAACCAAACATTGCATAGTAACTTTAAGTCATTTGTTCCAGTCCTACTGGTTTAATGAGATCTATTTAAAAGCCACTTGGCTTCAGAGAGGTTTCTCATAGTGTAGATGGTAAGACAGGCAGGATTCACCCAGGAAGCCTCACAGAAAGCCAAGAGTTACCTGGGTTCCAGCAGTCCTTGTTCCACCCCCCAGGCCATCTCCCTGACAGCATTGCTGATTTCATGTCTCGACGTGTATGCAAAGCAGACATTTAGAAAGCATCTGAAAAGAGGAAAAGATGTGAAAGGCTAATCCCAGAAAGGCCCAGCAGATGACAGTTATGTGTGACTGTAGGACAAAGATGAAAAAAAGAGGTGTAGCGTGTCTGCCAAGTCTCAGCCTTCAGGAAGAAAAGGGAAGACGTGAGGTATCAACTACTTTAAACTGTGTTACTTACTTGTTGTAGTTCCTAGTTGCCAGCACAGCTTGGGCAATCAGCTCCTGAATGTCCACGGGCAGGAGTGGCAGGTCTCCGAGGACACGGATACACACCCCATGCTTCTTCAAGTTCTCCCTACACCCAACAACAAGAGTGAGGACCACAGAACACACATCACCCTCTACTGCACAAGTACCACCTCTGCCCTTTGTAACAATCCACCAACAGCTTCAGCAAAATGGAGAATTAGAGAAAGGCAAAACAACCAAATGTTTCTCAGGTGTGCAAAACTGGCTTGGGTTTGATCATCCCAGATCAGTCCTTAAAGGGAACTGATCATTCCCCATCCAAGTTCCTGAGGCACAGACAAAAACAAAGGACTAGGAAATGATCACAGATTAGGCATCCCCACCTAAAGGTTATAAAAATCCGTATGGGGCCTTAGAATACAGCCAGAGACACCAGGCACTTCTAAATAATCCAAAATTAAGATAAAGCTTTGATACTCCATGAAAACAAGGTATCTGGCTCTCTGGTGCTAAGCAGGAGTTTCTCACTGTGCTGCGTTTGTCTGAAAGCTGTGCTTTCCCCATGGTTTGGATGGGATTGTTGACACAAATCTGGTATGTGGGGCCCTGTGTGTGCACAGGAACTCTACGTTCCATCCAGGCAGACAGAGCCCCTCCAGACAAATCTCTAACTGTAGATGGAGAAGGTTTTCCTTCATTTAATCCATTTTCAAAACTTGTAACACCCCTGTAAACATCTCTTCATCATATTCTGCTTCAGTTCCACCCTGTGGGATACAGAGATGGGAGGACTCTTACTGCTCTTCCAGGAGGCGACTAAACTTCTGTCTTGCTAGATCCATCAGTCCATCCACCTCCTCCTTGGAGCGTTTGAAGTTCTCAATACTAAAGGCATAAACAGTCACCTCCTGAATGCCCAGATTTAAGCACCACCGTAGTGTCTGCAAGGGGACAAAATATAACAGAAAACAAAAGTCATATAAACAGGCTGAGACAATCAGACAGGCCAGCAAGACTCAGCTTCTCCACCGTAAAACCTTCCTGTTGTTTCCCATGATGCCAAGACTGAATCAAAAGAAACAACCATCAAGAGCTGACAATGAAAGCCACTAGATATGAATTTCAGCTTCATTTTAAAGAACAGGAGGAAAATATCACTCCCTGAGGATGAGAATCCAGCACAGATATGGGAGTAATCCAGCCAGGGAAAGCACTTCTTGTAGGTAACGTTATAAATTATACAGGACTGTACCTTTCTAAACCTTTTCCAACCTGTTTCACAGAAATAAAAGCTTGAGGATCTATAAGGCAAATATTTGAACTGAGTATAAAACAGAGGGAAAAACAGCTGAATAGAATGACTCTGCAAGATAACAATGACAGAGGAACTGAAGTTGTGAATCCTGATGACAAATGTCAGCTCCAAGCACAGGCCTGACTCCAGTGAAGAGAAGGAACACAAGACACCATTCCAGCAGCAAACACAGCTCAAGCTTGCACCACACAAAGGCAGCAAACATCCTGCCCACCTGTGCCAGCTTATCAAAGCCTTGTGAATGTCCCTGCTGTCTCTCCACATGACACTTCTGGGCATACCGGCGGTTGCCATCCATGATGAAGGCGACATGCTTGGGGATTGGACCTGCCTGGGAAACAAGGGGCAACACAAGAGACCTGAAGGTGAAGAGGCATCTCGGTCACAGAGTTTGCTGCACTGCTCCCGGCAGCACTGCCTGTTTGGAGGAGTGCAGTGGTATCTTCCAGCATGAAATCTGCAGCTGGAATGAGTAAGGTGGTTAATTCCCCCTGTCAGCCCATTTAGGGACTCCAAAAAACATGTCAGTATTGACAACTGCCTAAACTGAAAAGCAGCCTTGCCCTCCCTGTTTCTGTCACGAGAGAACTGCAGTGCTCAGGAGAGCAGCACTGCCACATCAACCTCTGCAGCCACAGGGTGGGGTACACACAGGTTTATGCTGCAGTTTTTATTTCAGAGTTCACAGGCCTTTTCACAGACACAATTAACTTCAGAGAAAAGAAAAAGAAGGTTGTAAAACTTCCCTCCACGAAGAGGACTATTCCTTTCCACTGACCTCACTAGGTCGGAAGGACTGACCACCAGTATCGAGCCTCTGCTGAGCAAGGACAAATTTTCCTAGAACTGGTGAGTTACTATTCTAATCAAGAGAAACTCAATTGTATTTCTTAGACTCCCAATGCAACCATCTCACTTCTCTCCCTCCTTCCCATGCCCTGCCTTCATCAGCAAGGGCACAAGGCATGGAAGGCTGGAGCGTAAGCTCATTATTGGCAGGCTCTGCCTACAGCCTTACTCATTTGCAAGACTAAGCTAAGTAATCTCCCACCCTGGAGTGCTGCTCAGGGATGCACATCCAGTGCCAGAATTAAGTGTACCCTTGCCAGCAGTGCTCCCTTTCCAGAGACAGTTCCACCCCGAAGAACCTGCCAGTTCTTTACCACATCTTTATCCATCCCTTACCTTAATGATGTTGGCACAGAACCTCTCTATGATGGTCAGCTCGCCCTCTCTGATCCACGACATGTTTTACTGAGAGCTCCTTTTCCTTTTTCAAAGGGAAGGGGAAAATAAAGAGGTTGGAGATGATTGTTTGAGCCCAAAGCAAACAAACCACCTTGAAAATATCAGCTTCGACTTGCTGTTCTGGGGCCCTTCACATTGTTTGTGCAAGTCCTTTGATAAGCAGGCAATGGGGAAACTCAGAAATGAGCTCTGGAATTTTCCAGCTGTGTCATCCAAGTGGATTCTTATGATAGCAAGGAAAACCATCACTGAGTTCTCCGGCCAGGCTGGTACAGACACAAAATTTGGGTGTCAATCACAGGGTGGCATCAGCACAAACTGACCTTCAGTGCTCTGGTGTTTTGAAAATCCTTCAAATGAAGCAACAACCTTCACCACCAAACTGCCCTGTGCTCATGTCACCCACTGGCATTTCTTTGCCTCCACAAATAAAGAACTTTGGCCTCTGCAGCTGTAAAAATATTGGGTTTTTTTTACCACAATACCTACACACCAAATACTAAGTTTATTGAATTGCCACGTCTCTCAGTTAGGAATACTGAGAGATGTGGGCACAGCAGCAACGGTGAGAGAGCTGGGGGGGCTCTCTGGATTCCACTCCACCATCCAGGGGGCAGAAGCAGATTCAATTACATTGATGGCATTAATTTTCCATATGGGCTTTCTCTGCCTCATTCCTCAGGAAAAGATCTCTACCCACAAGACATCAGGGCGAGGAACTGCTAAACCTAAAGCTCTTAACACTTCCACTAGCACAGCTCGGGATGAGAACATCCCTTGGCTGTTCATCAACCTTTTAGAGGCGATTTTACACAGTCATCTTAAAGAAAAACCCTCACCCAGCAGGGAGGCTCCGACCCCCGCGTCGCCGCTCTCCTCCCGGTACCGGGCAGAGCCGGAGGAGCGGGAGAAGGACACGCGGACCCCGCGGGTGACTCAGCTCCCGAAATCCTCCCGGGAACGGGGGAGGCGGGCACGGAGCGGGAGAGACCCGGCGGAACGAGACACCCCCATCCCGGCCTTCAGCCCCGCCGGTGCCACCCGGGGTCTCTCCAGCGCTCAGTTCCCGGAGCCCCCCTGGCCTTCCCCCGGGTGCCCGGTACCCGCCCCGGTGTCCCCCAGGTGCTTGGCCCCTGCCCCAATCCCCTCCCGGTGTCCCCTCGGTACTGGTACTTCCCTCGGTCCCCTCCTGGCTCCCCCCTGGGTTCCCGGTACCTCCCCGAGTACCCTCCCGGTGCCCGGTATCTCCCCCGGTTCCCGGTACCTAACCCAGTCCGCCCCGATTCCCGGTGCTACCCACCATGTCCCGGTACCTGCCTCCAGTTCCCAGTGTCCCCCCCGCTCCCGGTACCTGCTCCGNTCGGTGAACCCCCGGTACATGCCCCGTTCCCCCCCGGTTCCCGGTGTCCGCCCGGCCCCCTCAGGTTCCCCCCCGGCTCCCGGTGTCGGCCCGGTCCCCTCACGTTCCCCCCCGGTTCTCGGTGTCCCCCAGGTTCATGCCCCGTTCCCCGCCGGTTCCCGGTGTCCAGCCGATCCCCTCGCAATCCCCCCCGGTTCCCGGTGTTCGCCCGGTCCCCTCACGTTCCCGCCGGTTCCCGGTGTCCGCCCGGTTCCCGTACCTGTCCCGCCGGCGCCCTCAGCCCGGTGCTGACGTGCCCCTTCCGCTGACGTCACACGGCGGCGCGCGGGGCGGGCCGTGCGCATGCGCGGGGGCCATGAGGGGAGCGGGAGGGGCGCCGTGAGGGGAGCGGGCTATGGCGGGACCGGGCAGGGCCCAAAGGGGCTCCGCGAGAGCCGGGGAGGGGCTTGAGACACGGGATGGAGGGACAGGACACAGGGGATGGCTTCCTGCTGCCACAGGGCACGGTTGGGTGGGATATTGGGGAGAAATTCTGCCCTCTGAGGGGGTGAGGCCCTGGCACAGCTTGGCCAGAGAAGCTATCGCTGCCCCATCCCTGGCAGTGTCCAAGGCCAGGAGGACCAGCCTGGGCTAGTGGAACGTGTCCCTGCCTTTGGCAGGTGGTGAAACTGGATGGGATTTAAGGTCCCTTCCAACCCAAACCAGTCCCGGATTTTTGACACTCCAACTACAGCCTAGCCTCAGTCAAAGGTTTTTAAACTGAGATTGGACGTGGCACTGGGTGCCATGATCTAGTAAACTGACTAGAGTTGGACCAAGGGTTGGACTTTATGATCTCTGAGGTCTTTTCCAACCCAATCAATTCCATGATTCTATGAAAGGCAGTTCCCTTCAAGCTGCCCTCTCTGTGAGTACTTAGTTTTCTGTGTATCTGGCTTTCTGTTCAGGAGTTCCCCTGCAAAGGACCCTGCAAAGATTTGGTACTAAAAACAAGAAGGCAAATCGAACCTGGGTGCCTGGAGGAGGTGGGACATGTGGAATCCCAGGAGTCGTAGTTCTGCTCTGTATGAGGCTGTGACATTGGCGCAGGCTGGCTCTGGACAGTGGGGTACCCCAGTTCCCTGCCCTGCCACATTTGGGGTCTGGGCTGCTCAATCCCAGGGGAAAAAAACAACAGTAACCACACGCACACACATGGCATCACCAGCAGCCATTGCCCGTGGTCTTTATTATTTATTTTTATTTCCCCAGACAACGTTTTACATAGTTGGTACAAAAAAACAAAAATAAAAGGAACAGAGGAGGGGGGGAAAATAACCCCGCAGCAAAGAGGAACTGGGGGTCTTGCTGCAGGGACTCCAGCAGGGAATCTCTTTGGGAAGTGTGAGTTATTTGCTCAGGGGTCACCCTGAGCCATACACACACGCAGAGCCACCCCGATTTATCCCCTCCCTCCCACCCCCTTCATAAAACTTCACGAGTTTGACACGAACGCTTTGGTTGCTAGCAGTAAACATGGGTTACATTCTTCTGTCTCCTCGCAGACAATTTTTGGGGACTCAAGGCTCATGCCCCAGGGCAAGACACCCCTCTCGTGAGTGATGTCTTTATTTTATTCCTCATACATTCAAACACTCCCGTGTCACAGCAGGACCCTGAGCGTGCCCCATCCCCTCATGCATAGTGCCCAGTGTGGGCAGGGTGGGTGATGATGCAGCAATTTAGTTAATTATTGTCAAGATAATGGGAAGGACCACAATGGCAAATGCAGGGAGAAGATGTGAGTCAATCACATCTTCTCCAGCGTGGCTTCCCTTTGCAGACTAAAAAAATCCCTGTTTTCTTGGATTCCGGCACCGCGCTGGCCCCGGGGGAGACCTGAGTGATCCTCTATTTGCTTTAGCCCAGGACAGGGATGGTTACAGAGCTCATCCCTGGCAGCTCTGTGTGGGAGAGCACACAGGGCAGATCCCATCTCCCTGGTCCATAACCTATTAGATCATTTGACTCTTTATTTTTCTTTTTCTCTTTTTTTTTTTTTTGCTTGTTTTTTCCGCTTGTTTTTGTAAACAATAATCAAGGAGAATACTGAGAGAAAAGGGAAAGATTTACTGAGGTATTTACACACACTAGACATCTAGCAGGAAAATCACCAAACCATTAAAGTGGGAGCAGCGGGGCGGGGGGGAAAGGTCCTACAGGATTCTTGAGGACAGAGACAAGAATTAGGGGGGCAGCAGTTTCCCTGGCACAGCCGAGGTGCCGGGGGGAGGCCAAGAGTCCCCCCCCAAAGCTCTATTGCATTTACCCCATCAGACTAAAGCTGTTTTCCTGAAGTAGTTTTGTATAGATCCCGTTGCTAGTCAAGAACTAAAAGTCCTTCCCCCCACCCCTCCCAAGAAGAGACCACCACCTCACCACAAAACTACCAGAGCAGGCCAGGGAGCAGCTGGGGAGCCACTCTCCATCCCCCTCAATGCCCACGTGCCGGGGGTCACTGGGCTCCAGCAGCCTCAGCAAGTCCCCCTGGAGATCCCTATCCTTGAGGATGGAGTCGGTGCTCCCTGTCTGATCCAGCCCTGCTCCACATCTAAAACTATTGCTACTAAAAACCAGCAGAAACTGCACCCATGGCCTGACACTGGCACGGCGAGATGCCCTCCCTGGGAAGGCTGCAAAGTGGAGTGTTAATGCCCCAAAACCTGGGATCCAGAGTTTCCCCCAGCCACGGTGAGTCAGCATTTGAGGGAAGCTGGGAAAGGAGTAAAATATGGAGCAGTTTCACCTCCCTCAGGCTTGGAACCAGGTCCCTTGTCCCAGAGGGTTAAGGACAGCTCGAGGCAGGGGATTGAGGGATTGAGGATAACTCTCGGTCTCCCAATACCCTACTGGACACTGCTCCTGCCATGTCCCCCTGAATGGGGCTGGGACCCCCTGAATGGGGCTGGGACCCTCTGAATGGGGCTGGGACCTCCATCCTGGCTTTCCAACCCCCCACCTCACAGCACCAGCCTGCTGGGAGCCTGCATGACCTCCCAACCCGTGGGCAACATGAGGACTCAGGCACAGGGCGAACTAGAGTGTTCCCATCAGGATAGTGGGGAGTGGATGAGTGAGCATGAACAGGAGAGAGAAATAGAGCACAGTCTTCAAAAGCCACCAGGCTGGGAGAAAATCTGGAGTTGGGGAGCCAACACAGGCTCTAGCAGCTGTTCCCTGCCCCATGGCACTGCCTGGCTTCTCCGTCCCCACACACAGATATGTAGACCCAAATTCCTCCATCGGTGCATGGGGAAGGGAAAGAGACTATTAAAATACAGTTAAAAAGAAAACAAATCCCAAACATACCAAAAAACACAACTGAAAAGCTCGACAACACGTCAGCCCACCTAGCAAACATCCAGTGAGGTAGATCTACACTTCCAATACAAACTTCATCACGTCTTTGTGCTGTTAGAAAAAAACCCTCCTCTCTGTCCAGCACTGGGCTACAGAGGCATTTTATCCCTGAGATTGCTCGAATACCTGAGAATAAGTTGCAGGAATTATGTCCTTTCCCTCTCTTTTTTTTTTTTTCTCTTTTCTTTTTTTTCCCTTTTCTTAAAGATTAAAATATACAAAAATACAAAACCAGAATATTTATATTAAAAATAAAAAAGAAAAAAAAAAAGAAAAAAAAGAACAACAAACCCAAAACAAAGACGACAAACAAACCCAAAAGATACGTCATTCACGCACGTCCTAGTGCAGGTTTCACTTGGCCTTGGCTTTGGCACAGCCAGGGGGCTGCCCTGGGAGAAGGGGTGTCCACCGGGCCAATAAATAAAGGCAAGACTTGGGGGGGCCCTGGGGAGGGGGGACAGCAGCCACTAACTTGTGACACCCTTGTCCCCTGTCCCTGGGGAGGCTCAGCCCTGGGGCCATCGGTTTTTGGAGTGTGGGATGGGCAGGAGGAGCAGAGGGGTGTGTTTGTCCTGGGAGGGTTTGATCCAGAGCCCGTGGAAAGACCCAGTCTGGTGTCTGGAGCAGGCCTTGGCTGGATCTGGGTGAGCCCTGGGTGGGATGTGTACACGGGCTCCAAGGGAAATGCTGCCAGCAGCATTCCTGGGAGCTGGATCTGCCCCGTGTCCAGAGCCCAAACCTTTACAAAGAGCATTCCTGCTCTCTGAGCCCTCCTGATCCCCAGCTCCATGTTTCAGAAACGGGGAGAAGCCGTAGAGGGGAAGAGCTGGCTGCATAAAACACCTTGCGCTCTCTGAGCTGGCACTTGGGAAGGATTAGGGGGAAAAAACCAAGTGGTTTTCTTTTGATTTGATCTCCCCCAGGCCGCAGCTCACAGCCCACGAGCAGCGAGCATTAGTCCAGCCCTGAGAGATGATTCATTTCCTCCCAGACTGAGCCCAAATCTGGGCTCTGCTGGTGTCAGCAATGGAGCAACCATGGAAAAACTGCAAATCCTCACACTGCCCTGGAAGTAAGAAGCCATGAGGAGCAGAGGGACCCACAGGACTGGCCCATGGGCATCTCCCTGGCACTCCACAGCCAGCCTTTCCCTTTGTCTCCCCTCCCTGAGGCAGAGGGACAGGACAGGCACAGGAGTGGGTCTCCTGCAGCTCATCCAAGCTGTGCCAGAGCCTGGTCGAAGCTCAGGAGAACAAGGAGCCATGAGCTCCTCACCAGGATGTAGCTCCTCTGTTCCTCCTCCCTGAGATACTACTGCCTGTCTTAATTTAGCAAAAGAATCAAGATGGATCAAATATACTTGGTTTCTTTTGGCTGGAAGAGTTATGTCGGGTGCTGCCTTTGCCTATTTTTTGAGTGAGCCATCCTGATTAAAGCAAGGCTTTTCCCAGCCTGGGAACAGGGGGGAAGAGGTCTGTGCAGGGACACCAGGTCCCTGTCATCGGCACTGCCATCTGCCCTCCCCAGTCCTTCACCCTGCCCTCCCTCTTCTGAGCCCCCATGGCTGCCCCTTGCCTTGCCAAAGCCTTTTCATCCCGGTGGAATCCCCCCTCTCCCTGCCACCCACCATCATTCCCGGGTCTCGGGGAGGAGGGCTGAGCTGTGCATGTCCTCCTCCTCTCGGAAGTAGGCAGGTTTTCCCTGGGAGCTGGGGGACTGCTGTGCTTTCGCGGGGCAGTTGGCGACCATGTGGCTGATGCTCTGGCAGAAGTGGCATTTCTTGGGCTGTGGTGGCAGCTTGCACTCCTTGGCGTGGTGGTCCAGCCCGCCACAGTTGTAGCATCTGTGTGAGAGGAGGACAGAGATTCCAGGAGGAGAAATAAAATGAGGTGGGACATGCCGTGGCCATGCTGGGGACCCATTGGGCTTCATAGGCAGAGCTGGGCTTAAAAAAGTTCCAGGGATGTGGGCTCAGCTCTTTGGGGCTGTTGGTGGCCCTGGGGTTGGTCCTTGCAGAGCCCCAGCTCCAGCACAGCCAGTCTGGGCTCAGTGGTGCTGCTGGTACCCAGGAGATGGCAGCAAACTCTTGGACCAAAACCACACACCGGGGACAAAAATGGGCATTTCGGGGGCTTCCACCTCTCTGGCTCCATCAGTGTCCTGGCTCCTGTATCTCCAGAGCCTGCTCCCAGGGTTACACAGCCCCCGGAACAGTTGCAGGGACCGTGGTCATCGCTGTAGGGACAACCCCAAAGGTGGCTTCTCGCAGGGCTGTACCTTCCAGCCCCCATCCCATGGGTGCCACCTTCACACCGGAGCTGTGCAGGCAGAGGGAGCTGCCTTGTGTCCATTTTAAATCCTGCATCCACGTAGAACGGCCACAATCCTTTCCCTTTCCCTTTCCTTTTTGATTAATTTAAAATCCTGTTTATAAGAACAGCTGAGTGGGGCCGATGGCATCCACTGGGAAAACTGAGATGAGGCATCCCCCAGGCAGCCAGGAGGGAGAAGATGGGAGAGGAGAGGGGGGGGATGAAAAGCTGGGTCAAAACTCGCCCCAGGGCTCGCAGCCTCACCGTGGGAGACACTGCCAGGACGTCCGGCTATTTCCTTCCCACAAGGAAGGGTTTTTCTTGGAGAAAATTACCCCTGCCCAGCACGGCTCCCTGAGCCGAGGGGAGCAGCCGCCCGGGGTGTCCCTGACCTCTGCCCTTCGCTGCTGCTTCCCTGCCCTTTCCCCACCGAGCTGCATCTGCCACTCATTAACAGCCAAAGGAAGCTGCTTTCCCAGAGGAAGGGTCGCTGCCCACCCCTCTGGACTCGTGCCCATCCCCAGGGTGCCCGGGAGGCTCCTGGTGCCCGCAGGACTCAGACCCTGCCCCGGATCAGCCCCAGATCAGCCCTTACCGGTCTCCTTTGGATCTGCGTTTCTGGAGGCTCTTGCCCTTGGGCCTCCTCTCGCTGCCGATGCAGAAGACACCCCCCGGGCCGGTCACCCGGATGGACTCCAAACCTTTGGATGACTTCTTGAAGGTGAACTCCACAGCTTCGCCCTCCTTCAGGCTGCGGAATCCCTCCATGTGGAGCTTGCTCTGGGGGAAAGGACGGGGGTCAGCACAGAGCTGGGGACACACTGGGCACATGACAAACCCCAGCCCAGCAAACACCTTCTGTGGCACGAGAGCTGCCAACATCCTCTGTGCCTGTGCCTTGTGAGGGCATAGACTCTGAGTATCAAGCTCAACCAGGCACCTTCATCTCCTTAAAGTCTCTGGAGCCCTGGCTAATAGCACAGGATGTTCAGTGAGCTGAGACACCTGGCCAGGTGGGGCTCACTGGTTTGGCAAGGGCCAGCAGAGACAGCTCGGGCCCAAATTTCAGCTGTTTGCTGAACAGTTCAATAAACAGCCTCCTTCTCCCACCCAGCCACACACTGGGAAGCAAGAGCTGCTCCTGCACTGCCTGGCAGATCCAAAACATCATTTTAAGAACACAGAAAGATCTTGAGGCTTTGCACAAGCACGATCGTGGCAGGTCTCATGGCAAGGCCAGGATGCTGGAAGCTGGCAGTGCCAGCTCCCTCACTACAACTCACCTCAGTTCAAGCCCTTTAATTGCCTCCAGCAATCAATTAAGCAGCCATTTGGCCCAGGATTATCACTGCTGGAAGCTTCTCCCACCCTTCCCAGTATCACCACAGTGGTCATCACCACGCAATCAGACTTGGGAGTGTAGAAAGACCCAGGCTGGGGAGGAGGTTGTGAGAAGATAGGAAAATGCACTCCACTTCACGAGCTCTGCCCATTTTAGCAGAACAAACCCCTAAGGAGCCAAGCTGGGCAATGCAGCTGACAACTCATAACCCCCCATGGCACGGGCATCACTGCCAGCTCTGCCTGGGGACCACTGCATCCCAGGCAGCAATTCCAGCACAGCGGAGCCCAAACCACCATGAGCAAGGAGTTAAGGGGATTTGCTGGCAGAGGGAGGAGCAGCTCCAGTGGCTGGCTGGGGATTCCCAGCAGAGCCGGCGCCAAACGCCTGCGCGGCTGCAGCAGGACCCGCATTTATGAATGGAGCATCTTCCCCCATTCATGGCCCGGAGAGTTCCCGTCACGTGGGGCCGTGGTCTCCCATTCTTCCTGCACGGAGACTCCACGTGAATGCTGCCTGGCCCAGGCAGGCATGGCCTGTTCCTGTCTTCACCCCAAATGTCACCAGGACCCTCGAGGAAACACCCCATGTAAAAGCACAGAGGGAAGAAACTGAGTTGTTGGGGTTTAGGATTGAATTTTTCTTGGCAGGGTCTTGTAGGTTGTCCATGTGACTGGGGGCACATGGGGGAAGTGGGAACACAGCAGAGCTGGAGGAACAACCTTTGAGACCCCTTTTTTTTTTGCTGTGTTCCCCTCCTTTTTGTGTCTGGGGGTCCAGCTCTGTGTGGGAGAATCCCACGGGCTGGGACGAGTCACCCACATCCACCAGCTCCCCTTGCCTGCTGGGATAGGATCCAGAGTTGGCCAGAAGGGATCATCCTTTGCTCCCTGGTCTGATCCTGCTCCTGCTCCCAAAAGGGAGACCTGTACCCTAAGCTACAAGGTCCCCAATGATAACAAGGACACGACAGGGTGTCACAGCCACCCCTGCCCACCCAGGGCAGTTCCAGCACCACCTACCACTGGCAAACCCCCTGCCACCTTCAGCGGGGCATCCCAACACTGCTCCCTGACCCCAACGCAGCTCACCCAGTGCTGAGCATCCCCAGGAGGGTGCTGAGCATCCCCCAAGCAGGATTCCTGTGCCCAAAGCCCCAGCCAGCACATCACAGGAGGTTCATCAGCCACCTCCCCTGCCCTGCCTTGCCCTGTCCCCAGCATGTGAGGTGTTTTTGGGTGACAGGAGCTACCACGGATGGGAAACCCACTTCAGCAGCAGCCATGGGGTTTTGGGAACCTGGAAGGGCTGAGCATCCACCCCTGGCACAGGAGGCAGCGCTGGAGGCCAAGGGACAAGACCAGCCACCTCCTGTGGCTCCTTTCGGGGTGTTTACAGCCCCAGCTGGCCCAGCTGTGTTTACACTGCGGGGATGAAAACTCTCAGGTGCTGGGGACAAAGCTGAGCCCTGGCAGGGGGACCCCCCCAGCCGAGCCCACACCTTGGGCACCATCACCCCAGTGCCAGGGTCCAGCTCTGCCCATCCATTTGGAGCGAAAAGAGGGCTGGGGCAGGAGCTGCTGCGACACAACGGCAAAGCGATTTATTTTGCAGGAGCGGGTGAGGATGACAACCACCCCCCCAGCCCCCTAAGCCAAAAGGCCAAAGGAAACGCCCTCTCCCCAGGGAAGGCTGGGGGGACAGAGGCTGGGGCGCCCCAGCTCTCCCCCCCTGCCCCAAGCCTTTTGATGTGCGCTGCAGAGTGGCTGGTGGTCCCTGCGCATCCCCCCTGCCCCCTTCCCAAAACACACACATTGCTGGCATTCCTCTGTTATCAGATAGGTAATCAAACTGCAGCCCATTGAATTAGCTGCATACCTCCTGCATCTGAAAGGAAGGGGCCCAGAGCCCCTGTCCCACACCACACACAAAGCCGGAGCCTTCCCAGGCCTCCACACACCCACACCCCCCTCCCCAAAAAATAAAGAGAGGAAGGGGGGGATTGGAGCGAGCCGAGGATGCTGGGGCTGAGGGGGAGCGCAGGGGAGGGCCGGGGCCGGGAGCCACCGGCCAGCGAGAACAAAGGGCCGGCGGCGGCCGCGCTCCCGCTGCCCAAATTCCAGGAGTTCCAGGCTCCGGCGGGGGGAGGAAGGGTGGCCGGCATGGCCGCGGCCCCTCTGACCCCCTCCAGCCCCTCCGCAAATCAGCCCCGAGCGCAGCTCGCCCGCTGCGGGAGAACGGGGGCTCAGCCGTCGGGTACCAGGGTTTGGCTGCCTCGGAAGAGCAGAGATGGGGAGATGGTTTGGGTACGGGGGGGCATAGGGTGACCCTGGGATCACAAAGCACGGTCTAGTGCCAGGCTGTCCTTGTCATCCTTAGGGAGGGCCCAGGGTCACCCAGGGGGACGGGGAGCAGAGGCAGAGCTGGGGCAGCTTCCCCCAGTAACCCCCTCCCCGGGCACCCCCTCGCCGGGCATCACAGCGCGCTTTTCCACCCGAGGATCCACCCGAAGCATCCTTTTCCACCCAGCGTTTTCCAACCCATCCCGCGCCCCGCTGGCTCCACGGTTGTTTAGGGCAGACAAAGACGCAGCACGTGAGCGGCCGAGCGCTGCCCCCCGGCCCCCTGGAACTGGGTGCCCCCCACCCTCACGTGGGTGCCTTCTCCCCTCCTCTTCCTCCTCGCATCAAATCCCTCACTGCAGAGCGCGGGTTTAGCCCTGTCCGAGGGGTGACACCACGGAGCACCCCCAAATGCGGCCGCTGCCCCCCAAACTGCCGGACTGTGGTTCACCCCCACCCCGCCGGGCTCCGGAGGGGCTCGCCCGGCCCCGGGGTCACCGTTGTCCCCGCGGCCTCCCCGCAGTGACACAAGGGGACGTTTATTCCCAGCCAGCCCTGGCCACTCAATCAAACCATCTTTGTGTCCAGCGGGGCCTGGGGCGGAGCGGCCGCTGCACCTCATCTCTCCAGCGCTGTTTAAACTGAAATCCCCTGGAAAAGGAGCCGGGTTGGGATGCTGGGACAAGAGTGGCTGTGCCAGCGCCATGGCCAGGCCCTGCCCAGAGCATTTTGGGGTGCCCAACCCCACTGCAGCCAATGCAAGTGTCTCAGTTTCCCCCACTCTGCAAAGGAGGGTCAGGAAAAAGGGCCCAGGGATTGCTGAGCCCCCAGGGGGACTGTGCCCCCATCACTGCGGGTACCCTGTCAGTGGTGACCTCTCAGCTGGCACCCACAGCCACCACGCTGCCCCACCATCCCCTGTACCCTCTGTCCCCAGAGCTACAGAGTCCCCATCCCCCCGGATCCCTTGTTTTCCTCAAGCCATCCCTGTCCTGCCGACTTTGAGGCATCAGCCAACCTGGCTGGGGGTGCACATGTCCCAGCCACCTTCATCCCACAAGGAACCCCAAGGACCCATCCCAGAGGAGAAACATCCCCCTGGGGGAGCAGCCCCAGCCCCGGGGGGCTCAGGTTTGGCACAGCCAGCGCAGAGCAGCCCCATGCTCAGCTCCTGGGGACAGGGACGAACATCTGCCCAGTGTGGGGGGCACGGCTCCTCCTGCCACCGGAGGATGCCGTGGCAATCCCGTGGGATGCAGCAGCCTCAGCCCTGTTCTGGCAGAGCAGGTCTCCCCTCAGCCAGGCACAGCTCGATGGCAAACAGCCCCCAAAGCAGATTTTGGCAGGGTTGTGCTCACCCAGCATGGCCCAGGGATCCGAGCCCCCCTTCAAGCTGCATCAAGGCCAGCTCATCTCCCCACCGGTGGCCACAAGTCCCTTTGCCTTCACGTTCTGCGCCTGGATCTGTCTCTGAGCAGAGCCTTGCCTCGTCCCCACATCACACCCCAAATCTTTTCCCAGTGCCAGAAGTTCCAGCCGGTTTGGGGCTCGGGAGTGCAGGGCTTGGAGCAGGAATTGCCCCTGGTCCCTTCTTGCAGCTCAGAGTCCCGGTGGGAAAGGGGGTCCTGCCCCAGCTCCGGGGTTGCTGCAGAGATAAGGAGGGAGGTGGCTGCGGAGCCCGCGGGGACAGCAAGCGGATTTAACAAAACATTGGCAAGGCTTTCCAGTGTCTCCCTGGTGCAGCACCCCCGGGGTTATTTCCCCCCACCCCCACCCCCGACTGAAGTAAAATCAAAATAAAGCCTCTTTTCCTGCCAAAGTAACTATGTTTGCTCTTAATTTTCCACCGTAAGCCAGTAAAATGAAACTCTAGGTACCAATTTTGGGAAACAACTCCCAACCAACCAAACACACAAAACATCTACCACGGAGTTTAATCCATCAGTTTCCTGTCCTAAATCCCTTTAACTCCTTTGGTTGTACTTTTCCCCACCGAAACCCTCCTGCACTTCCCAGGGGCAGCTAATTGGGATCAGCGGCTGTGTATTAATTTTGTGCTCCCGTATTAAAGCAGGGACACGGCCGGGAGCAGTGGCACATCTTCCGATGGCGATTTCAGCTTCGTCCCGCTTATTCTTAGGAGCAAATAAATAGGGAAAAGGAAACGTCGGAGCTGGACCTGGGAGCGGCAGGGCCAGCGGCTCGCCAAGGCAGCAGCTCCATCGCAGCCCTCCCCAGCTCCATCCCCACTCCATCCCGGGAGCAATCCCATTCATTTGGGCCATATTATCTAGGAGACCATTCCAGGGTGTTTTCTCTCCCTGGGGCAGGGAGGGGGAGCTGGGGGGAAGGGATGTGCCTGGGGCCATCAGTTAATCTTTAGACAGAGACAGGAGGCTTTTTTTGTGTGTGTGAGCGTCTTGAGGGAGTTTCAGGGGTGGAATAAAGCAGCTCTCTTTCACTATTTCCCTTAGGATGTGGCGCACAAGCGATGTGACACTGTTTTATTCTAGCTGTTGTTTTTAAAAAACCCACAAAAATAAAAAACCAAAACCAACCAAATAAATTGCTCCTACCCCTCTCCCCCTCTCAAAAGCAGATTCCAACGAGCGTTTCTACCCCAGAGGATCTCTCGGGGCGGGGAGGGGGGAAGTTTTCCTGCTCATTGCAGGGGGGGTTGGACCAAATGACCTTTAAAGGTCCCTTCCAACCCAAACTATTCTGTGATTCCACGATCTCTTCCCCAGGGGCATGTGCAACCCTGGTGCCCCCGGTCTCGCAGCCCCCCACGCCAGTGCCCCACGGTGCCCACGCAGTGCAGTGGGTGTGCCTGGTCCCACGGAGCCAACACGGGAGTGACGCACACGAGAAAGGAGGAGAAGGGAGATGTGACACGTCCTGCGCCCCTGTGAACATCACAGGTCCTCTGACTCAGAGGTTCCCCCTTCCCTTTGCTGCCCCCCAAACTCTGCACAAACCAAACCCGCCCCACAGCCCAGCAGGGACCCGGAGGAAGGTTGGACTCTGCCCCCTGACAGAAAAATTGTCCCTTGTCCTCCTGCCTTTGCTCTCCTGTGCAGTCAGGGACAGAGCTGCCTCCGAACACGTGCTTTTTTTTTTTTAAAGCCCTCACGTCATGCACACGTGGGTGATTATTATTATTATTATTATTATCGTGGCCACGCGCAGGCGGATGGCAAGAGCACAGGTGGGTGACAACTCAGGTCAGCTCAGCCAAAATCCGTGTCCAAGGAACTGCCATTCCCCTCCATGCCAGCCCTGCCTGGCCGAGTGGGGATGGGGCCCCTCTGCCAACCTGGAGCCCCCCCCTGCCAGCCCGGAGCCCCCCCTACCAACCCCGAGGCCCCCCTGCCAACCCCGAGCCCAGGGAATCACAGGGGGACTGAAGCCCCTCCCGTGCCAGGATGTGCCAAACTAATCCTGTGCTGCCCTGGACGCCCAGCCAGGGCAGGAGAGCCACATCCCAGCCCCAGTGGGTCCAACCATGGGCACATCTGTCCCTGAAGGACGCACAGGACTGTGTCACAGTGACCAAACACCCTGTGGCCACAGCAGCCACGGGGTTCCAGCACTGCCCAGCAGCTCTCCTTGCTAAAACCACGAGGAAAAACCAAAAAACCCAACAAACTGCCTTTATCAAGGATTTGGACCTGCTGGCTTGGAGAAATGCTTGGAGACCTGGAGCAGCCCCTTCTCCTCTCAGCCAGGCCCCATTCCCAGTTCCCAGCCCTGCTGGTCTGTGTTCACTCCTCCAGCTCCAACCAGCAGCAGCAGCAGCAAGCCTTGGGGCCAGAGGGTGTCCAATTTTCTCCTCTCCCCCTTTCCAGGTCGCTTTCCCTGTGGGCAGCCCCACACTCCTCTAAGCGATGCCCAAAGCCCAGGAGCTGCATCCCAAAGGGACCACTGCAGCTTTAGGGTCTTCACCGTCACCAGCCTGATTTCTACCACCTCAAGACCCCCAACCCCTTCCCGGGTGCTGCTCAGCCCTTCACCTCCCCGGGACGACCTGCCGTGCTTTATCCCCTCCGTGTCCTCACAGCCCCCAAATGAATCCATCTCCAGTGTCCAGGGGAGGCATTTGAACCCAAATGCCTCATTTTTAGCTCACAATGCGAGGGAAAGGCAGCCCCGAGGAGCCCTGTTAGTCTCCTGTCCTGCCGAGATTTTAATCTCTTTGTGATCAGATAAAGGCAGAGGGAGATGGAGACGCGCTCCCTGCAGAGAGGGGCCATTCAGACCTGGTTCCTGTAATAAAGTGATTTAATAGATCTAAAGAGGCCAATTCCCTTCTTTCTCCCACAATTACTTCCTGTGGGTCATCATTCACATATGTAAATGAAGAGGGGAAGGAGCGGGGTTTGGGGGGCTCGGGGGTTTTAAGCCCCAAAAGCTGGTTTGGGGTACCCTGTGTGGGGTGGGCAGTGGGCGCTGGGCAGGGCACCCCGAGCCCGGAGTGTTGTCCCCTCTGGTTGATGCCGGTGTTGTCCCCTCTGGTTGATCCCGGCTTTTGCCCTCCCGGTCCCGACTTCCTCCCCGCGGAGCGGAGCCGACACCGGCTCCCGGGAATCTCCCGGGTGCTGGGATGGGGAGAGAGAGCATCGGCTGAAGGGCCGGATTCCCTGCGAGCCACCGGGATGGGAGCGGGAGTTTGGTCCCTCTCCAAGGAGGGGCCAGGGCTGAGCCGGGGGATGCTCGGCAGTGGGAGAGCCGCTGGCATCACCTCCGGCTCTTTCACTGCAGGAGAGCAGCAACTTTGTGCCACCAGCGAGGTTTGTGCCACCAGCAAACGGGGCAGGAGGTGAAGCCTGACCAGGAGGAGAAAGATTCTCCATCAGCCCAAAGCTGCCCCAATTCTGGTGGTGCAAAGCCCCGCGCTGGGACCACCCTGCCCTTCACCGCGCCAAGGGAACCTCCCGCACCCTCTGCTACCCAAAATAACCCGCTTTTCCCTAGTGTTCCCTGTATTTCCCAAATGCCACAACCCCTGCGCGTGGGACCCCCGTGGCTCCCCCAGCCCTGGAAAATGGGGGGCACCGGGAGGCTGCCTGCAGCTCTTCCCGGGCGGTTGGGATGCTCCCGACAGAGACACCCCAGTTAATTCTCTTTCCCTGCAGGAATGTGGGCAAAAGCAATCAGGAAACCAGACTGTCTGGGGGCAATAAACCCCCAGGAGAAGGGCGGGAGGCTTCTCCCCAGGGGCACTTGGATCCCCGCTGCGCTGCATTGAGATGCAAAGACCCATTTGCTCACAGGAGAGCGCCAGGATCTGCTTTCCCCGGGCCGATTTGGAGCCTTCGACTCCAAAATCATCTGTGTCCCGGCCTGGGATAGGAACCCCTACTAAGGCACTTTGCCCACGCCCCACATGAGGGAGAGGGGATTTGCATCTCCCCGGGTCGTCATTCCCTTGCCAAGTCGCCTCAGTCCTGCCCTGGAGCATCCACTCGTGGGCAGGGGGTGAGAGACCCCCGGGAGCTCTTCACAGCCCATGGGCTCGGTCCTGCATGCCCAGACCGCAGGATGGACCCAGTTTGGGGGGATTTGGGCCCACGGAGAGCAGGAGCCACTGAGGACGGCCGCTCCAGAGGCTCCCCGGGGCCAGCACCATCGTGCTGCTCCCAGCTGGACGCACAAACCCACGCGTGTCTGCTCCAAAAAACACCCGTGCTCACTTCGCCCCTGCTCGCTCTGCTCCCCGGCCACACGAGCCGGTTCTGGTCCCTCCAGCTGCCTCCCAGCGCTGGTCCCCGTTTGGGCATCAACCCCAAGCCCCTTCCCCAGCCCCTGCGCGGGGCGTCCCGGCAGATCCTCCTCCGAGAGCCGGCGCGGGGCTTTGCAGCAGCCGCAGCCCCGAATCCACGACTTCCCTCGGCACAGGGTCACCGACACGCGTGGGACTTCCCCGCTCGGCAGGATCAAATCCGGACACGGGACTGTCACTACCATACGGCGTGCACAGGGACACGCACCCGACCCCGCGAGGGGGACGCGGGCAGAGATCCCGCATCCCAGGGACGAGCCCCAGCCGGGGAAAGGCCAGTCCCGCATCCCTGCCGGGCTCGGGGCTCCCGGGAGCGGGTACCGGGCGGCAATCGCATCTTCCCCGCGTCCTTCCGCGGGATGAGCAGCATCCCCGCGGGCACCTGCTCCCCCAGATCCGGCCCCCAGGGGCTCCTCAGGGAACGGCGATGGGAAAATGAAATCGCTCGGCATCAGCTTACAGGGTCAGTCCCCGGAGACGAGCCCCGGGCTTGCGGCCGTGCCTGCGCTTCCACCCTCCCGGCTCCGGGGAAACCCACCCGGGACAGCCCGGGCTGCGACGGGGGGAGCCACGGCCTCGCGTGGAAGGGGTCGGGGGGTCCCCATGCCGAGGCGCGTCCTCCGGAGGGCGGCAGGGGCTGCACCCCGTTCCCTCCCCGGGACCCCACGCGGGATGCGCCCCCGTACCTGGTGCACGAAGACATCGACGGGGGAGTCCAGGGTGGCGCCGCCCTTGGCGGTCATGGAGAGGAAGCCGAAGCCCATGCGGACATTGAACCACTTACAGATGCCGGAGCCGTGGAGAGGCTGCGATTCGTTCTCGGGCTTGGGCGAGTCCCCGGCCGGCTCCTCGCCCGGCTTCGCACCTGGCGAGAGACCCACGGAGCGGCTGAGCCGCGGGGCTGGGGGAGCTGCGGGTCCCCTCCCCGGCCCCGCCACCCCGCATCCAGCCGGGCCAGCCCGCAGCGGGCGCCTCCAATCCTGTTCGGGTGCCCCAGGCTGGAAAAGGCAAAACAAAAATTCCCCCCTCCCCCAAAAAAATCCCCACAGAGGGGTGAGCTCTGAGCCCACGTGTGCGTGGGGATCAGCCCGGGAGCGGGGGGAAACGAAGGCAGCTCCTGCCAGCGCGACCCAAGCGGTGCGTGAGCTGGGGGCCTGAAATCCGTTCAAAAACGTTAAAAACGGGGGGGGGGGGGAAACCCCAAAAAA
>VWZG01006751.1:0-19989 GCA_013396735.1 Grallaria varia | reverse complement strand
TCCCACAGGCACAACCCTCCTGGCTGCACACCGACACACAAACCTCCTCCAACACCCGCTGAGCCCACCTCCACCTCCCTCCCGTGGGCACAGACCCCTCCCCACGGCCCACGGTGCCTCTTTCCCCACCCGCCCAGCCCTGCCAGCCCATCTGCTGGTGGGGAAACTGAGGCACAAGGGGGATCTGTCACCAGTGGGTGCAATGGGAACCCATGCCTGGCACTCCACCCCACTCTCCCTAAGGCTGGCACTCGTCCCCCATGGCACAGCCCCAGTGCTGGCAGCGAGCCCCTCACATCCCAGTGCCACCCACCTCCCTCCTCCCCATCCTTCCATGCTGGCTGATGACCTTCGGCTATGAAGCAATCAATAATGGAGGCCACGGTGCTGCTCCTTCCCCTCACTGGCCCCCCAAGCCCCCTGCTCGCCCTGTGCCTCTAACAAGCCTTGCTGGGACTGAGGGATGCTCCGACACCTCCCAGCACTGGGAGCACAGGGCCGGGGGTACAGTGACACGTGTGTGTTCCCAGTGATACCCTAACCAGGCATCACCTTCCCAATGCCCCCAAAATACTCCCCTGGGGCTGCTTTCTGCCTTCAGGGTGTTGGTGTGCACCCCACAGCTCTGGACTGGGGGACACTGGGCCACCCACAGTGGGGATGCAGCTTGGCCATCCTGCTGCCATCCCAAATGGGGCTCACCAGGGCATTCACACCTGGCAAGGGAAGGGTGGGAAGCGTGCCTGTGGGGTCCTGCCTGGTGCCAGGCTTCCCCCGGCTTCCTGCCTTTCCATAAGGCAGGAGGGGGAAAAGGTGGGTAGAGACAATCCTGTCCCCTGGCCTGGGGTGATGGGTTGTGCCCAAATTCAGCAGCTCCCTTTGGCAAAAACCCTTGGGCAGCAGCTGATTGATCAGCTGCAGAGCGGGGATTGATCAGGATCTCAGCCCATACATATTCCTGCTCCCTGATAAAGGGGAATCGATGGCTGAAGGATATTCCCCCAAGGCAGCAGATCCCCACGGATCAGGGTTTGCAAGCCTGTCCTCGCCCCCTAAATCCCCCCAACCCAGTTCAAGCCTTGCTCCCCCTGACAGCAAAACTCAGGCAGTGGGGGAGAAAACTGCTTTAGGGGATCCAGGGAGGGGGAGGCACAGCAGGATGCTGAGGAGAGGCAGAGGTTCTAACCTCCCAAAGCATTCACCTATCCTGCATCTTCCTCCCCTCACTGCTGTTTCCCCTCCTTCTCAGGGTGCTTGAGACACCCCCACCCGAAGTCCCGGGCAGGGTGACCCCAGCAAAGTCAATCTGGCTGGTACATCCACACCACCAACACCAGCCAACACCAACCCCTTCCAGTGCTGAGACCTGGAAACTCATTGCAGGTGTGGCCAGAGCAGTACCTTTGGGGTGCTTGTCCCCTGGGAATGGGGTACAGGGAGGGTGCTCTGCCTGCAGGCAATACAGGCCAGGGGGGGGTGTCCTTTTCCTTTTCCTCTTCCTTTTCCTTTTCCTTTTCCTTTTCCTTTTCTTTTCCCTTCTCCCCTCTCCCTTTTCATTTCCCTTTTCCCACTGCTACATTTTCATTTCCCCCTGTCTGAAGGGAGGGTGACAATGGCCCCCCTGCAGCCCCTGGGAGAACTCGGGGTGCTGGGGGGCTCCCCCTGGCCCTGTTTTCTCCCCCCGGGTGCTGCAGCTGAGCCCGTTCCCCAGCTCAGCGTGGCCCGTCCCGTGTCCCTCCCTTTGCACACAGTGACTCAAGGCCCGGGCTCGCCTCAGTGTCCCTCCAGTTGCCCCAGTGCCTGGGGAACTGGTTTGCTCCAGGGGGGACACCCTCCCCAGTGCTGACTAAACCCTCGGCTGTGGTGCAAGGGGATGTGGAAGGGAGCTCTGGCTCCCTGCAGAGCCACAGCCAGCTGGCTCAGCTGCTCTGGCACGTACACACGCTTGCACATGCTTATACACGCTAAACACACGCGTGCACACACAGTAACACACACACAGCCGGTCCTGGCGCTGCCGGGCCGCCCATCCCTGCCCTTCAGGGGACCCCAGAGCGCCGGGGGGATGCCAGGGCCACATCCTGCTCCTGAACCGAGGATGGGCAGTGGGTGCCCACACGGGTGCTCAGCCACCCTCGGGGCCCCGCGGAGGGCACCGGAGGGGCCCAGGGCTGTGCCAACACCCAGCCGAGGGTGCCCGGCTCTGCCTCGGCAGCGCTGGCACCCCGAGCCGGGTGGCCCCGGGCGCCCCAGCCGGAGCCGACCTGTGGCCACCTGCGCCGGGCTGGCGGTGGCCAGGGAGGCTCCGGGGCCGGGCGGGCAGGCGGGNCAGGGCGGGTGGCGGCTCCGCTGCGCCCCGAGCCCTGCCCGGCACAGGGCGCTGCGCCCCGGGCTCAGGTCTCCGCTGGTGGCCCAGGGCTACTGTGACCTCCACTCCTGTGACCTCCGCTCCCGTGACCTCCGCTCCCGTGACCTCCGCTCCCACCCCGAGCCAGCGCGAAGCCCCTCGAGACCCCCAGTTCTGCGAGCCCCGCGCTTGGAGCCTCCAGGGAAGGCGCCGCAGCGCTGGGGGCTCCGTGCGGGACCCCCGGGTGCGGTCACAGCCCCGGGGAGCCCCAGCCCCTCACCGCGGCGTGCTGGGACCCCGCCAGCCCCACGGGCCGAGCCATGGTGGGGGCACCGTGACGGTCGGAGGTGCGGTGACAAAGCCGGTCACTGAGGTCCCCTCTGAGCGACCATCGCCCTCCCCGAGGTGGGTGGCGGGGTCCGGGGGGCGCCCCAGAGCCACCCAGGCTGGCTGCGCTCCCTCCCGGCGCTGCTGAGTCGGAGGAAACAGAGGAGCTGGGCGCTGGGAACCAGCCCGACCGGCTCCCCGGCTGTCAGCACCTGAGGAATGCCAAACCTCCGCTGCGCCAGGGCTGGGTGCTCAGGGCTGGGTGCTCAGGGCTGGGTGCTCGGGGTGACTCTGCCGGTCCGCCCAGCTGTGCGGAGCGCAGGGAGCAGCACCCCGAGCCCGCTCGGCACGGCACGGCACGGCCTGGCACGGCACGGCACGGCCTGGCACGGCACGGCACGGCACAGCACCCCGCTCAGACCCCGGCCGGCAGGTACACGAGGGGGCAGGATGGGGCCCCCAGGGCGAAGGCGCTGCCTGCGCTGGCCCCATTTGCAGGGGAACTGGCAGGGACGGGGGTGCCTCTGGGAGAGGAGGGCACCGGTTCTTCCGTCCCGCTGCCAGCCACGGGGACTGCCCGGTGCTGGCTCCTGTGCCCGGGCTGGCAGGTGCTGGGATGGGTCCCTCCTCCCCCGGGATCAGGTCAGGGAGGTGGGGGCTGAGCCCAGCTCGGTCCCTCTCATCTTTAGCCCCTCAATTTGGGACTAAACTGGGACTAATAGGAGGGGTTGTAACCCTGCCCCTGCCACCGAAGTGCATCCCCAGAGCCACTGCAGCGAGCTGGAGCTCCTCCGCCTCTGGTGGCCTCCCAGCCTGAGCTGAGGGGACAGCGGGACTCCCCTGTCCCCCCTCTCCCCCTCCTCCATGTGACTGGGCTCGGGGGGGAAGGCAGGGGCAGCGAGGGGACACGGTGACTGCCCTGCCCTCGCCAGGAACCCCAGCCCACGCAGCAGCCACCCAACACATCTCTCTGCTTTTCCTGAAGGCGGCAGGTCCGCTCTCAGCCCGCGGTGACAAAGCCCAGCCCAGCGTGGCCGCAGGCTCGGCTTAATCCCCGGTCACCGGCTCAAAGGCAGCCGCAGCCGCTGCCCTCGGCCCCTCCGTCCCTTCTGAATATTAACCAGCACCTGGTGCCTTTGACCTGGGCACTGGGAGAGCTGGGATGGGTGCTGGGAGAGCTGGGATGGGTGCTGGGAGAGCTGGGATGGGTGTAGGGAGAGCTGGGATGGGTGCTGGGAGAGGTGAGATGGGTGCTGGGAGAGGTGGGATGGGTGCTGGGAGACCCTTCGGGATGGGTGCTGGGAGACCCTTCGGGATGGGTGCTGGGAGACCCTTCGGGATGGGTGCTGGGAGAGCTGGGATGGGTGCTGGGAGACCCTTTGGGATGGCGGGACACAGCAAACGAGCACAGCGGCTTGGCTTGGCTTGGCTTGGCCAGGGGGCATTAATTAGCCGTGCCAGGTGCCCTGGTGTGGCAACACCGCTGGATCCAGCGCGGCGTGACCGGGCGGGCAGGGATGACCGGCAGGAGCAGCCGGGAAGCTGCAGGGTCCTGTCCTCGTGTCCTTCTGCCCTCATGTCCTCACGTGCCTGTGTCCTTGACCCATTGCTGCAGGAGGAGTTATTTGAGCAGAAAATGGGGTGCTGGGGCAGAGCAGGGCTCTGGGAGAGCTCCTTTCCCAGGGTCTGTGGGGCACCAAACTGCCCAGGGTGGCACCAGATGGCCCTGGGTGGCACTGGGTGCCAGATCCAGCTGAGGGGATGGGATGAGAATGACAGACCTGGAGATCTTGGGAAAGACAGATCTGAAATCTTTGGAAATCCAGCTCTAGGTGAGAGTCAGGATGCTGAGTCAGCAGCTCCTGCCTTCCCCCCCAGCACCCTGGTGCTGCATGGAGAGGTTGTCCCTGTCCTGGTGCCATCCCAGGGCCATGGGCATGGCAGCTGTTCCTTTCCACTGCCAGGGCTCCTGTCCCTCTATCACTGGTGAATGCCATGACCCTGGGGATCCAGCTGTGACCCTGGGGATCCAGCTGTGACCCTGAGGACCCAGCTGGGGCCCTGGGGATCCAGATGTGGCTTTGCCCACACAGATGTGTGGCCCCACCCAGGCTGGTCCCAGCCTCGAGCGTCGCTGGCTGTCCCAGACAAGGTCTCATCACCTTCCGGAAAAATGACACAAACTCTTCCTATCTGTACTGGAAAGACCTGCCAGGCTGGGGAGAGCAGGATCTGGAGGGCGCGTGGCAGGCTGGCAGAAGGGGCAGGCAGCTGCCTGTACCTGGTGCTTCCCTGCCTGCCCCTGGCCCCGCGATCCCCTTAGGGACCGGGAAAGCCCAGCCTGCCAGCCTTGGATGGATCCCAACCGACTGGTGCAGGACAAGGCCCTCTCCCCAGGTGTTCCCCAGGGAAACCAGCCCTTGGGGCTGTGCAGAGAGGTGTCCCCATTCCCAGATGGGGACCTCAATCTCAGCCTGTCCTCAGGCTGACCCCAAAACCCCATCCCTGCCACTGGCCCCATAGCTGGGCGGTGACACCAAACAGCTCCTAATTGGGAGATGCTGGGATGTGGGAGCATTTTCAGCTCCCTCCCCAGCACCCGCTGTGTCAGCTGCTTCCCAATCCCAAACCCAGCAATAAAACCCTTCTGGGTCAGGGACGCAGCCATAGCTCAGTGACACCTCTGCCAGCATCCCCCTGAGCCGAGGTGGCACAATTGTCCCTGTCCCCTGCCCTGTGCCCCGGGGACCACGGCCATGCCCACCCTGCAGCACCCAACACTGGGGCATGGAGCTGGGTGCTGGGGACCAGCTTAGATCACGGGGTGAGCGCTGGATGATCATCCCAGCTCCTTTCCTCCTGCCAACGGGGCTGCAGAGGTGGATGGAGCTTTGCCACACAGCCACAGTCAGGGGATGCTGCTGCTCAGGTCCCCACCTCCCCCTGAGAATCCTGCAGCTGCTCCGTCCCTGCTCTCCATCCCAGCCAGGCCCTTTCCCCCATGGAGCAGCTTCCCTGTTGTTTTCTGGGCTTGTTTGTTTGCTGCATTTGCTGACTCGGCGTAGCCCCGTCGTTGCCCGCCTGACTCATCCCTCGGCTTGGGGCACGGCACAGCTCCGGGCTCAGGCATGGCCTGGACACTTCCTGAGCCATGCCAGGCTCTGCCAGAGCCCACTGTGGCACGGAGGGGAGCTCCCACCACCCCTGCTGGACACAGCAGCATGGGCACGGCACAGCTCCGGGCATGGCACGGCCTGGCCACATCCTGAGCCGTGCCAGGCTCTGCCAGAGCCCACTGTGGCACGGAGGGGAGCTCCCACCACCCCTGCTGGACACAGCAGCATGGGCACGGCACAGCTCCGGGCATGGCACGGCCTGGCCACATCCTGAGCCGTGCCAGGCTCTGCCAGAGCCCACTGTGGCACGGAGGGGAGCTCCCACCACCCCTGCTGGACACAGCAGCGTTGGCACGGGCAGGCACAGGGACCCACAGTGCCCTGCATGTGCCTGGGTGGATGACATGAGCCACCCCAAGGAGACCCAAAGCCACCTCCTTGGCTCATGTCCTGCAGGATCAGAGGGAGGTCTATGGGGTTAGAGGCTCTGCTTTGGGGTGGTTGTGCTCAGCTCTCCCAAGGTCTCCTTCTCTTCCCGCAGCTCCACCAGCCCTAGCGTGGCAGCCGCGGGGTATTCCAGGACCACGGCACTCCCTTCCCTGTCCCTGGGCATGGATCCACCGTTCCGGCACACCAAGACCAGGGGCTTCATCTCCAGCGCGGAGCTGAGCATGAAGCACCAGCAGCAGGCGGTGGGCGCTGCGGGGCCCGAGGGCAGGTCCCGCTTCCAGAAGGTTTCCCTGGTGTCCCGACGGCTGGAGAGCACGGGGAGCTCTCGGGGCCGGACCGGGAGTCCCTCCCGCGTGTCCCTCCTGCTGCAGGCCTGGGAGAAGGAGATCGTGGAGCAAACTGGGGCCGGCCCCACCGCTGTGACCCACCACGAGCACTCGTCCTCCATCAGCCTCCTCAAGGACTTGGGCGCTCACGGCCCCATCTTCTCCCAGGTGTATTCCCCGGCGCAGAAGCCCCGGCGGCAGGACGAGAGGGGGAAGGTGGGGACTGGTGGGGACAGCGCCCCGTCCCCCGTGGGTGCCCCCCGAGAGGTGCCCGTGCACAGGGAGAGTTACGTGCACGGCACCCTCCTGCCCACCCGCCCCACGGGGGGACCCTCGGGGGTGTCCGGGGATGTCCCTGGTGCCCCATGTGCCACCAAGCCCGGCCGTGCCCCTGCCCTGCCCAGGGCCAGGCAGGTCACGGTGCTGCGGACGGGCAGGGACACAGGCAGGGACACAGGCAGGGACACGGGCAGGGACGCGGGCAGGGATGCGGGCAGGGACATGGGCAGGGATGCAGGCAAGGACACGGGCAGGGACAAGGGCAGGGACACAGGCAGAGATATGGGCAGGGACACGGGCAGGGACATGGGTAGGACCACAGCCGGGGCTGAGCCACTGCGGCTGCCGGAGGGACGGGATGCCCCAAACGGGACCCACGATGCTGCCGGTGCCACCACGGGAGAGCCCCGGCGGGAGAGCCCCGGGCAGGGCGGCAGCGGCTCCGCAGAGGGCAGCGAGAGCTCGCTGGGCACCGCAGAGGACGCGGCGCTGCCGGCTGAGGGATGGCCTGGGGAGGAAGACTCGCCGCAAGCCGAAGCCACGCCAGGGAACGCAACCCCTGGAGCCGGCGACAGGCCCGGGGACCCACAAACCAGTATAACCAGCTCCCCGCAGTGTCCCTCGGCAGGCGCCGCTGGCCGCGCTGATGCGGGTGGTGCAAGAGAGGGAAGCGTGGCAGACGTGGATGGCACCATTTTGGCCATGCCACCCAGGACAGAGAGCCTGCAGGGAGCTGGCAGCAACCACGAAACCCCCTCCTCAGAGGTGAACGGTGCTCAAGTGCCTGCCTCCGAAACACCAGCACCAACAACGGCTGCGATGGAGTCAGAGGGGGATGACACGATGGGAGATCCCAAGAGCACAACCCAAGAGCCTGAGAGCATCCCAGAGCCTGCAGCCCCTGACTCCCCAGCTGAGAGCCCCCCGGATGCGACCGAGGAGGACCCCGAGCTGCTGGTGGACATGGAGATCTTCGTGGACACGCTGCGCAACATGGAGCCCTCGGAGATGCGGAAGGCGCCCAAGACCCCGCGGCAGCCGCGGCCGTCGGCGCTGGGCCGCTGCGCAGCTCTGCCCCCCATCCACGAGGACCGCGTGGACCCCCGCGCCCCCCTCTCCCTGCCCCAGGCCCTGCGGGAGCTGCTGGCGCGGGGCCCGCCGGGGCGGCCGGGGGAGACTCCCGAGGAGGAGGAGGAGGAGGAGATTGAGAACCCCTACCTGACCCCCGAGGAGCGGGCGCCGGCGCGGACCCTCCAAGGGGTGGCCAGCGATGGGTGGGCAGAGGGGGGCTCAGTCCTGGGGACACTGAGGCAGGCGGGAGCTGACGAGAAAGCCAAACTGGGGGCCGGGGGCTCGGCCGAGCGGAGCGTGCTCTTCCGAGGGAATGTCCTCAAGGGCATGGCACTGCTCTCCCACTTTTTGGAGCAGCGGGCAGCTGGAACCGATGAGGGCAAGCCTTATTCACGCCTGGACAACAGTGTGCTCTACAGTCGCTTTGTGTCCCCCAGCGCCGCCCTGCTTGAGCTGCCTGACAGGGACAGGGTCACGGGGTCACCCCCCCTTGGGGACCACAATGGGCTGGGTCCTGGTGGCCACTCTGGCCCTGAGATGGCCATGCTGGAAGCCCTGAGTTCTGGCTCCATCCCTCCTGTCCCCGAAGAGCCAGACAGCACCATAGCCCTGTGCCCCGACGATGACGTCCTGGTGAGTGAATCCCACACCACAGTGCCTGAGGGGATGCTCTGCCCTGCTGGGCATGTGGGGAGGTTGTGGGTGCTGAACTTGGAGCATCCTTTCCATTCCCAACATACGGCTTCCCATCAGAGAGGCCATGGGATGAAAGTACTGGGACTGGGATGGGTGATGGGAGAGCCCTGGGATGGGTGATGGGAGGACACTGGGATGGGTAATGGGAGGACACTGGGATGGGTGATGGGAGAGCCCTGGGATGGGTGATGGGAGAGCCCTGGGATGGGTGATGGGAGGACACTGGGATGGGTGATGGGAGGATCCCATCATGGATAACAGGAGGCTGAGAGGTCAGGTAGTGGGAGGGTGCCACCATGGATGCTGGGAGGGTCCTGGATGGGTGACAGGAGGGTCTGGGGCAGGCAGGAGGCTGATCCCCAGCAGAGCAGGAATGCTTGAGGTGTGGCTGCTCGGGGCGGTGGCAGAGTTTGGCAGACGCCAGACGTGAGGCTGAGGTTGCAGCTGCAGCTTACTGGGGCTGCAGGGAGATGGCTGGTGCAGCCAATGTCCCTCCGTGCTCCTCACGCCCCTGTCCCCTTGGGTCTTCACAGCAGGAGGACAAGGAGGGCTTTGAGAAGATCAACACAAGACCTGGCAAGGTACAGGGAGGGTGGTGGGGCTGGGCTGGCTGAATGGGGCATGGCGTGGCACTTCTCTTCAATGTCACCCCTTCCCAGATCATCCTCTACTCTGACGCCGGCTTTGCGGGACAGAAACGGGAGATCTGGGGCGACATCCCCGACGCCACATCCTGGGAGCTCTCACACACCATCTCCATCCGTGTCATCCGAGGCGGGTAGGGGACAGTGGCAGGCTGAGGGCACGCAGAGAGGGCACAGAGGGAGGGCTTGGCTGGGACTCGTGCGCTCCCCGTGCCGGGGATGTCGGCCAGGTCCCAGCCTGGGGTTCAGGAGTGACAGTCCTGCCAGTGCTAATTACTGTGGCTGCGATCCAGCATCGTGGCGGTGGCGGGACGTCCCCACCCACACTCTGCCCCAAGGCTCCCTCCGGGTGGCCACGGGGCTGTGGGTGAAGCCGGATTTTGCCCCCTCTTTGCTCCCACCCTGCTGCCAGGTGGGTGATGTACGAGAAGCCGCGCTTTCGGGGGCGCAAGTGCGTGTTGGCTGAGGGGGACGTGGAGATCGACAACCCCTGGACGGCCTACGGGGAGAACGGGCAGCCCCGCGGCAGCCGCCCCTTCCGCATCGGCTCCTTCAAGAGGGTGGTGCGGGTGAGCACAGGGACCCCTCGGACCCCCTTGGCGCCCTCCAAGCGAGGGATGCCGGACCCCCACGAGGCCCCTCTGCCCCCAGGATTACCGCACCCCCGAGATCAGCCTGTTTGCGGAGGAGAACGGCGAAGGCGCCCGGCTGAAGTTCACCGACTCGGCTGAGGACACCCGCACAAGGGGGCAGGCACTTGCTGCTGCCTCCATCATTGTCCACTCGGGCCTGTGAGTGGGACCGTAGGGCTGGGTGGGCTCTGGGTGGGCTGCAGCATGGGCTGGAACAGTTGTGATGCCTCCCTGCTCTTCCCCAGGTGGCTGGTTTACTCCAAGCCTTTCTTTGATGATGACCCCTACGTTTTGGAGCCTGGCGGGTACCCCAATTTAAAGGCGTGGGGAGCAAAGGATCCGTCCATCTGCTCCATGCACCCCATCAGGCTGGTGAGTGCTGGTGGCTGGCCTGCAGTTCTTTGGGTGCCAGGGCCATATCCTGCCCTGGGAATGACTGGTGAGAGCATGTCCCAGCAATTCCCAGTTCACATCGGTGAGAGCTCAGTGAGGAATGCACCAAGCCTGGCTCTGGAAAGTGCTCCTGAGAGTCAGGGGTTAAGGAAAGCTCCGAAAGAGCTTCTTGAATGAAAATGACCCAAAAACCAGCTCAGGCTTTAACAGAGGGAAGCAGATATCCCTGCAACATCCCCTTCTGCCACCACAGCCTCACTGGGGCTCCTTCTCCTTCCAGGGCTGTCCCGTCGTGGAGAGACCTGGAGAGCCACAGGTGAGCTCTGGGCCAGCACCCAGAGAACTGTGGGCTGGGGCACCCGTGGGACCATCCTCACCCCACCGTGTCCCCAGGTGCTGATCTACGAGTCTGCAGGGTTCCAGGGCCGCAGCTTCACCATCAACAGGGACATCTACGACCTGAAGCGCCTGCCCGAGCCGGCGCTGCCCACCGCGGGCTCTCTGCGTGTCCTGGGTGGCTGGTGAGTGGCAGGGGGTGGGCAGGGCTGGCATCCCATCTGGAGCAGACTGGGAAAGAGATGGTCACACCTGGAGCTGCCCAGGGCTGTGGTATGGCCATGGGTCCCTTGGCAGAGCAGGTGTGGATGGTGTCCCTGTGCCCCTGCACATGGAAATCCTCTGGAGTCCTCACTGCCTGTGTCTGCCTGTGCCACAGCTGGGTTGGCTACGAGAAGGAGGGTTTCCGTGGCCACCAGTACCTGCTGGAGGAAGGGGAGTACCACGACTGGAGGCAGTGGGGCGGCTACAGCAAGGAGCTGGTGTCCCTGCGGCTGATACGGACGGTGAGGGCAGGGGTGGTGGCATCGCTTGGAACAGACCCAGCGAGGGCAGGGAGAGCCAGGTCCCCCCATCCCATCCTTATCCCCCAAAAGGAGCCTTCCCCACCTCCAACAGGCTGCTGGGCATGGCCCAAGATCCCACAGACTCAGAGGTCTGGGAGCTGCTCCCACCCTCCTTGGGGTCCCTGAGGCCAGGCAGGACCTCGGCTGCGCATGTGCCCATCCTGCAGCCCCTTCCCCTGACAGACTGAGGGGCTTGGTGGGGCTTCTTCTCCCTGCAGGACTTCTCCGACCCAGCTCTGGTGCTCTTCGAGGCCATGGACTTCGAGGAGGGCCCAAGTGTGGAGCTGAGCGAGGCGCTCCCCGACACGCAGATGGCCGGCTACGGCACTGTCACCCAGTCCATCCACGTGCTGAGTGGCGTGTGAGCACAGGGATGGGGGACAGGGGGCCTGGGGGATGAGTGAGGGTGGGCAACCAGCCAGCACCCACCTTTTCCCGGCAGGTGGGTGGCCTACGAGGGCACCAACTACTCTGGTGAGCAGTACATCCTGGAGAAGGGGGTGTACCGCAATTGTGAGGACTGGGGTGCCAGTGACTGCCACATCGGCTCGGCACAGCCCATCCTGCAGGTGAGAGCAGGTGATGGACACCCCCCACTCACCACGGGACCCACCCCACTCACCATGGGACCACCCCGGTGCTGGACCCACCCCACTCACCACGGGACCCCCCCAGTGCTGTAGGGCTGGTGGCAGCCAGGCAAGACACCCACCAGCCACACTCTGTCTGCTTCCAGGTCAGGGAACACAACCTTCATTTCGTCTCCAAGGTCAGGAGCAGTGGGTGGGGAGGGGGATGTGCCCCCATGGGGGACACGGTCCCTTGTGGGGTGGTGGCAATGCTTTGCAAGCCCTCAACAAGCCCCTGTGCTCCCCCTCCCCAGATCCTGCTCTTCTCAGAGCCTGACTTCTTGGGGGGTCATGTTGCCTTCGAGGAGGACCAGGGGGCCCTGCCCGACACCTTCATCCCACGCTCCTGCAGAGTCCGTGGGGGCAGGTAGGGAGTGCCAGGGCCCCCCTGCTGCCAGTGGGGATGGGAACAGGGACATCACCCCGGCTGGCAGCCCCTTGGTGGGTCCCCAAACAGGAACATCATCCTGGCTGGCAGCCCCATGGTGGGTCCCCAAACAGGAACACCACCCTGGCTGGCAGCCCTGTGGTGGGTCCCCAAACAGCGACATCATCCCAGCTGGCAGCCCCATGGCGGGTCCCCAAACAGGAACATCATCCTGGCTGGCAGCCCCATGGTGGGCCCCCAAACAGGAACATCATCCTGGCTGGCAGCCCTGTGGTGGGTCCCCAAACAGGAACATCATCCCGGCTGGCAGCCCCGTGGCGAGTCCCCAGAGGGTGGGAGGGATGATGCTGCTGGGGGGTCACAGGAGGGATGGATGCCCACCACGATGGCTGTGTCAGCCTGGGCACGCTCCTTCCCACCAGCTGGATCCTGTTCGATGGGCAGGACTTCACAGGGGAGCAGCACGTGCTGTCCGAGGGCGAGTACCCCACACTCAGTGCCATGGGCTGCCTCTGCTCCACCACCATCCGCTCCTTGAGGAAGGTTCCACTGGTGAGCACAGCCCTTCCCTTCTCTTCCCTTCTCCCTTTTCCCTTTTTCCTTTTCCCCTTTTCCCTTTTTCCTTTTCCCCTTTTCCTTTCCCTTCCGCACAAACCCTCCAGGCCCTTTTCCCCCTCGCACGGGCATCCCCCTTTCTGCCTCCCCCCATCCCTGGAGCCCTCCTGCACCCATGGGTGCTCACTCCTCCCCCTTTCCCCCCTTGCACCCCAACTCTCCCCGCCACCCCCCAGTTTTTCTCGGAGCCCTCCATCTTCCTGCACGGGCTGGAGTGTTTCGAGGGGAAGGAGATCGAGCTGAACTCCGAAGTGCGGAGCCTCCAGGCGGAGGGTTTCAACAACCACGTGCTGTCGGTGCGCGTCAAAGGAGGGATGTGAGTGAGAACCAGCACTGCTCCCCCAGCACCCGGTGGGTGTCCCCTGCCCACGCTGGGTGACCTGTCCCGTCCCATCCTGTCCCCACAGCTGGGTGCTGTGCGAGCACGGGGACTTCCGAGGGCGGCAGTGGCTGCTGGACTGCACCGAGATCACCAACTGGCTGACCTACAGTGGGCTCCAGCACGTGGGCTCCCTCTATCCCATCCGCCAGGTGAGTGTCACCTGTGGGAGGGGACAGTGCGGGGTGAACCCCAAAACCCCAGGGCAGGCGCATGACATGGAGCAACAGAGCTGCCAACCTGCTCTGGGTGGGCTGGAGGAGCCTGGAGAGCAGCAGCAGGGAGCTGAGAGCTCTGACACATCAGAGGTGGAAAGGTGCCACCAGCCTGGCACTGTCACCCCAGATCCTTGTCCCCCTCCCTGGGAGTGGCTGCCTGGGTGGTGAAACACTCCCTGTGGGCAACTGCCTTGTAAAATCTGTGGCATCCCAGCACGGTGAGCTGTGCCCGTGCCAGCGACGAGAGACAGGGCAGGGTCACAGCCATCGCCCTGGGGAGGGGGGAGGATCTTCTGGAGGGAGGACAATGGAGTCCATGATCCTCCCTTCCCAAAGTGGAGGTGAGGTGGAGCCAGGTGAGGTCTCAGAGGCAGCAGGGCTTTTTGGGTGCAAAAAGAAAGGGTTTCTCTTGTTGCAGAGACGGATCTATTTCCGCATCAGGAGCAGGGAGCTGGAGCTCTACCTCTCGGTCCCTGACGACGTGGAGGACATGAAGGCAGGGCGGGTGGTGGTCTCCAGCCTGAGAGAGCAGAGCAACTCTGTCTGGTACTACGAGGATGGGCTGATCAAAAACCAGGTCAGGTGTGACAGCTGGAGCCACAGAGGGGACAGGGGGAGCTCCTGGCAGGACTTCCCTTTGGGTGCTCCCCACCCCACAGCCATCTTTTAGGGTTTATAGCAGCTTTTCCTGGTGTCGTACCTGAGCCTTGACCCCAAAGATTGGGTGATTCTCCTCCCCAAGTCTCCTCTGGAAATGTGAAGGTGTCTCTGCCTTCCCTGTGGAGGTTTTGTCATCCTCACCATCCCCACTTCTTACTGAGGGGTTTTCCTGCTCATCCCACATCCCAGCCTGGAACGAGCTGTGTTTACAGGGAAACTCCTCAGAACTCTGAGCCAGGGAGGGAAGGGGCTGACCTGGCCACCCCCTTCCTTTGCAGGTGGCCCCCAACATGAGCCTGCAGGTCATCGGGCCGGCCGGGAAGGGCGCCAAGGCCGTGCTGTGGTCCGAGACCAGGATGCCACGTCAGACCTGGAGCATCGACTCTCAGGGTCGGATCCACAGCCAGATGTTCGAGGACATGATCCTCGATGTAAAGGGTGAGGCCTCGGCGCTGGCACAGGGGGCTCTTCCACAGGGATGCCCCCAGTGCTGTGTTTGCTGTGAAAGGGGGCACCCACCCCTTTGCCACCATCAGCAGTGTGGTTTGCCCTCCTGAAACCTCCCCCTCGCTCCACAGGCGGCCGAACCTACGACCGGGACCACGCCATCGTCTGGGACATGGCTGAGGCCAGACCCACACAGAGCTGGGACATACAGGTGCTCTGAGGGGCTGGCCTGCAGGAGTGCCAGGGGAAAAGGGACACCCACAGCGGGGCAGGAGGACACAGACACCCGGCTGCTGGTGGGAAGGACGCCCACCCATCACTGCATCACAAGGGGGACCCACCCTGCCTCCCTCCTGGGGACCCCACGGGTACGACTGGTGTGGGACACTCCGGAGAGCAGCAAGAGCATCCTCCCCACCAACGCCCCCCATCCCGAACTGTATTTATGTACGTGTGTAAGATACGGCCCTTCTCCTCCGGGCCAGCTCTGCCGGGGTGCTTGGTGTCCCTCTCCTTGTCCTTGCCCTGCCCACAGCCTGCCAGCTGCCCCGCACCAACCCCGGCCCTAATCCTGCTCCCACCATGGGCTCCCAGTGCCCTCCAGTGCCCACGGGCATCTCCGTGGGCGTGGGAAGCACCGGAGCCGGAGGGACAAACCCACTCTGGGGGACAAGCAGCATCTCTGGCCCCATGGCTGGAGTTCGCTGAGCAGGTGGAGCCCAGTTTGGGCAGTCACGGCACGGGGACAGCGACACGCAGCGAGGCCGGGCTGTCCCGCGGTGACAGGCGAGCCCCAGGGGCCGCACATCAGGACCTGCTGCGGCTTCAACGACAGCCGCCATCACGCATCCACCATTGACGCTGAAACGTGTCTCCCATTGCTCCGAGAGCCGCTGGGGCAGGAGGACAGGCCAGAGAGACCCGGGACACACAGGCTGGGGTCGCTGAAGAGAGGGAAATCGCCGCTACATCGCGAAGCTCCCGAGGCAAGGCAGGCGCTCCCCGCACACGAGAGAATGGGACCTCCCCCGCTGCTATATACCGCCCCCCGGGCTGGGATTGGCTGACACCGCGAGCTTGGCGGTCTCCGATTGGTGGGGAAGGCAAGCCCTGCCCTGGGATTGGCCAGGACGCGCCGCGGGGCTGCGGGTGGTGCTCGGCCCGGCCGCCAGGGGGCGCTGAGCCCCGTCCCGGGGGCGCCCCGGGGGAGACGCGGGGGGACCCTCGGGGGGTTCCGGGGGGAGAGTCCGGAGGATGCTCTTGGGGACCTTCGGGGGGTTCCGGGGGGACCNCTGGGGGATGCTCTTGGGGACCCTCAGGGGGTCCCAGAGAAGGGTCGGGAGGATCCTCTTTGGGACCCTCAGGGGGTTCCAGGGCGACCATCAGGGGGTTCTGGGAAGAGACTGGAGGATGCTCTTGGGGACCATCAGGGGGTTCCAGGGGGAGCATCAGGAGGATCCTCAGGGGGACCCTTGGGGAGTCCCGGAGGAGCTCCGGGAGGATTCTTGGGGAGACCCTGGAGGAGTCTCAGGGGAGCCCAGAGGGGATCCTCGGGGGTTCCCTCAGGGGTTCCCAGGGGAGCCTCGTGGGGACCCTCGGGAGGATCCTCAGGGGGTCCCGAGGGAGACTCAGGAGGATCCTCGGAGGGTCTTGGGGCATTCCAGGGGGAGCCTCGGGAGGATCCTTGGGGGGGTCAAGGGGAAGCCTCAGGGGACGCTCAGGGTTCCAGGGGGAGCCTGGNGACCCCCCGGTACCGAACCACCCCAACACGGAGACGAGCCCGAGGTCTTGACACCAGCACGTTTATTGCTCCGCTCCCGGGCCGGGGGTCTCACTCTGAGGCCGGGGGGGACGAGGGGAGCGGAGGGCGGCAGGGACGGGAAGGATGCCGCAGTGCCGGGGCTGCCATCCTTGCGGGGGTCTCAGCGGGGGCTCGTGGGAGGACGGTGACCCCCGGCCCGGTCAGTGCAGATGCAGGAGGAACGCTGTGACCACCCCCAGGGCGAGGGAGAGGAGCGGGGGGCTGCCATAGGGGGGGCTCAGGACGCCGCTGGTCGTGGTGTTGCTGCTCGGCCCATCCTGTGAGACACTCTCCTCCTTCGCCTGGCTCAGGGACTGGAAAAGAAAAGGAAGCGTCAGGAATCCCTCCAGGCAGCAGGGAGGGAGTGGAAGGCCTAAGACCCCTCTGCTGAGTGCCCTGGGCATAAAGGGGCACCCACACCGCCTCCTGTCCCATGGCAGGTTCTCCTTCCCACTCAGACTCTGGGCTTTTGGGTTTTCCCACCGTGGGGAAGGAAATGAGTTCTCCCTTGAATCATTGTCCCGGTTCTAGATGGGGGCTTTTAGAAACCAGGGGGGAAGCAGAAGGCAGGGAGTGGCCTCTGCCTCGCTCTCTGCTGCAAGGAAGTGGCAAGAAGGTGATGGGCAAAAGGGGCCCCGAGCGGAAGAGGTTGGGGCGTGGGAGCAGAGCTGGGAAACACCCAGGCTGGAATAGAGGGCCAGAGGGAAGAGGGACCCCCAACCCGCACACTGTCGCAAGCAGGGAGGGTGCAGTTGGTGTGTGAAATAAAACACAGCTGGGATGGCGATTTCAGGGCAATTTCCTTCCGACTCTCCGGGAAAAGGGATGCTGTTCCCCACCGTGTCCTCACATTGCCTCAAACCCTTCCTCAGGGTCCCTCCAGCGCTGGGAAAAGAACAGGGATGGGCCCCCAACACCCTGCTCTACCCTCTCTTGTGCTCTGAGGGTTTTTGGCTCCTTCGCCCCGGCCACAGAGGGGGAATCCCAAAATGTAAATGCACCCCATGGAGCCAACAGCAGGTTGCAACTGTGTGGAAGCTCATGAGCAAAATAAGCACAGACAGATCCGGCCCCGTTACCAACATGTTGTTGGAGGGGGGGAAAAAAATCATCCCAAAAGCTGCTCCAAACAGCACCGTGCCCCCCGAAAGTGCCAGCACCTTCCCTCCCACGTGACACTCCCCCCCCAGAAGAGCCCTGAGATCCACCAGCAGGCACTCAGAGCCTCCCAGCAGCGAGGAAAATAACCTCCAGAGGAGGAAGGGGAGAGGAAACCGCAAACCTGTGCCCACCCAGCACCCCCCCAGCCATGCCCGCCATCTCCGGCGAGCCACGCTCAGCATCCCCACACCAGGCGTGGGGCCAGCACACAAAGGGGAGGCTGCAGAGCTCACTGGGATGGTTATGGGTGGGAACGACACTCTAAAGTTAAAGAAATGCTTTTAAAAAAATAAATAAATAAATCAGCATATGGAAGTATTCAGAACTTCCAGACCGCAGAGCAAAGCTCCTGGTCAATCACAGCGGTTGACGAAGAATAGAAAATTAAACGCTGATGTTGCCGGCAGGAAGCAGAAACTCTCCTGCTCCTCGGCCCCTCCAGACCCCCAGGGCTGCCATCCCGGCCGCGGGGCCCCGGCCTTACCATGCAGAGGAGGAGCAGGGCGAGCAGGAGGAGCGGGCGGGCGCGCATGGTCGGGGCTCTGCTCTCGGGGTGCCTGACGCTTCCTCTGCCCCGAGCCTTTAAGCTCTGCGGTGTCACCGTCCCACCAATCACAACCACCCCCTTCCCCCAAAAGGACGCTGAACTGAATTTTGGGGAAGTGGCATCTGTTGACAAACGCCGCGGGGAAGAAAAGTGCCAGATGCAATGTCAGGGATCTCCACCCTTTTGGCCCCAGTTCCCTGGAGATTTCCCCCCACATCCCATGGCCACAAGAGCAGCTCCTGCTCCCCCGTTGCCCGCCACGGCCACAGGGATGGTTCCAAGGGATGTCCTGGCCACTGTCCCCGCCACATCCCCAAATGGCACCCCCAGCGTGGAGCCCCTCAGGCTGAGCTCTGCATCACCCAGGGCACCCCCTGTCCTCACACCCACAAATGACTCCAGAGGGGCTCCAACCCTCTCTGGCTCACTCACGAGGGTTTGCAAGGCACAGCCAAGGTCTGAACCGTGTCACAAAGCTCCTTCCCCACCATGTGAAGCCAAAGGTGTCCCTCGGAATTCCAGTGACAAGCCCAGGGCAGCCTGATCCAGGTAAGGGGTCGGGGAAATGCTTCCTTCCACCCCCTCACAGGCTCCCTCAGCGGCTCAACAAGGACCTGGTTGGTTCAAGATGGGGTCGAAATGAATGAAGGCACCGAAATGTGCCAGGCACACACACCTGCCCTCTGTCTGGGTTTGTGCTGGCGAAGCACATCACCGTGAGCTCCCGCCGGGGCCGAGGGCTCCTCTGCAGCGAAGCTTTGCCAGCCTTGCCTTTGTTCGTGCACCTCGTCGAAGTTTCCAAGTGAAAGTCTCCTCGTGCACGGCCAACAGCCCTGGAAGCGTCCAAGGCCAGGTTGGAGCAACCTGGGATAGTGGAAGGTGTCCCTGCCCATGGAATGAGATGGGCTTCGAGGTGCCTTCCCAAAAACCGCCCTGCGATTCTACGAACAGCCCCCAAAATTGGGTTAACCTGCCCCTTCTCGGGTTGGATGGGTGGAGCTCCCTGGAGCACAGCAGCGGCAGAGGCGGGATGGGGGACGAGCAGGGAAAGGCTCCTGGGACGGCGACAAGCGCTGGGTGGAGCTCGGGGGGCACCAGAGATGCCCAAGGGGGAGAAAACAGCGGGCAAAGGGACAGGGGAGGGAATCGGGACGAGCCGCGGGTCAGGCTGATGGCTGCGAGCTGAGGCAGAGGATGCGCAGGGGGAGGCTGAGGAGGGAAGTGGGACCCACTGCGGGGCTCATCCCTGTCCCATTCCCGGTCCTATCCCCGTCCCATTCCCGGTCCTATCCCCGTCCCCATTCCCGGTCCTATCCCCGTCCCCATTCCCAGGCTCATCCCCGCCCCATTCCCAGTCCTATCCCGATGCCATTCCCGGTCTCATTCCCGATCCCATTCCCAGTCCTATCCCGATGCCATTCCTGGTCTCATTCCCGTCCCATTCCTGGTCCTATCCCGATGCCATTCCCGGGCTCATCCCCGTCCCATTCTCGGTCCTATCCAGATGCCATTCCCGGTCTCATTCCCGATCCCATTCCCAGTCCTATCCCGATGCCATTCCTGGTCTCATTCCCGTCCCATTCCTGGTCCTATCCCGATGCCATTCCCGGGCTCATCCCCGTCCCATTCTCGGTCCTATCCAGATGCCATTCCCGGTCTCATCCTTGTCCCCATTCCCAGTCCTATCCCGATGCCATTCCCGGTCCCGTATCCCGGCGGAGGAGGAAAAGCGGCGCGCGACGCATGCTGGGAGTTGTAGTCCCGAGCGGGTCGCCCCGCCCGCCACGTGACCGGCGCTCAGCCAATCGCAGAGGGCCCCTCGCGTCGCCGTGGCAACCACCTGTAAACAAGATGGCGGCGTGCAGGTGAGGGCTTGGGGGGCGAGGGGGACACCCCCAGGAGGTTTGGGGACACCCCCAAGAGGTTCAGAAACCCCCCCCCAGAGGTTCGGGAAACACCCC
>VWZG01006749.1:0-27350 GCA_013396735.1 Grallaria varia | reverse complement strand
TTCTGTTCTAGACTACATTCTTTTTTTTGTCTGGAAGGAGGAAATTAGTTTTGCTGACTTCACGTAAACCCTTGCCATTGGATGTTTCCACCCCTAAAAAAATTACTACCTTTTACATACAATAAAAATAAACATATATATTCACTCAACAGTTTTCCATAATGCTTCAGTTTTACAGATAACAATAATATAATTTCACCTGAACACAGGTAGATGTTCTGACTCACTACACATATAGAATATGGTTTCCAGCACTGCATTGCTGATAGCAAGTAATAAAATATTCAAGGGGTTGACTGAGGTATGGGTTGTGTGATAGAAACCTGATCCTGATGACCTATGAAAGAAATGTCAGGACAAAATTTCTCACATAAAGGAAGATGGCATGAGACTATGAAGCTGACATGATATACAAGTGCAAACAGACATGATATATATGGTAAAAAGATCCAGTTATCATATTCTAGGCCCATGACTCTTAAATGATTGGAAGGGTTCTCCTGTGAAGGTGAAATTCATCCAGCTCGTTGCTGAGTGGCACATTTTTATCAGATGGGTTTACACAGTGCCATCATCTTGGAGCACAGCTAAAGGTATAATGCTTTGGTTCCTGACTGCACGATGCTGTATAAGCATGAAAATAGTTCACACTTTTGCCAGGATGCAGTCCAGCATCTGTAGCTGCACAGCATTCCCCAATTCTGGAGTTAGAGTTTAGTGGCTTCATAAACAGATCCATATGACCTACAATTATATTAAACTATGGTAATTCTTTCCCATAGCATGTATCTTCAGCAAGGCCCAAGTAAAAATCACTCCTCTTGCTACTTTGCTCTATCAAATGGTTCATGCACTCTATTTATTATTTGCCTCATTGTTATTCAGGTATTTTTTTGGAGGTTTTAGTTTATAGTTCCATCATGACTAGCAAAATGGGATCTTTCACCCAAGAAAAGTACATCAGTGGCAAATAATCAACGAAACATACTTCTTGATTTGACTTACACTAGTGTTCACATGCCCAGTATTTCTCCTGTCTTTGGACTCTATAGAACAGCCATCAAAATACCAAGGAACTGAAATTATTTTTTAAAAAAAGTTTTTTCAAGTGTTCCTCTCCCTTAAAAAAATGATTGTAATGCCTACCATGGTCACAGTTTGACAAGCTGATGTCTTGCAATTCTTTTTTGAAGCTCTGTTACTGTATAGACAAAAACATCCCATTCTTTTTGGTCTTTTGAGAAAGACAACTACAGCTGTAGCCTATTGTGAAATTAATTTTGTAAATTTGTTTCCTGTTCAAAGGCTGGGTGCTTAAGGCAGCAGGGGATGTAATTAAAAACGCTTTAAAAAATTCATGGATATAATAAAGTTAACTGAGCCATTTTAGAGGCATGGTTTGTGTAATTGAGAAATAATGAAGTGATGCTTGTAGAGGTCCATGGCTGGTATCTGCTCTGAAATGCAACAGAGAATTTGCAAGGTTTAGAAAGACACAGAAATAGGAATATTCTTGGCAGACAAAAAACATTTAGTCCATTGGATGATTTACCCGAAGTGCATTGTGACTTGAAGGGGAGAGTGAAGAGAATGTTTCACTCGGCATGAAGGAATATAAAACTCACCCACACCCTTTCTTCTGAAAACAATAGCTCAATAGCTTAAAATGCTCGGCGAGTTAAGCCATGCAGGCTGTAGGAGGTACAGAGATTATGTAATTCTTCAGCTATCTCCCATTTTCATTAAAATGGGTCAGCACAACTAGTGTGTAGGGTCTACTACAGGCCATATTTTCAATTTTATCTATAATTGCCTTGCCCTGCAGTGCTCGATACTGTTCTCCCACTGTTTTTTATAGACTTGGCTTCCCTTGAGAGAAAAGATTGGAAGAAGTTTAATGCTTCCAGAGCATTACTGTCAAGGTGGCTGAAAATAGTGCTGAAGAGAATCAGATATGGAATGGGAATGTCTCGTGAAGAACTGGCTCCTGGATGCATCCAAAGGAACTGCAGGCTGTGTAGGGTGGTTTTTGGGCAAGATTGAATCGGTATATGGTGGGGAGTGCTGAGGGGTTGGTACAGCCACCTGCTTGGTTTACATGGAACAGGAGAGCGCAGATTATGGGGCTTGCATTTTGCTGAGTTTGTGTTTTCTCCGGATGTGTAATTTTCTGTTCTTTTCAAAGTCAACTTTAAATAGAAGTGGAAACTACCTTAAAGCCATATTGCCCCCTGCATTTATATTCTAGTATTGCTCTGAAAACAGAGATGAAACAAAGCAGAATCAGGCTCATATTTTTTCTCTCCTTATCGCATTTGCTCTTTTATATGTCCCAAATATGTGTTCCCCTTATACAGATGGATGTTCCTAGGTTTAAGATCTGATATCTTCTTGGTAATGACAGCTAACTGTTTTCCAAACCTTTTGTGTAGCATTTCTTTACTATGTATAAAGATTTCTTTCATGAGGTTGTTTTGCTGTATACTTTAAAGTCCTTTAGAAGTGTATCCATATGGCAGTTACTCCACTGTCCACCTCCTCCTGATTTTTAAGAGGATTGGCTGCATACAGCAGTTACCCTCCAGAGATTTCAAGTAACTTCTCTGCTACTTACTGACCGTTATCTTTGATACGGCCATGAAATAGTTTTTAAAGGAAATACATTCTTCGAAAGTTTAATTCGTTGTGATTGCGCCTGTTCTTTCAGAAATGAACAGCTGATAAATTCGCTGAAGCAGACCCGTGTGATCCCACATTCATGGAGAGCAGAACAATACATTAGAGCTTTAGCCACAAAGTGCAGCCTAAAAATAATTCTACTTTGCTCCAGAGATGTGTGTGCATTGATTATTTTTGTCCTTTAGAGGTGAATTAAGGTATTAAAAATAGGATGAGTTCAAGAAAGGGAAATATGATTAGATCAAGTGCATTTTATCTTTATGAACTTCCGGCTTTTTTGTAAGAATTGTTAGTTTTAACTTTGAAATGAATCACTTATCACTTGCATAAATAAGACTTTACTTTTGGCAAACAACTACTGTTGAAGTTTTAATGTGGAGGAGTAGAAATGAAAAACATGACTGTCAGGTAACTTTAGTTAATTTTATTCAAGATGGAGCTGTAAGTTTTTAATGCTTAATGTTTAATTGTTCATTTTCTTCATCTTTAATGTTGAAAATTAACTATGTTTCACTCAGTTGCTACAGTCTGGAGCCAAAAAATGATGATCTAATAAAAGATCTTTAAAAGGTGAAGTTTAGATCTGTATTTTGTGCGTGGCGTGAGACCAGAGGGAAACAAAAAGAAGTGGACAGGCTGTTTCCTGAGCTGCTGGACTTTGCTGAAAACCAGCATGTTCCCGGTAATGCGCCGGGCTTCGGTGATGCTCAGGGGTGGAGAGGGGGGATTGAGGGATCTGCAGCTGAGATACCTCAGCCGTGCTCCCCTCTGCCTGAGCTCTGCCTTCCTGCAGGGCCTCTTCTGCAGGATGTTTTTTCCACAAAGGACAGTCATTTACACCCTGTTAAACTCCTCTCCTATCCACCTTCTATAAAGCTTCGTAAATAACTTTGCCCTTGCCCTTGCCTCTTCCCAATATGCAAGTACCCAAGAATGCCATTATCTTACCTGCCCTTCTGTCAAGTCCTGGAAGCAAATGAGATTGTAATTACCTGCATGATCTATGGATTAAGAGCTACAGAAATCTGGCAATGATATTACCTGCATTTTTTATTTTTATTATTTTTTTTATTTTAATTAAATTCAAACCAAAAGAATACTGCTACTTGCACAGTGGATACTCTGTCATGATTTGAATACTGAATACATACAGTAATTTAAAAGTACAGTCCAGTCCATGATTTAAGGTTTTTTAATGCTGTCCCACAATTTCAGTCTTTAGTGTGTCTTAAATTCCCTTGAAGCCAATTCTAACTTAGTTGATGAAGTTGCCAAAGATGGACAATGGCTTTTGGCAGCTGGCTAGAAAGCGTCTAAAATATTTGATATGGGAGGTTTTTTGAAAATGACCGAATTCCCAAATCAGTTGAAACTTCATCAGCATCAGTAAGTAGGATGTAACAAAAAGTTTACATATAAATTGTCAGGCTTCCTGCATTAGGACTTTAAAATACTCTGTGTGCTTGAAGATTTCTTCACAACCACCAAAACTGTAAGCATGATTAGATTATATTTAGGGATTGTGAAAGAAGTCTGAAATAATTCATCATGAGGGATAAGAGCGTGGTAACAAGTCAGGGAATGCACATGGACTTTTTTCACCAACAGTGATTCGTGTTTGGGATAGACCCAGAGGCTATGTCTAAATAGGAGACATGTTTACGGGTCAAGGAAAGTACTGCAACCATCTCCAGAGGAGATACAAATTGCTGACAGTGCTCCCACCCTTTTTCTCCTTCCACAGAAAATGGGGTGAGTGAAGCACATTTGGTTCCCCAGTTTGTACAGTCCAGTGGTTAGGTGCAGAGTTTGAATAAAACAGTACTATTCCCACGGATATCTATAACACTTGTAGTTTCATCTAACTGCTGAGTTATACCCATATTTGTGCATATAAACATTTGTGTCTGATTTGTTGTACTGGCTGGAAATCAGTGGAAGATGAGCAGCAGCAAAAACGTCCATTAGTATTGGCATGGTGTACGAGGAGGCTTTCCCGAGTTGTGGTGCAAACCTAGTTTTCCCTTCTGAGGAACACATGAGGTATTTGAGCAGGATGTTTCTGTATCAGTTGTAGTATTACTCAGAAAACAGAAATAAAGTGGAGAAAAAAAAAAATCGCTGGTTGTCACGGTTGTCTCTTGAATGGGAAGTTATCTCGAAGGAGGATGACAACAAGAGTTATGAACTCAGCTGCTGTGCTAGGGCTGCTTTGTGAGGGAGGTTATAAACTAAAATTGTGACTAAACTCTTCCTCTACAGATGAATGAGCTTATATTATCATTGAGTACTGATAAAGCTGGAAACTACAACGAATGCTCACAACAAAACCATATTAGACATGGATGTTTTCTTCTACAGTGAAGAGGAAGCAACTGATTTTTAAATTTTTATCCTGTTGTCTGGGTTGGGGATTCTGAAATTCTCTATGTTTAAGGAAAGATTTTAACAAATTAAGAGTTACAGTACACAACTGACAAACTGCACTTGCTTACACCCCACAGATGGACACGTTTTGGGGAATTTTCTTTGTTCTTTTAAAACGTAATTTCTGCTTGTAGGACAAATTTGAGGGGGCATTTAGAAAACTGAAGGATTTCTGTGGGTTTTATATTCCTCATCTTAGCTCTAACTGCAGATGGAATTTCCTGTGTGTTTCTCCAGAAGAGAAATGCTCACTTTCACTGTCTCTCCTTGCTCGTGATGTCATGTTTTCAATGAAATAAAGAGTAAATGAAAAACACCCACTTTTCCAAGGAGACCAGCCAGCATTTCATACCAAGTAAAACTAGAAGACATTTATTATTCTTTCTCTGTTTCATCCTGGTAAATTTACTTGTGTTTCATGAAGTGTTTTTCAGCAGAGTGAGGATGCAGGTGCCCATTGTCCTACGAGAGTGGTGCCCCAGATAGATGAAGCCGTATGGGGAGGACCGAGTTCACCACCATCTCTCATGTCCCTTTGCTTTTCTGCTTGCCATTAAGCTCAGAGTTCAAGTGCTGGTGATGGTGCACTGGTTTTTCCTGCTGAGTGAACATAAGATGACCTATAAAAAGGGAATCTTTCAGCATAATGACATTATCAGGCAGGATGATTTACTACTGCGGAAAGAGCCCATTGCAGCTTTTCTGATCATGTTTCAAGGTTTTGCCTCTTTCTCTCCAAACCTCCCAATAACAATGATGTAATATATTAAATTAAGTGGTAACGATGTATGAAGCTGTGGTTATCATTAAATATTTACGCTTCTGGAGTGTTGTAAACACACAGTGGAGCCCTAATTAACCATAGGTAGTCTACAATTATCCCATGGTAATTACCCTAATTGGAATTGGCTCATTAAGGGGAATAGAATAGAATTTGTTGCTTGTTTGGTACTGGAAAATAGAGCTGGCAATTAAGTAAAAGCACCAGCCGTTTTATCTGACTTAAAAAAAGATTAAATTGCCCTCTTAGAACCTGTCACTGTTCCCACAACCAGAGCAGTTTTGCAAACAAAACCGATACTCAGATCTGGTTTCCAAAGCATACATACTTTCATAACCTTGTCTCTTTGTCAGCACTGATTGATAACTGTGGTGCACAGAGGTCCATAAAAAAGCCAGCAGGGCTATCCAAAGCACTCAGAGACATACAAATCATTCGCTCTGTGAAGCAATTGGAGGAGTTGTGGGAGTAGAGAGAGAAAGCACACTCTTCCTTTTGCAACGAGAATTATTCAGCAGTGGAGACGGAGAGACTCTTTGCCTTGTTAAAGCACGACAAGCAATATTTCTGATTAGTCCTCTCCTCCCCTGGCCCTTGGGAAACCTTACAAGTGTAAGACAAGGAGATTCCAGGCTATTTGCAAGGGAGTAACCCAAATCCGATGGAGCTGTCACAGGCCTGGGGCACTTGGCAGTCACCCCAAATGCTCATTCCCAGGCTCCTGCTAAACAAGGGTATGTAACACCCGTGTGCAGGACACTGCAGGCATGTCCAAATGCTGGAAGCAGTCAGGCATGTTTTCTTCAGGCAAATAAAACTGCTGCCTCTCCTCCACTGAGAATGGCAGAAGAGCAAAGGGAAGGAAAAGTCACCTGCTGTTGGATACCATCCTGAACCAAAGAAGACATGGGATCTCTGGACTAGACTGAACCCTGCTGGCCAAGGCTACAGCTGGACATGCAGCTCTGCTGCTGCTCAGCTGAGTAAGGAGGTGTTGTCCCCAGATGCTCATCTCTACCCCTCTTCCCCACCAGACAGCCCTGCTGCCTTACACACACCAATATCAGGATGCTGGGAATAGAGGGAACCTTACCTGGGACTGCTACTGGCAGAAGAGGATCTGTAATTGCAGCCTGAGGATGGAGGACAGAATGCTGCCTCTGTGAGGAATCTCCTCTTTCTAATTTTATTTTCCTATCTGCTCATAAATACCATGAAAAATTAAATAAAAAAGGAGTGTAGGATGTTACAAAGTTCTGTCATAGAAATATATCTTCTAAGCCATAAATTAATGATTTGTTTTCTCCATCTGGTTTGCCTGATATAAACAGGAACAGTCTGCTTTCGCTGATAGTGGAAATGTCTCTGCTGAAAGGATCTTGTGGAAATAGGAATAGATAAGAAGATAACATTCAAGTGGCCTGTAGAAGGCTGCACACTGCTACAAACAGAAGGAAAATTCACAAAAGGAAATATGACTTGGAGGATTGCTCCCTATCCTGTGCTGTGTAGGTACATAGTATCTGTTTTCCAGAACTAATGAAAACCCAGGATTTTATTTTTTTTTTCCACTTTACTTCTCAAATTATGACCTGGTTGCCTTCTTATCATGTCTGTGACTTTCAGTGTTGTTGGGAATTTGGGCCATTTTTTCCAGCACTGTTTTCATTTTTGCAGCAATTACATTAGGTGCCGTCTCCAAAGGGGAAACCAGTTTTGCCATTTATGAACGAGGTTAACTGAAAAGTGAGAAAAGGAAGATGCTGGAGATGTGCCTGGGCAGTATTTCTAAAGCACTTTCAAAAGGTAATATAACCTTATGCTTTGGAGGCAGTGAACAATGTGGGCCTAGGTCAGACTGAATAAGGTAAGTCTTGTACATCTAGTTTAATGAATTTTTTTATTTATTGAGGAAAGTAAATCCATCTAAATCACTTTTCTCTGCTTTTCAAATATCATGAATTTGGATGCTAGCAAAAATTTGTGACTAGATGTTTGCTGTTTGCCTGTGGTTACCCCTGGGACAAGGAGGTGACGCTGCTGCACAGGGAGATTGTTGGTGAGGTTTTCTATGTCTGCATGGTGACTTTCAGAAGACCTTGGGAGCAGCAGGAGTGAAAATATGTTGGTCTCATTAGGAGAATTAGCCTTGAGTCTTACCATGATTTTTGCTCCTCCTTCAGCCTCCAACCAGGGTATCTCGGGAGTTCAGTTTTTGAGGCTGAGGCAAGTGGAGGCGTAATGGAGAGAGATGAGATTGTAGAAAACAATTGTTTGCTATTTAGGCTCTCAGGAGGAAGATAACTGAGGCAACACCTAACTGAAGAAAGAGCAAGAAAGGGTAAATCTCTGTGCAAAGAGCATTTATGGTGTACATTGAAAAATGCTGGCTGTCTTTCACAGAAATATTACAAAAATTGTATTAAAAAAGAATACATATCCGTGTCAAATTTCCTTTTTAAATTTTCTCCCTTGGCTCATCCATCTGTTCCCACCTTTCATATTTTCCCTTGTATAAAGCAACTTCATTTCAACAGTCTTTTCTCTGTCAAACTCTTCTTTTACTCCCAAGCATCTTCTGAGCAGACCTTAGCACAGTGAGGCTGGCACTCAACATCCTGCTCAGGCTCCCCAAGGGATGAAGATCCTGGCCAGGGATTTTTGTTAACATGGAGAGCTGCAAAGAAATCACTCAAATCAATCCCCTCCCGTTGTGTTGTCCGAAATGTTTGTGTTTTTATGAAGGAGCCAGTTTACCCAGTCTCTGTTTTAGGTTTGTGCTGGCAGCCCCTAAGAATTAACATTGAAGATGGACGTGAAAGAACATCTGTCAAAGTGAAGGTCTGCATAGACAAAATAAAGTTCTGGCTTTAAATGGAGTTTACTGGCCAGCAGTCCAATAGGGACTGCTGACATGGGGTTTTTTGAGTGGTGCAGAAAATCACAAGAACCTAAATACATTCACTTAATAACTTTTCTATTTGCTTGTTTTTGAAATACCCCATTTTTTTTAGCTTGAGCAAGCATCAGTTGCATTTTATGAAATTGTTCCCCCACCAAGGTCAAATCGTGTATACAGAGGAATATAATGGCAGTGAGCGAGAACTGAGCACAGTTTCTAGAAGACTGCTTGCAAACCTCTGCAAACCAGAAGGAGGTTTAGATAAAGGGCCTAGGTGAATGCAGCCTTCTTCAGGATTACAAAGGGCATTGCCATCCAGAAACTCTGGCACCAGTTCTCTGCAAGCTAATTCTGATTCTAGAAGGAATCTAGCCATTACAGCATGACCCTGCTGTGGTTCACTACCCTTCCTAAGCTGCAGCAGGTTTTATTTGCATTGAATGTCTCCTTGCTCATTTGGCAATACCCTTCTCTGTCATCCCATGTTAAGGGCATCTTTATGTGATACTGCATCGTGTTATATAAGCATAACTTTTAAATTTTATTTTCTTTTTTTTAAATAAATGTAACTGTTCAATAATTGCCACAATGACATTTAGGTTTTTCTTTTTGTTTTGAGACATAAATACACATTTCAGTTCTCTAGTCTAGTAAAAAATATGCTATTTTAATGGGCTCAGACACATCAATAAAACATTTCAGATATTACCACCATGTTTCCTTAAGTTATTCATTTGTTCCGGCACTCCTTCTTTTGGCAAGAAACTGACTTGCATAAGCTGTTGGATCAGCTTTTCACTGATTTTGAACTCAGTGATTTTTTGCTTCAGCAAAAAGAAAGAGCTGATTAAAAGAGTTTTTAGCTCAGAAATATTTCTAATCCTTCAGGAATTTGAGTGTCCATTAACTCCAACAGGAATGAAGATGCTTAGCACTTTGCAGCATTGACTTGCAAAACCAGAGACCTCCTTGTCACCTTGTCCAACTTCCACAGAGCTGTGCTGCTGCAGTGTCATTCCCACTTGTCCTCTGTTTCTCACTCTGTGCTTTTCTGACTTTTTTCTTTAAGTGGTTGGCATTGGTATTGGTTTTCTTGGAAGGAGTTGCAAAACCAACCCCTCCCTCTGCCACAAATGTCCTACAAGATATAATACAGCTAATTTCTCAGAAGTGTGCTTTTTCTTTTTAGTGGGCAAGTAAAGTACTTTTAATCACTGGTGGGTGTTTAAGGTAAATGAAAGCCGACCTGATGAGTGAGTGATGCCTGGCAGGTAAATTCGTTGATTCTTTCAGTTGTTGTTGTTAGTTGATATTGCTTGCAGCAACTCCTTCCCTGCTTTGATTGCACAGAGTACTAGGGAAACAAGAAAAATATTTATTAAAATTGCAATACCACAACACCTTAAGAAATTTTTACCTTGTTGAGATACACACTAAAGCAGTACTTACAAAGGAAAATGCAGTCCTCTGCAACAGGCACTGCAGCAAAGCAAACCATGAAGTGCTCTTGAAAGCTCTCAGTGGTTCCTCTTATGGAAGGTGTTGGATGTAACAACTGTGATAAGTGATTCACATTGCTCAGTCTCACAAACTCAGCTGCATAGTTGGCTCTGTGGGCTTTTGGAACATTTCTGTTCACCTTGGTAGAGCCAGGTTTCAGATGGAAAATTAAAATTCTGTGAGAGAGTCCATGCGAAAACCTCGTGTCCCTGAAGACAGGCTGAGCTGTGTTTCCAAAATCTCAGGGGACAATTGTTTTATGCTTGTATCTTCTGGAGATTTCAGTCTAAAGGTGAACTTGATTCCAGGCTGTAATCAGCCTTTAGAAGGATTCAGCCTACAAGGATTGGATTTGATCCATTCTTGGCCAACAGCTCACTGTTAATGGCTGTTGAACATGGTTAGCTGGAGGTAATCATGTCTCAAACAGTCACTACATTAACATCAGTAGGAGCTGTGAAGGCAAAATAGGGGAAATACTGCTGAAGACACATTACTTACAGCCTTGTCCTAAGACTCCACTGCTGACACTGTTTGGGACAGTCTCCTGAGTTAAGCGGCTCCTTGCTATAAGCCAGTGGGACTGTTCCTCTCTCATGGAGACAATGGGATAATGCCTCACCTTAACTGTGTGCATATGACAGGCAAATCAGGGTAGACTTCCAAAAATATTCAGACATCTGAAGATGCAAACTATCACATAATAGGGTTTTCAAAATACCACGTGTGTCTAACTTCTGGAGTGAATCACTTTCAACACTTGCTACTCAAATGTGGCGCAGCTCCTGAAGGCTCTGTGAAAGGAGCCTGCGTGAAGTTTTGACTCTTCTTGCAAATATAGATATGACTTTTTTTGTTGCTTCATCTTCCTTAAAAAAATGAGACTACTTTTGTGCAAGTTTTTCACTGAAATGAAGATTTACATGCACAAGTGCAAGTAACACCTTCTTTTCAGCTGCCTACCATTGCTCCATACAGTTAGCTGACTTTTCAAGAGGTTTAAAGATGAAGATATACTTTAGTTCACAGCTCCCTTTCTTTTGTCAAGCCTTGGTCACAAATGCAGCTTTATAAAGGCATCTGGTTGATATGATTCAGAACACATTTTACAAAACCACTTGGCTCTGTGGAAAGACTTGATTTCTTTGTCAGCAGGAGTGAGTGACGGCCAAAACACACACAATCCAAAAGGAGGTGCAGAGACAGGATCTGACAGTCCATCACAACAGACCTCTGGAGTTAGCGAAGCCCTGTGCCAGAATCCTGCTCTGGGCTCCTATTTGGGGCCAGGCACTCACTCAGGTGGTGAAGGCCAGCCAACGTGAGGAAGGTGGCACAGGGAAGCCGTGGGCCATGGGAGAGGCTGCTGCTCCCTCATCTGTCCTTGGGCACTGCCCGTCCCTGTCCCAGCTCCCTGCCCAGGGAAGGCTGGCACCAGGCACAGCTGGTGGGTGTGAGGGGGAGTACAGAAAGGAGCCTTGTGATCGTGTGTGGGACTCAATGGGTCTGGCACCACCTCAAGCAGATGTTTCTGGTCCCAGCTTTAGTAGGCTGAGCTGGAAAACAGCACCAAGTCTCAGCTCAGCGAGTCTCTCCGAGATGTACTGTGAGTGTGGCCAAGCACTGTGGAAGTGGAGTCACAGTGAATTCACAGAGACTCTTTGATGCAGCTTCATCTCAGACAACTGTTCAGAAACCTGGCTGAATCCTGTTACCAGTGCTAAGCACTGAATCATGCACCTACCAAAGCTGTCAGCAACAAAATGTACGGGTAAAAAATGAGTTGGTACACCTCTTTAAAGTGTTGGCAGCATTTTATCAGGGTATTTGGATCTTATAACGATATGAGCTTTCCAAATATTAATTTAATTGCACTGCCACCTTCTTATCTAATTTGCCCCTAGCCAGATATTAAAAATGATTTAAACTTCAAAGACGATAGTAATCCCATATGCACAAAGACACTTGGAAAAACTATTTCTTTGAAATGTAACTGATTACAAACTAGTGTTGATTCCCTGTTCTTTCCTTGCAGTATTAGCTTTTCTGTGGGCTTGGAGTGCTCTTGTAATTTGTCAACTGCTACCACTATTTAGGATCAGTTAAGCTTTCTCACATTAATTAAAAACTGTAATTAAATAACCAGAAAGTCCCTCACTGTGACTCAGTCTCAGAGGGTGCATCTGGCCCTTGTTTGAGATGGGGGGGAAAAAAAATGAAGTTATGTCAGAAATTTCCGGGATGTTTTCTTTTGATTACCTCATAAAGGCACTCTGCTGAAATGGTAATGGCTGGGAAATATAGGAGAGACACAGACATCTTTTATTGAAGTGGCAAGGACTGTGGCAAATCCTTCTGCTTATGTTGCATTTTGATCTCAGAGTGCAGTACAGGACTAACAGATCATGAACAGAAGCTGCAAAATGAATATTGTTTTAAAATATATTTTAATGATAGCCCTGTAAACATCTCAGTGAAGTTAATTTAAAAAGGTTCCTCCCTCTGAGAGGATTTCCACTTAACTCTTACCCTTACATATTGACACAAAAGGGGAAGATAAGCATTAAGGAAGCAGATTTACACTTGCAACTGGTCACTACTGTATTTAACAGCTGTATATGTATATATTTTGAAAGATTAGGACATGATTTCTGAGTACATCTGGAGAAGAAAGAAAGGATCTGTGCATAAGCTTTATCATATTGCACAAGATCTGTCTCCGCTAATTAAATTTTGCCCCTTTTGTGTTGTTTTAGTGACCACATGAAACAGGGAGGGTAAGATGCCTCATCTTCTGTCTCTTGATTGAGATGACATGAACGTTATAGCTAAAGCTTTCTAACAATTAAACTGTCCTGATTGTAACATAAAGACAAGACATAACTCCCCATCTAGATTTCATGAGAACTGTTCAAAAACATTTGTTGAACAGCTGTCTCGAGAGGGAAGAGTGTGCTGGTGTAATGTATTTCTTAAGCTGATACAGATTTTGGTGGACTGCTGTTTGGAGATCTTTTTTGTGAAAAAAACTTTCAGAGCAAAAAAAAAACTCACTTCAAAATGCACTTCTTTTCCTTGACAAAACTGAAGTTCGAAATGGAATTTATGTAGCTGAAAGTTTGGAGTTACACAAAGTAATTTCTTGACAGCGGCAATAGTGTATGATGGCTACTGGCTTTAGAGCTCATTTCAATTTGAAAGAAAAAAATGTGATCTCTTCCGTGACAGAAATCTCTTTTTTATCAGCTTCAGATTGTTGTTTCTGTCATGGTGGATGGCAAAAGGGTAATTGCTTTGTTTATTTACCTTTCATTTTTTCCTGTGCTGTAAAAATGTTCGAGTGAAAAGCATATCTTCCTTATCAGGAGACTGTGATCTCGCTTGTGAAAACACAGAGTCATAACACCACAGAATGGGTTGGGTTAGATGTGAGCTTTACAGGCCATCTAATCCAACTCCCCATGTTCCACTGGACCAGGTTGCTCTGAGCCCCAGCCAACCAGGCCTTGGACACTTCCAGAGATGGGTCATCCACAGCTTCCTTGTACAACCTGTTCCAATGCCTCACCATGTTCACAGCAAAGAATTTCTTCCTAGTATCTAGTTTAAACCTACTGTCTTCTTCCCCTATCACTACAGGCCTTGGCAAAAAGTCCCTCTCCAGCTCTCTCATAAATTCACTTTTATATATTGAAAGGCCACAATGAGGTCACCCTGGAGCCTTCTCTTCTCCTCAGCTGTCTCAGCCTGTTTTCATGGGAGAGGCTCCAGCCTTCTGATCATCTTGGTGTTCCTCATGTGGACTTGTTCCGACAGGTCCATGTCTTTCTTACACTGGAGGCCCCAGAGCTGGAAACAGCACTGCAGGTCCCTGAGAAAGCCAGAAGACATCAGTGCTGTTGACCAGGTGCTGAACAGCCTGTTTGTTACTTCCTAAAGCACAGTTCTCACTGCCTGTACAAATGCATTATGTGCAGCTTAATGCTGGGCAGGTGAATAACCTTATACAAAAAAAAAAAAAAAAAAAGCATAATTACTCTTCCCTCCTCCAAGAACACTGANAAGGAACTGTCCTTGGAGCCATCACGGCGGAATTTCAGATCGTTATCTAGGTGGAGGCAGTGTCACCTCCCCCCCCCGCCCCGCAAAGTTCATTGTTAGCCGGAGAGGAAAGAAAAAATCCTGAAAAATCTGAAACTTTAACACCATGACAGATGTGGCCTGGTGGCATTTTGGCAAAACCTCTCTCAGGCACCTGAGAGGCATGACCTACACCTAGAACTCAGCTCCTCAGCAGTCCTGGGTCACAGTCATGCAAGACAACATGGTGAAAGAAGTTGAGTACTTGATAGCAATCACCGTTGTGCAGTCAGACACTGGTCTTCCAGTGAGAGTCTGCTCCTTTCAGAGCCTCCCCCGGTGACTGTAAAGATTAACAAGAACACCACTTGGCCTCCTGATTCCCTCAACCTTCCTCCTGAGGCTTAATGATCATATTTAATCTGCTGAAGGTTTTCTGTGGCAGTATCACATCTATCCCTGTGGATAAGCAATAAAGAGGAACAATCAGGCATCTGCCTGGGCTTTGTCAGTCTCTCCACAGGATCATGGATCTGAGCTCCAGCTAAAGGCTGCTGAGATGATAGGTCTGTCTGGCAAAGGGATGCTACTCCTTCCTGCAGAAGGAGGTCAGTGGTCACTAACACCTGAAAAACTATTCTGATAGTGTTGGTCCGGATCTGAGTTTCTCCATTAACACTGAAGGCATTAAATTGCAGGGCTGAATTTGCTCTAAGATTGTCAGATGTTGACATTTGTCCACCATTTCCAGCGGAGAAGAATAACTACACTTAGACAGGAAGGCAAAATCATGATCCAAAAGCAGGGATGGGATTTTGGTAGTAGTGTGAAGCACTTCAACAGAACGTGCTTTGCAAGAGTTTGTTTTCAGAAATAGGATTTCTGTTTTCATATTATAAAAGCCATAAGATGTTATTGGAAAACGCCAAGCTGTTTACAACAGCGTCAGAGGTACTGTGGGTGATTTATGTGTGTATATGGGGAAAGTGGAGGTACTTTATCCTCACAACTAGTATTTTTCTGATGGGCCAGTCCCTTCTGCAGGTTCTGGCCCCAGATACAACATATTACTTAATCACGTTAAGGTTCCCTGTGGCAAGGGCAAGGGCAACATGCTAGAACACCTGGATCCTGGATCACCATGGTGATCTGAGAAGTCTCTGCCCAGTGCACCTGTCTCTGCTTCTGGAAATGGAGGGGCAGGTGGGTCATGACACGTCCTCACTGCATGGCTGAGGGTCAAGTTAAGAAACCTGGGCCATGATGAAATGAACAGCTCCATCCAAATCATGCAGCACAGTGTCACATGGAGATATCACTTCATGCCAATGTACTCTGTCCATATGAGAAGACATCTACTCTTCATTCTTCAGCTTGATTAGCTCAAGCACAACACAGGGGCAATCTGCACCACCAGAGCTTTATGATAATTTGGGCTAAATCTGTCTATTAGGTATTCTTACAGCATATAGAGAAATACCATGATTTTTTGTGTGTATATCTCTGGTAGCATTCATTAAAACCACCCATGTCTGTCTCCTGGCAAAATTAAGCAGTTTCTCATTTTAGATGAAAATTAGACTGTGGGATAAAAGGAAGCCATAAATAGGCAGGGTAGGGACTTTCTACTGAACAACCCATGCAGTCTATTGCCTATATAAGTTTTCCTAGACATATCTTCAGGTTTTTGGTTGCTTGCCTCTCAAAATCCCTGTGCTAAACCAAACCAACCCACTGATGTTCCAGTTGTTCCGTGTGTATCTGTGCTGACCACCTTTGCAGCTAGATCAAATGTTTGCCAAAATCTCATCTGTGCACTGAAAAATACCTCTCTGAGAACCATTCAAAACGTAGTCAGTTCAAACCACTTTCAAATTGGACAGATGAGACACAGAAAACCCTATAAAGGTCATTTTACAAGTCTGTGCAGCCTCTTTCCAAGTATTGGTTCTACATTTCTCGCAATGAATAATTAGTAGCAATGGTTTTCATTAACATATTCTGCACTAACATTTCAGTAGACATAAAAAAGAAAACATGTCTCTTTCTCAATGGAAAAATACTGTAAGAAATAAAATCCTGTTTCATTCTATAAAAAGTTTGCTTGCAAGTAAGATTTCTGACATGGGATCATCTCAAATATTTGTATCAAAAAAAGGGTTTCAAATTTCTCCCAGAGCTCTGCTTGAAGTTTATTTGGATAACTTGTTAAGTTTTCCTGTTGATAGCTCTGCTATGACTGTCACTGATCTGGCTGACTGAGCAGCCACATTTTTGGACAGAGAGCTGTGTGGAAACCCTGAGGTAAGGAGAGGACAGTTCAAGTGAGATTCAAAGATTACATATCGGCGTTTCAGACTAGTACATTTTACCAAGACCCTTGAGAAGCAATGGACACTGATTCACATAGCACGGGGTGAAAGAGATTGTGGTCTAGAAACACTCAGGGCTGTGCAGAAACAGACATCTGCGTTTGATGAGATGAGTACCAACCTTGGCAATCATGGCAACCAAAGTCACAGAAGACTTTGTTTGGCCCTATTTTCTCTACTGACAGGAAACAGGAGGAGGGCCTAAACAGGAGAAGGGATGCTCTGCTTGTGCATACACCTCCAAACACCTGTGTTTGGAGGTGTGCGCTTGGAGGGTGTCAGACACTAATTAGGTACACAGATTATAAAAGAAAACAATGAACGATGCTTGATGCTTCCAGGGTCTGAATTTCCAGGAAGGTTTGAGATGAGACTACAAATGCTCCCTCCTTTGCCCCAGGCTACTGCTGCAACTGTGGAGTTTATAGGATTTGCAGAAATCTGTAAGGGCCATATGGCTGATTAGTCTTTGTTTTCTGTTTCCTTTTTTTTCCCTAGGACTGTGAAGCGTCAAATGTCTTTATCAGCTCTCTCACCCTTAGCACTAAGCTCAGTCAAGTACCTGTGTGAGTCAAGTCGGCGGGGAGGTGGCCCTTGCAACTGCACGGCCACAGGCAGGTCACAGGAAGGGTGACAGCTGTGGTGTGTAGGAGCTTCCATTGTAGGTGTGGAAAGGCTGGGAGAGCTGCTTTGGCACCCAGGCTACACTAACGGTTGCCTGCTTGCCAGTGCATGCTCCTTCTTGCCCCAGATCCAGAGCTTTTGGCTCTCAGGCTGAGAAGATTAGCATTGAAATGAGGAATTCTTCTGGTTACGCAGTCCCAAAACTCCCAATGGAGTAAGTCTCAGATCAGTTGTTCTTCCTTTTTTTTTAAAAAACCCCCAAAGTTTCCCCCTGTTTCTCAGAAAAACAGGAGATGATTTCATCTTATCATAATTGCTAAATTTATTTTTAAGATGGGAGAGTGTCAAAAGCTGTAATCTTGTGTGCCTCCTTTAATACGTAACATCCTGACTGTAGTGGCCTGAAAAATTAACAAGTATTCAACTAACCCTAACAGAAAAGGATGCGAGGCCACCATTATCCACTACATGACTCATTAAAGTGAAGGGTGAAGAGCACAGCAGAGTGGAATTAATCACTCAGTTCTGCTACAGAAAGAAAAGCAATTCAGTGATACTGCATTTACACCATACCATATGCAGAATTAGCTGATGGTCTCTCAAAGACTCTAGGGATGATGACGGCAAAAGAGCATCCCACTTCTAAACAATTTTGGGAGTGTAGTTAGTTAAATTTCATTTTAGGCTTTACATTTTGCTTGATAATAATACACAAAAGACTTGTAGATTTTTGGGTTTTTGATGGAAAAGAAAAGCTTTATTTCCTGTTTAATGACTTCTTCCTTTTTGGACTTTAGAAGAGGACAAAAACTCACATTAATCTGGAAAGATAATTTCATAACTGGATTTTATAAGACCAAAAGAGAAAAAAACACCCTAACCTTGTGAAAAGGCTACAGGCATCTTTTTAAAGCAAGTTTTTGGATGAGTCTGGATGGTTTGACTACTCTTTGAAAAGTCATATTGTATTAGCTTAGTTCTCATACCACAGGTGACTGTGCTATTAGAAAAAGAAAAACAAATGGATAAAGTAAAACTCTGGATGCTTAGACTCTCCAAAGTATACCTGGGGTCAGAAAAAAAGAAAAGAAAAAGCAATCTGAATGGAGAAACAGACCAGAAGAGTATCAGTGACACTGTTCCTAATGACAGGTGGGACTGGTGTATTTGGTGTTTTTATTGAATCTGGGAATGACTGGTTTGCAGCTCATAAGTCAATCTTGTGGTTGGGTTGGGCGTTCCAAGTTGTATTTACACCAGACGGTAAAAATGTCCTCGAATGGGAAATTTGGTCAGCATTGAGAGGAATGTGGCAGGAAACTACTGATAGGTATAAATGTTGTAAATTAAAATTAAAAAAATATGTACCTGGTTGAGAATAAGGCTTACTGGTGATAGTCATTGTACATTTACAAGGATCTCAAAGAAGATGATTAGAGCCCTGGACTGTGTTAGGCAAAGATTCATGTTGCACAGATTCAAGTGAGGCAGCAGACGGAGAAAATCTCAGATGTGTTTAATACTACAAAATCCAAAACACAGAAGAAAAGAGACTTGGTGCATGAAGAAGTGACGAATTCAAAGTTGATGATACAAAAAACAACATATGGAGCTTCATATGCTATGGCAAACACTATAAATTGAGGAATGGGCTGGCATTTGGAAAAATTTTAAAATAGTTTGATTATTGTTGTTGTTTTTGACTGGGGAGCTGTTTGAGAGCTTCTTCCAGGAGCCAGCTGGGACTGGTTACTGTGTGGATCAGTGCACATTCAGTAGCACGGAGCAGCCAGACCCAAACCACTCGTGGAGCAAACCTCTGCCAGCCCCCCTGGCTTGGAGTGGCTGCTGGATTTCCTGCGGTAGAAAACACAGAAGGATTCCCAGTCTGGAAGTGCTGTATCTTCACTGGGGAGAGTTCGAATTTGTCCACACAATACTGTTCTCACCTTCAATAAATCACTCCAAAGACATGTTTTAAGATCACACAGTGTGCTCTTGTCAGTGCAGGTCCTGGCTTTCCTGTTGGTGCTATCAACAAGCTTTTCAATTACCTTCAGCTGAGGTAGGGAGGGCCTGTGACATCAACAGAAAATTTTTTATTATTATTTTAATGATTGTCATGGGCTTTTAGCTTCTGATGTGCTTTGATTTAAAATTAACACAATTTTTCTGAACTTGCTGAAGTATGAAATGCTCTGGGTCTTTACATAGTCTTCAAAATTTGAAATACTACAACACACGGTAAACATGTAATTCATCCAGTGATATCAATAGGGCTGTTCTTGTGCTAAGAGACACACACATCTGCAAGGTCAAGACTTTATTCTGTATTGTCATAACTATGGAATAACATACAGGTGTGTGCAGGGGCTGATTTCACTATTAAGCTGAAAGTATTTTCTTTTGAGCGATCAGGTTCAAAAATTAATAAAAAATTCAGTCATCATCTTTCCTGGGTCAGCCAAGCCAGCCTGAACCCAGGCTTGCACTAAAGCTTGATGGCATTTTCCTCCTTATAATGAGGGATATATCAGAAAAAAATCAATGCCAATGCCTACCCTTGCAAAGTAGTAATTGTCATGATGTGCTAAACATATTCATGAGATTACTTTTTTGCTTTCTGACCCACAGCAAATAATCACCATCTGTCTCCATGATCACACCCTACCTTCGCTGCCTGCAACTTTTTCTCTCAGATCTTACTGCTCAACGGTGAATTTAAGCTCAGAATCTTGTTCTATATTTGTGTTCACCTTTGCAAAATGCTCCTACTGTTTCAGACCTGTGTGTGCCTGAAAGCTTGTTTTCTCAGTGATGCAAATCCTAATAAAGAGATTGCCTGTCTTTGCAAATTTGGTCTTTCCAGCAAGACAATATCTTTAACCAATTCATCTGAACTGCTCTGAATTTTATAATGTATGCCAAACTTACATATTTTTAATAAAAAAAAATCTAGAGTGAATTTTATATGATCATTGTAGGGTAATTTTTACCCCTACCTTGCTGAGTTATTGAAGTTCAGAAGTATGTGTGCACAATAGAGCTTCTCTGGCCTTAGGACTTCTAAATTATTTTGGTCAATTAGATTTTTATTTCAAGAAGTTCAGCGCATCTTGAGAAAAGAACTTCTTTGTTAACAGAATTATTGATCCAAACCTAAGACACTGAATGAAGTATGAGTTGATGAAACTGACATCTTAACAGTTCTCTGTCCCTAAACACAACTTTCTGTAAATCAGAGCTGCAATACTAAAATACTGTATATACAGTAGTTTCCTGCTTTCTGTGAATTAGCTAAAACAGAAAACTTTGGGTATCTTAATGAGAAATTCTGATTTTTTTGGTCCCATTTTCTTAGAGAAAGTTTCTTTTGCACATTTTCCCTGTTGTATTTAGAACTTCAGCATTCTATCTCTTTCAAGCTCTGTGAAATAAATAACTTATCAAGAAGTCAAATATCTGTATCCCCTTCATCAACACACTCTGTGAGAACACTCCTGTTGACTTCCTACATTGCCATGGAGTAGTATTTATGTTTTACCTTCTTAGCCATGATACAAACATGACTTAGATAATGAACACAAGGGCAGTGGGAAATAATGTCAACAAAAGGTACCCAGGAGATTTACATAAACTGTCATCTGAACTTCTGTAACATGCAGGTGTAACTGCTGTGGATAATAGAAATGCCTGTCAATGCAGCTGTCAACCTCTCTTGGCTATTTAACCCAGTTGCACTTTGGGTGCTCCTTCTGCTTCAGTTCTTTGACTGATCTTGCCCTACTACCTTTCACAGGCAAAATTAATGGCTGTGATCATTCCTTTCTACTCACTTCACATATTCATTCTGACTCAACTTTTTCTCTGACTCACAATCTGTTTCTATTTCCATAATCATGAGTGCATGTGAAACATGCCGGGCTAATGCAAAATGGCACAGACATCAAATTGTGTTATTCATACCTATGGGAGTAATAGGCACTCATTCTTTGGTACATGTGTATTGACTTGATAGCACCTTCTTTTCCTGCCTTTTTCCATTTACTCAATCACTTGGTGAACCACCTTCTACAGAAAAAGGGATGAATCCTCTTGTTCTTATGTCAGAATGGAACCACCTTAACATACCAGGATTAGTTCTTCAGCCAACTTTAAAAAAATTATCTAGAAAAAGAGAGAGAAAAAAAAAGTTCACGAGTTCTGATAGACTTGCTGTGCTTTAGTTAAATCAGGATAAGTAGCTGACCTGTAGGTATTGCAACTGCTTCAGATATTGGGGCTTTCTGGTGAAAAGTCTACTGTACATCTGAAATCTACTGGTAGATTCTCCTCATGGACCTATCCTATTATGGGCTATATAAAATGAAAAATTACAGGGGCACATTGGAGTAAACTGTATGATATTCCTGGGATATCTCCAAAATCCATCAACGGAACAGAAAGTGTTAGAAGAAGAAATATCCTTTTCTAAACTATCATCTGGGAGCAAAGTTGGCCAGGAAAGAGAAGAGATCTACAAAATAATTGTGGCATTATCTATTACTTTAACCATGACATTAAAGTAACAAATTGATTATTTGATTTTTTTGTTTGTTTTATTTATTTTTTTTTTCTGGAACATTTTTACATATAAATGTGAAAAACCTGGGGATTTCCATTTCTCAGAATGCTCTGGTAAACCTGGCTTGATAGACAGACACTTATTGATGAGTGTGACCTTTTAGATACCTCCTAGGAGGTCATGAACTCAGTGATTATTATAGAACTGCAGAATTAAATCTTCCTGGAGCTCTTACGGGGTATCCAGAAATGTGGTAACAGCTCTAGTTCAATTGCTTGATGTTTAAAGAAGAATATTGGTAATATGTGCTGTGTTGATACACACAAATTAACTTCCTCACACCAGTTTCTTACCACTGGTGACATCCAGGTGGAACAAAGAAATCCTAACATGAACAATAGATCTGATATTCAGCCTGCCTTGAAAATGGTATAGTCTGTCTCTCTGAAACATCTGATGGAGAAGGAAATAAATCTTAAAATGCAGTTTTAAATACCCATGTAGTCAGAATTAGAGGAAAATCCGGAGTTGGGAGGCATAAGGGCAGAGGTTTTATGATTTCAATGTTTTTGCTCTGCATTATGTTGCCAGGGACAATGACGTGATATGTTTTGAAGAGGCTTTCCTGCAGACACTGCAGCATCATAGTGAGCACAGACTCCAGAAGCCTTGCTCATCGGAGGGTTGAGTCCATTTGGAGATGCTGGAGATGACACATCTGGCAAACAGGTGTGATGGTCTGGTTTTCCATCTCCCAGTGGGTGGATTGTTGGGTATCACTCTTGAGTATAGTGACGGAGGCAGGGAATGAAGGCCAAATAGAGCTTGACTGGGCCAGGGTTGAAAACTCGTTTATTCACTGTAATGTTGAAAAATTACATTGTAGTGCAAATATTATAGCAAGACATGATTTTGGCTTGCTTATTTTCACCCTCCATCATTTTCTTGAAAAGATTTATTTTCTGGAAGTTTTGCTCATTTATTTGCTTGGGCGGGGGAGAGGAGGGTGTTGTTTGTTTGTTTTAGTTTTTTTTTTTCCTTCACCACTATTGTTGCTATTAACAGTAATTACCATCCACTGCAGTAAAGTACTTTGTTGTGGTCAAAATTGTTACTAAGCAAGAATTGATCAGACTTCTTTCCATCTTCATTTTTTCCTAGTGTCATGCCCCTTGCCATTTGCTGAACTTACTCTCTTTTACTCAGCTGCACAGTCTCTACAGATAGAAATTTTTGGTTTAAAACTGCTGTTCTTTTAATCTGGCCATGCACTAATAACTGACAGCAGCTTGGTTTTTCCAAAAATTCTTTAAATAACAGGAAGCAGTGAACACAGATGCAGTTAGTGCTTCAGTATAGTGAGCACCCATCACACTTCTCAGTAGTTTTCAGGATTATCTGAAAAACATGGGGATCAAAGTTAAAAACTTAGTGTTTTTTTTTTTTCATTCGAGATATTACATTTTGTAGGAGAACAAGGCAGATATGAGTTGCTTATTCTGGTAACTAAAGACACATGAAGCACTTGAATATTCCAGTTGTCTTCTGACTCATTGAAATTTGTATACTCTCTGTGGACCTCCTTAACACTTCAGTAAAAAGAGAAGAGATTGTAGATATCTGGGTAATTGAACTGTACTCAAATACTTCATCTGTTTTCAGTAACATTTCTTGTATTTTTCACTCTGGAGTTTCAATTTCTAGTTCTGAAATCATCTTGCTGGCAGAAAAAAAAAAAAACAAAGACAAATCACCACCACCTAAAAGCAAACAAACCAAAACCCAAAACCAACTGTGAGAACCAAATGTATTCTCCTAACTGTATTTTTTTCTGTGTATTAAAGTTGGTATTTGAGTGCACAAAGCAAAAGTAATAGGAGAGAGATGCCTGTGCATCCCTCGTGTCCTTTCCGTGGGAAATCCCAGGGACCTCGAGCGCTGGCTTCCCCAGGTGTCGGTGTCTGCTCCTCCACTCATGTCCTTGGTGACTGTGATCTTTGGCCACCCTCCATGTCTCTGGCCCATGGCCTCTCCCTCTGCTGCCTGGACCCCTGTACTCCCTCCCTGAGGCCCCAGGGATGCTGCTGGGAGTTGTGGTGCTCAGCTGTCCTATGGGGCACCTACATCTCTGCTGCCCAGAGTAAAGCTTTCCATCCCACTGGGGCTGTTTGCTCACACATGCCTTCCAGGAGGCAGGTGCAAGAGGGTGACAGTCTTTCTGAAGGGCCTTTTAATAACATTCAGTGCAGGAGTTATAATACTGCAATCTGCTTTCTGACTCGGGGGTGCAGGAGCCTCACACAGTGAGTGTGAACTAATGCTCTGTGCTGCGGGTGGAGTGAAGCCTGTCTCCCAGGAGAAGATCTACTCAGGCTCTGGCAGTGGGAAGTGGGCAGGCTTCCAACATGAACCAGGATATTGATCCTTCCTCCTTTTTTCAGTATTTTCTTTAACATTTGATAACCTTAAATAGAGGACAGAAGACTCTTAAGTGGGGCCAGTGACTTTGCTCAGGAGTCTGGTGGCCAGTTCCCACAGGGCCTTAATCTCTGCTCTTTGCTCAGTGATGATGACCGAGTTTGAGTGACTGCAGGGGCTGTAAATTTAAACCCCAGAGTCCTCTTCCTGCAGTTTCAATGTCTTTATTCTTTCTGGCTTGAAAGAATATGGAGGAGGTCACTGACAAATTCATTGCATTAAAAGGGCAAAAATAATGCTGTTTGCTATAAGCATGTTGTTAAACTGTGACATTAGTATTTGGGAGGATGGTGATTATAGAAGGACTGTGTGAGAAGTTATCTCAGTCAATGGATAACAGCTCAGAAAATGACCAAAATTTTGTCTTAATTTAAGACAAAACTGAAATCTGTGTAAGTTTATAAAAATGTAAAAAAGCTGACAGTGGCAGAAATTGTACATTGAAGCAGAAAAAACTATCCTTAAAAATGCTTGTTATAGTACTGAAATTCTTTAGTAAGCTGGGGATTATTAGGAAAGATTCCTGGACATAGCTCAAGTCTTTGCAGTTAGATACTATCAGTCATTAAAGAAAAACATAGCTGCTCTAAAAGAGCAGAATGTAATTTTCATTGAAAATACCATTATTGTAGAAGCTTGTATGGCTTCCAGTCCCCTCTGCTCTGTATTCACTGAAGTCATGCATTTAAATACACACTGCTTTAGAAACTACTAACATTGCATAAGATACATTATAGCTTTCCTGCTCAAGGAAACCACTTGAAAAGCGTGTTTCTTCTTCTAGAAAGAGTCATCTCACACTATCATTGCCTACATTTGGCAAAAGGTTTTGAAAGATGCTCTCTGACTATCCTGTTATGTGGGTTTCTCAGGCTCAGAACATATTTGTCACTAGACATCTCTGTCTCAAGGAGACAGTGACTTGCTTCTCGCAATTTCACTTCTCTTTGTTGCATACTTACCACTTCTAACAAAACCTTTAATCAAGTGAAGAGAGAGTTCATTAGTCTAGGAGCTCATTTATGGGGGAGCATGTTCTTGTCAGCTCTTAAATTGCTCAGTGTAGTAGACTGTCAAGCTAATACACACATTCTGCCGGGGCAGCCTCGGGGCCAGCCGCGGACCCAGCTATTGACTGCAATGCGCGCGCAGCTCTAGACATGCCAGCGCGCCAGATTACTGACTACAAGCCAGTAACAGAATACAGCAATGCTCATATAAGCACATGGGACTATATACACAACCAGGCACAAGATGTAACTGATTTAAATGTTATTTTAAGCGTTTCTTGTATTTTATTCACGAAATCAAATAGCGTATTAGGACATCAAATCGTTCCTCACACGGGGCACCAATTTGCGACAGTTGATTTTGGGGGTGATCACGTCCCAGTAATGGGAGCTTGACCCTCCTTTACATAGTAGGGATTTGCTCCGTCTTTGTCCCCCTCCAAGCAGCCCCCGGGGTGCCCCACAGAGAGACATGCAGAGACCACCGGACAGGGATAAGAGAGCCAGTTTATTATATGGGTGGACCTATTTATAACCTCTACAGGGATCCTAATGGGTCCAATGAGACACTAGAAATAACAACCAATAGGAAAGGGTTAACTAAGGGCCAATAGAAAACTTGAACAGACTTTTACCAAAGGCACATTCTTTTGGTCTCGGCGGGAGATAAGGACTTTCTCAAGGGATTTTGGCAAAAAGAATCAGTGACTCAGGGAAAAAACATAGAAACTCCATTTTAAAGAATAGTAACAGCTTCAGTTTTTAAGTATTTAGGTTAGCTTTTTTTTCTTCTTCATTAGCCCATTTCTCACAAGACTTTTTCCATTTCTGATATTGGTTGTTCACTGCCACACACACAAGCAAGAAATCAGAGGCCTGTCATGGTGTATCTCTGATTACAGTTATAATTTCCTCATTTGAGAGAGCATGTGAGAGATGTATGATTTACAAACAGTACACTTATAAATCTGATCAGTCCTTTGAGCTATGGATTCCTTATTGTACGGCTCTTATATTCCAGTGAACCGTTTCTATTCCAGGTACACTGTTTTGCTTTTAACATTCTCCTAAATTCTTTTTCCTCCTGTTTCACTGCACCTTGGCCCATGTCCCCTAAGACAGCAGCAGTCACATGATAAATGCATGTGTTCCTGGACTGTTTCCTTTGCTACACACTTTCATTCATGGCGTACATTCAGTCTCAGGAGGCTGCCTTGCATTGCTTTCGTATTTTGAACAGGTTGAAAGAAGCGATGCCTGAAAGAAGAAAGACCAGCAAGCTAGATTCACAATGATAAACAGACTGTTTGCTGGCATGCTTGAGCATTTTTTTGGCATTGTTTACATTTTCCTTCTCACTGGTGCTTCTTCATTTAATACAGAAGCTTGAGAGGGGCTTCAGTATTAATGAAGTTCATATACGGAATCTATCTGGCAAAACCACAGTGTGGTTGTGCTGCATCTGTTATCTGCAGTAAAAACTGAAGCCAGAATTTAGAGAGAGAGAATACGAATATTTTTTGATCTACAGAATAGCACATGCCAGTTTTCAGTGCAACTGCATCAAAGTTACTGTTATTGCCTATGCTGACTGATAGTCAGACCACATGACCTTCTCTCTGTATTAGGCTGCTCAGGTACCTGGAAAGCAACTGCCAGCCAGTACAGAAAAATATGGATTGCCTCGTAATCTTGAGGCTGATGTAGGATTGGTACAAAATAATTGGCTTTGTGTATGCTGGAATGGGAATAAAGAAGAAATCAATACTGAACAATATTGAATGAATCAGCAGCAGGGTAGTATTTGTCAGCTAATATTTGGTGTCAAACACAGGAACTTCCACAGTAAAATGTGTATTTACAAAGGAGGAAGAGAAGTATTAACCAGACAGTCATACGAAGAAAGACTCGATCATCATGGCTGGGCTTCGCG